>VWZD01001169.1:0-14599 GCA_013396695.1 Sakesphorus luctuosus
TACAAGGCAGCCACATTATACACTTGGCTCTCTGCTCCTTACGCGGATGCATTCCATAGTAGCTTTCCGGCAGTGTGGGCTGATGGGCCGATTAAGCCTATATGAGTTCAGGGAAACGCCTCAGCCCCCTGGAGGGATGCTCCCAGACCAGGACAAAAGCTTGCAAACTGACAAGATTAACAAAGGGGGCAGTCTTGTCAAGAATGACACCGCCCTCCTTTGCCATATCCTCTGGGACTACTCAAGGGGCCACCCCCCTCAGGCATCTCTAGCACCCCCCACAACTCTCACTTTAGTCACACAACCACCTGAAGGAAAAAAAAAGTAGAAAAAGAAGTGCAGTTGAAAACGGCAACAGAGAGGGGGAAAATGCCATATCTCTGCCAGGGGAACTGCTGCAGCCTCTCCTGCCTCCTTCTCTTGCAGCAATGCAGGGCTGACAACCATGTGTTTTCTAGACTCTAGACACTACTTTCTTGACTTTCTTACAAAGCTTTTTCCTTTATACTTTCTATCTTACATCTTATGCTAACAGCTACTTTGATTCTTACTCTAGAAGCACCTTCTTTAGTAACTGTCTTTTGCTACCTTAATACTAAGAACAGGAACTTGCTTTACACTTTGCTACTTGCAGTCTGCAGTTTTTTTCCACATGTGTGTTGATGAGAAGCAGCTCTGTTCTTTCCTTTTGTTCTGTGTTCCAGAGAGAGTGGGGTGCAAGCTATTTTATTGCCCTGTGTTACTGAAAAGGTGTCTAGAGAAGTGGTTTAGGTGGCTGTGCTTCTGGTTAGTAGGTTTTTGTTGCTTGTTCCTGTCTGTGGGGAGAGTGGGACACAACTGCTGTAGTGGAACTTGCAATCTTGCAGCTAAACGTTATGACTGGCAATGCAAATGCCACAATAACTGTCACATATTTGTATTCATAAATGTTATTTCAGGAGTTTTTGTGGGGAAAGTCCTTTTCTTGCTCTTAAGTGTGGTCTCAGAGCAGAGGTCAGAAATCCTTCCAACCTGTGTGCTGTCCGTAGTCAATAGGCAGTGTGGGGAAACATAATGATCTGCTTGTCTGGAAGTGGTTATTGCTAATAATTTCTTATTAATGCAGTTAAAACTACAAATCTTTGCATTTCTGTCTCCCTCCTCCCTCTCACGTGACACCACTTAAAACCACTATTAATGTCAAGATGTAAAAATTAAGCACAAACAAATGTAACTTCTGGGTTTGTCCATGATAGTGTAATATAACCTGTCTAAATATCTTTGCAGACAAATAGTTTTGGATGTGGTCTTTATTCATGTGCTTGGCTAGTGGCATCCCTTGGCCTATCTCTTACAGTTTTGTCTGTGCCACTTGGTTTTTCTTCCTCATATTATGTTGGTAGGATCAGGAAGTTGGAAAACTTGCAAGAGGAATGGACAGAGCAGGGAGGTGACTGTGTTTGGGTGAAGAGGATTTAGGGGAAAGGGAAGATGGAATCAAGTGCATAATGAAAAGGTACTTGTGTGCTTTTGTTTCTTCCTTTCTGAGAACAAAGTGTGCATTTTAGGTGTTTGCTTGCTGTGTGAATGTGCCAGCTTGGATGGGGCCCTGAGCAACCAGGTTGAGTGGAAGAGGTCCCTTCCCATGGCAGGGGATTGGAACTGGGGGATCTTTAAGGTCCCTTCCAACCCAAACCATTCTGATTCTCTTGCTTGGCTGCATTTTATCCCCAGACCCAGGGAAGCAATTTCTTCCAGATCAGCAAATCCCGTGGGCATACATTCTGTAGGCAGACAAATAGCTGATTGAAGAGCCCAACACACACACATTTTAAAAGACAAAGGCTTTCTTTCTTTAGACCAATGAATCCTGGAGAAGGCTGTGAGCTTGGGCAGGATAAGGGTAATGCTGATGTTCCTTACAGCAATGTCACTGGATCTGACTTCTAGGGTGATCACAGGCAATATCCCCAAAGAAGACCCATGTTTTTTCCTAAACATTTCTTTTGGAACAATGTTGCCATAACCACAGCACAGTGGCACAGCTTTTAGGAGTAAATCCGTGGGGCTCTCCGGTAAGCCTTGGGCCTTCTGGTGCAACTCAGGGAAGGAGGAACCATACAGGGAAAGTTCAGAACAGTTGTTCAAGGTCAGTGTCAACTGAAAATAATTCAAAAGGCAATGACATTCAGGGGATACACCTATAAAGTCTCTGACACTAAAAGGTGATTGCAAATGTGCCTGTCCTGGTTCCCAAGATTTTGTTTGGCTTTTTCAGACTATACAAACTGTAACTTCTTACTTAAAACTGATCTTCATGAAACATGTTCTGTGGACAGCAAAAGTAGCTAGGCCTTTTTTTAATTGTGATTCTTGTGTGCATCTTTCTTGCTTTCCACACAGTTTTCCCCTTGGTTGCTTCCCGGGAGCCCTACAAGGTAACACTGTGGTCCCTTTACATTCCTGTATCCCAGACCCCTCTGTACTCCCAGTGTGCCCCAGGTTGCATTGGGGAAATAATTCCCTGGGCAACTTGTTCCAGTGCCTCACTATGCTCTGAATGAAGATTTTCTTCCCAACATTAATTCCAATTGCTTCTCTTTTGGTTTGAAATAATTCCCCCATGTCCTATCTCTGTCTGCCCATGTAATAGCAAAATCCAAAGTTCATTTTGTCATTTGGAAAGTGAATTTGGAGAAAGGAAAGGCTGGGTAATACATAATGCCTTCCTTTCTGTGGCAAATATATGTCCTGGAAGAGGATGCCAGAAAGGAAAGCGGAGCAACAAAAGTGAAAAATTGCCACTTGATACAATGATTTGTCACCTGTTGACAGTTGTGCCTGTTGGCAGAGAAGTTCATTATGAATGATAAGTTGAGGGCTCAAAGCAGGAAAGACAGAAGCCTTTAAGATTTGTCCTTGAAAGCTGCTGATGTACAGGATGGTTTTTTTTCCTTCTCTAATGGAGGTTAGTGTGTATTTTAATATGACTTAGTCTATTTTAAGGTACCTCCTATCAAAAGAAATGCAGAATGAAGGATGTTCATATTAAACCCTGTTGTGACAATACTGGGGAAGTTCAATTCTCTGTAAATCCTTCTATAAACACAGAGAGAGAGGCCTTTAGGTACTGAGAACTATTTAAAATCAGAGTACCTGATATTGCAATCATAATTTTGATAAGGATGGTTTGAAAACAAAAAACTTACATCAATTAAAGTATTAATCATCCTAGTAGATAATTAAAAAAATCAGAGCAGATGAGGTCTCATGGAACCATTCAACCAGCAGAGAATTTTACATCATGCACTCAAGAATTAAGGATTTCTGTTGTGGTTTCTGTTGCGTCCACCTCCTTGGTTTCTGTCCTGTATTTTCAGTAGCGTTTTTCTGTGTGTGATGTAGAACAGACAACACCAGGGCACATGTGTAATTGTTTACATGTTGTTTTTCATGCTCCCTGTGGTGATGGAAGGTGAAGCCACGAGCATCTCCCTCCTTCCTGCTCAAACAGCAAAGTGTTTTGTACATGAAACAAGTCACATTTCTACACCATGAAGTTAAAAACTATTTGGCTTAAGGACTGCCAAGTAAACAACCATTTCACCCTTCACAGGCTTTTTTTCAGAAAAAAATATAATTTTGAAGGACATGGGAAACTTGTGATAATCTTATTTAAAAGACATTTTTGATATCCAAGAGAAAGAGTTAGTGTGGGAATTTCTACTTCTTTATTTAATTAATGTTTTCCTTCCTGTTGGCTTTAGACTAAGCTGTTTATGCCTAGTTATGAAATTCAGCAAAATTGGAATCAGACCATATTCCTCCTACTCTTGCTGGGCATTGATGGGTTTCTCGCATCTATCTGAGTGCTGTAACCACACATACACAGAGCAGATGGATGCTCTGCTTTTAACCAGGGAATGTATTTACTCAGGAATAACATTTATTTTTTTGTTTCAGATTTTTTTTTTCCTTTTTGGAGGAAAACAGAATTTACTTTGTTATTTCTGTTGCTCTTTCAGAGTGGATGAAAGCAGAAATGATGACAGAGTAGCTGTTCAGAGAAATATTTTGATGAGATTATTTGCTAGGAAGAAGTTAAATGGTGAAGGAGAAAGATCCTATGGGGTTGTTCCATGTTGGAATCTTGACCTTCAGGTGTAGGGAATTCAGACAGGAAAATGAATTTACCTCTGCTGTGTATGGTGGCCGTGAATGTTTGTTTTAGTCAGGCCATGTGAGTATAATCACAGCATTCCAGCTTGTTGCTTTATCCAGTCTCTAGATAACTGGTTCACTAATTGATTTACAGTAAGAAATATAATTGATTCTGGTAATGGCTTTTACTGTTATGTGTCTCTTCTTATTTAGTAATACTTACATAAATAGAAATATGCTTCAATCTGAACCCTGAGTTTTATTTTCTAAATATTTGTTAATACACGAAAGACCAATTTTTTAAAGCATTTGATCTTTTGGTCTTGTGGCACCTTTCCCTGTCACCAGGGCTGTATAAAGTCAATAATCAGTGACAATAGACAACAATTGGAAAACTTTTAGTAATTGAATCCCAGACTGTTCTGAGCTGGAAGGGACCCCCAAGGATCATCGAGTCCAACTCTTCAGTCAATGGCCCACACAGGGGATTGAACCCATGACCTTGGTGTTATTACAGCCAAGTTTGAACCAACTGAGCTCATCTCAGGGTCAAGATACTCCTTTGCCTCTGTTTTACTATGACATGTTAGTATCTTATTTGTCTGATTTTCATTATTGCTCTTTCATCCCCACTCACATCATTTTCATGCTGTCACTTGTACAGTTATTTTTGATGGAACAAAACTGAAAGTGCTGTATTTTTTGAAATCAGGACATATTCTGGGGGGGTCCATGTCAATGCTAATTTCAAGGAGCCAGGTTCTGGTTTAACTGAGAGCAGAATGTGCCCCCAGGTGAGCAGCAGCAAGGGATGGCTGACTGGAACCACTCTCTTATCGCTGCATCTTGGCAACAGTCCCCTTGCAGAAGGAATTTTTCTCCCAAAGGAAGCCAAGAGAATCTCATTTCAGTATCCCAGATCCCTCAGGGGATCAGACAGCACGGATCAGTTAAGTCCTCCCACTTCCAGAGCTGTCCATCTTCCCCTCGATTTAGAATTAAAGGCATCTTCCAGCACCAAAACGACACATTGCACTTCCCAGGTTTCACACAAGTGATTTAGAACTGGAGGAATTCTTGGAAATGGTTTCATTTACACTTCTGGAGTTCAAGTCCTACCACAAAACTCCAATTGGGCATCTTTCAGTTTGCACAGGAATTTCCAGGACATCCTCAGAGTTATCCCTGTGCTTCAGGAAGTGCCACAGACCCTGCTTGGAGGACTCATTTCTTGTCCACAGCCCAGCACTGAGGTCCAGAATTCCTCTCCGTCCCATCCCAACGTTCTGCCATTGATTTTAGCTTTCCTGTCATCATGACACCGAGCTTGGAAAGTGTTGTCTCTTCCAATGTTTCATGTCATCACAGGAACCTCCTTCTCCTCCATTTCACGTTTTTAAAAGTCTTAAAACTTCCAGAGCTGTGATGCCCATTTAGCTGTAATAATTTGCTGGGGTTTTTTTGATGGAAAGTCTGTGAGCTCTGAAATGGTGAACTTCAGGAGACTTTCATGAAAATCTCTTGTCTCTTCTGAGGTAAAAGGGACTGGAATGTCCTTATAATTATTCCTGGGGATATCTTGGAATAGCCCTGGAGACACACACAAACAATTACTGGCAAAGAGGTTAATATAATGAAGAATATTATACTAATAATGAACCTTATAAATACATAGACCTCATTACCTGGTAATTAAATTGAGAGATAAGCACAACTCAGTTGGTTTTGCTTTAAGCAAGGAGTTTTTACTTGGGAGAAAGAATTCTGGGAGAAGAGCAAGAAGGCTGATGAAGGGAGTGGAGCACAAGTGCTGTGGGGAGAGGCTGAGGGAGCTGGGGGTGTTTGTGCTGGAGAAGAGGAGGCTGAGAGGTGACCTCAGCACTGTCTGGAAGTGCCACATCAGGGAAGTTGTGGCCAGGTGGGGGTTGGTCTCTTCTCCCAGGCACTCAGCAATAGGACAAGGGGGCACGGGGGGCTCAAGCTCTGCCAGGGGAAATTGAAGTTGGAGATGGGAAAAAACTTCTTTGCAGAGAGAGTGCTCAGGCATTGGAATGGGCTGCCCAGAGAGGGGGTGGATTCCCCATCCCTGGAGGTTTTTCAGCTGAGCTTGGCCGTGGCACTGAGTGCCATGATCTGGTGACGGGACTGGAGTTGGCCCAAGGGTTGGACTTGCAGATCTGGGAGGTCTTTTCCAACCCAATCCATTCTGTGATTCTGTGAAATCCTGCTCTGTGAGTCTGTGTCAGTAATTTGCTCCTTGTCCTTGGATCCAAACTAGAGATGACTTTGTGGGGTTCCTTTGCTCCCCTTTTCTTACTAATTATGCATTTTTCCTTTTTCTGTTATTACAAAAAAGATCTTCTCCCTATCTCTGAGCATTTCTAGGGAACAAGAAAGCTTTTTTTTTATCAAGCACTACTGTGATCTCTACCTCAGTAATATAATTTAAAGGAAACTGTCAAGTTTAATTTGGTCTGCACTATAAACCTGTAAAAAACACACTTTTGTAAGCTTTTAGTGACTCACCCATCCATTTTAGTTTGTGCTTTTAGGGAAAATTTTATTGGTGAGAATGGAAAATCCTTGCTTGAACTGCCATGTTTAAGGTGCTGCATGGGTTCCCTCAGATTCCTTTGAAAATAAGTTTTCTTTTTAAAAAGTGAGTATTTCCCAGTAGCATTTGCAACTCAAGTAAGGTTGTGTTAATAGTACAGAGGAGAAAATGAATTCCTAAAGGGGATAGATGTGTGGAAAAAATGCAAATCTTCAGGGGTGGCTTACCCAGTACACACAAAAAAATGGACATTACTGAAGAGGGAGGGAGCACAAACCCCACCCAACTCTGACAGCTCTTTCTGAAATACAAGCCTGGGGATGACTGCCCTGTTTTCATATTTTAATTCTATTTTATTTTCAAGTAAAAGATATCAAGTTCCTAACAAAGAAAGCCAAATAAAGCATTAGGACTATTCCATCCTGGGATGAATTTGCTACAAGATAGGAAAGTAGTGCCATAGGAAAAAAACTGTCAGGGTGGTTTGACAAGTCCCAAGTTCATTCCATTTGTCTAGAAAAGAGAGAGGAATTAAGGTCAGGTATGAGGAAGAACTTGAAACAAACAGACAAACTGGTTTGGTTTTTTTAGTGGTTTTTTTTTGTTTTTTTTTGTTTGTTTTTTGTGGGTTTCTTTTGTGTTTTTTTTGTGATGTATTTAAAAACCAAAATATTAATCTGTACTTTGCAACATAAAATTATGGGAGTAGCAGTTTGACTGTATACAGTTATTTTTGAGGAAACTCTACTGGGTAAAAAGTCTCGAAACATAACCTTGGTGGATGAATTAATTTATGATGACAATTATCATTCAAGCTATGAATGAAGCACATTGGAAGTAGGTAAGAACAGACTGGATTCTCATTTTCCTCACATTTCCTGTAGCTTTGTTCCTCAAACAAATAAAAATCTCTTAGATAATATGACTGTGCTTGCTGGTGGGATCAGCAGCCTTAAGAAATGGATGCAACTACATAATCCACATAGAAATTTGCAGCTGCAACAGAGATTTAACAATTTGTTCCCTTAAACATGAGCCCTGTATGAGGCTTTCTTTTAAGCATGACAATATTCTCTTAAATGTTCTGCAAAACGGTGCTGCCCAAATATCCTTGTGTTGCAACTGCCCCACTGAGTACACAGAAAACTCTCCCAATAATTGCCTTCTCCAAGCTCATCTCATCTCTTTTCTCCCCATATATTGAACAGATGGCCTTGAGTTTTATGTAGGTGATTAATTAAACTGCACATAACAAGGGTATTTTTTTTTTGCACCCATAAATTCCTCTCAACGGGGTTTTAAATTCTTTTGGCAACCAGTCTGGTCTGAGGGGAGGGGGGAAGAATATTTTTATCTTTTCCACTTTTCTTTTAAGCATATGCAATATATGTCGTGAGATAAATGTCTGTGTGTGTTGCACCAGTTGTTAGAAAAGGCTTAGATTGTAATTCTGCTGGTTAGTAAAGCATAACAAGGGTACCAATAAACTTCAAAAGGTAAATTCTGCTGCTACAAGCATAAGAGATTTCTGTAAATGTGCTTCAAGAACTGGCAAAGTGTCTGGGAGAGGTCAGGCATTGCTCTGGCTGGAAAGGTCTGTTTAGAACCTTTAAAAAGATTGTTTTATTTCCCTTTACCATGATTGTTTCTCACAGTCTTATTATCAAGAGCTGGGTGGGAATTACGGAGTGATCGAAGGCAGTGTAATAAAAAGTTGCTTCAAATTCTAATTACATTTCCCTCTTTGGTATTTATGCAGCTTTTATGAGTGAGTAGGTTCCTGAATGAGTTTGTTGGCAAGAACCTTCATGCCATTGGCAAATGTAAGGCAAGATTTTGAAAATTTCCTGAACACATTTCATAAACACCCTGAATAAAGGGATTCCTTTTCTGTCATCCCTCAGCAAAATATTTCATAGAATCACAGAATGGATTGGGTTGGAAAAGACCTCTGACATCATCAAGTCCAACCCTTGGGCCAACTCCAGTCCCTTTACCAGATCATGGCACTCAGTGCCACGGCCAAGCTCAGCTGAAAAACCTCCAGGGATGGGGAATCCACCCCCTCTCTGGGCAGCCCATTCCAATCCCTCAGCACTCTCTCTGCAAAGAAGTTTTTCCCCATCTCCAACTTCAATTTCCCCTGGCAGAGCTTGAGCCCCCCGTGCCCCCTTGTCCTATTGCTGAGTGCCTGGGAGAAGAGACCAACCCCCACCTGGCCACAACTTCCCTGATGTGGCACTTCCAGACAGTGCTGAGGTCACCTCTCAGCCTCCTCTTCTCCAGCACAAACACCCCCAGCTCCCTCAGCCTCTCCCCACAGCACTTGTGCTCCACTCCCTTCTCCAGCCTCGTTGCTCTTCTCTGGCCCCGCTCCAGCCCCTCAATCTCTTGCCTCAACTCAGGGGCCCAGAACTCAACACAACACTCAAGGTGTGGCCTCCCCAAGGCAGAGTCCAGGGGAAGGCTCACTGCCCTGGGCCTGCTGGCCACGCTACTTTGGATCCAGGCCAGGATCCCATTGGCCTTCTTGGCCACCTGGGCACACTCTTGGCTCCTCTTGAGCTTCCTGTCCCTCAGTCCCCCCAGGTCCCTTTCTGCCTGGCTGCTCTCCAGCCACTCTGTGCCCAGCCTGGAGCGCTGCAGGGCTTGGGGTGGCCAAAGGGCAGGACCTGCACTTGGCCTTGTTGAACTCCATCCCACTGCAATCAGCCCATCTCTCCAGTCTCTCCAGATCCCTCTGCAGAGCCCTCCTGCCTTCCTGCAGGTTGACACTCCCTCTCAACTCGGTGTCATCAGCAAATTTGCTGATAATGGACTCAATCCCCTCATCTAAATCATCACTAAAGATGTTAAACAGGACTGGACCCAACACAGACCCCTGGGGAACACCACTGGTGATCAGCTGGATGCAGCTCCATTCACCAGCACTCTCTGGGCCTGACCCTCCAGCCAGCTCCTAATCCAGGAGAGGGTACACTTGTCCAAGCCATGGCCTACCAGCTTTTCCAGAAGTATGTTATGAATTTGAATTTGAACACTCGATGTTATGAGTTAAAATGTGTGCCAGGGTCACTGTGATCAGTAATATTAAGTCTGCAGGTTCTGGGGAGGATTTCAGGTCTCCAAGAATCTCTGTGTTGTGTCTTGTCAAAACAAAGTTTGGTTTTTAAATATTGACTATGTAAAACAAAATGATTATACGTGACCTGCAAGTGTAGCCAAGGTTCATTTGCAGAAATAACTGATCAAATTATTTCTGTAATGAAAAAATTTTAAAAAGCTTTGTTTCACATCTGCTGATATGCTCTGCTGGATAATCTCCTAGAAGCTTGGGATAATAATTACAGATGAATTAAATTATGTAGTCAGTGGTCGCTGTAGCTGTTATGGCAGGAGAATTCAATGCACACCATGGAAATCCAGTATGAAAGGAGGTGGTTTGTGCCTTTTGTTTGTGTTTGTGAGGATAGAGATGCTAAAAGACTTCTGGATATGTATTTCTTTCAGGTTATTTTTGGTTGGTTTGTTTGTTTTTTTTTTAACAGTGTGGGGAGGAGAGGTAAAGGGAAGTTTATCTTCCTGGAAAAGGAAGGTTTATCCTAAAGTGGGATCGATTCTCACCCCAGACAGCTGGTTAAGCACAACCACATATCTTGAGCAAACTGCTGCTGTATTCTCTGGCTTTACTGTACAGCTCTGAACAGACAATCTGTGACACCTAACTATGAACTGATACACCTCAGAAGAATGCAATCTTTTGAGGTTAATCTGTTGTAATCCCTTGGTTGACACTTTTGCCAGCTGCTTCTTAAAAGTTTCAGATTCCTCAGGCAGTCTTCACATGATCTGCTTCCTTTTCCACTGATAACACTGGGGAAAAACCTTAGATCTTGTCAGAAAGCAAAAATATTTGAGTCTCTTCATATTCTAGATGCATTTTGGGGATGTTATGATACCTGGGAGAGCTTTTTTCTTGATAGAATGACAGCAGAAAGAGGGCTTGGTGGGTAGGACTGCAGGAAGGTGTTTCCCTGCAGCAATTGGGCACATGCAGACCATTCTTTGTCACTTCAAGTTATTCAACTGAATAAGAAGCCTTGTTTTCCATACTGGCAGCTCGTTGAAGAAACTTTCTTCCCCTCTCATTTTCTCTCTCCCTGTGTTGCTGCTGCTGCCCCTGGTACAGGGGAGTATAATCCTCCCAGTGGGTGACCTGTCATGCTGCTCTCTGAGCAGTGTCTGGCTGCACAAACACACTGTGCCAGAGTGATCTCTTGCCCTCTTGATCCCTGTGGCTGGAACACGAGGCAGGGATCAGAGCTGAGTGCTCTGATTAGTTCTTAATCATGTGAGAAGCCCCACAGAACCGAATTGCTGCCTCTCAGTGCGACTCGTGTATTGTCACTTAGGCATCCTAAATTAAAAGGCTTCTAAAAGGCTTGGCTTGATGTGTCTCAGTGTGTAACTTAACACTTTGAAGAAGCTGTAAATATATTTTTTTTTCTGTTCAAAGGGGAAAAAATAATGCCCAGGGTTGCTTTTATTTTTTTTCCCTTTCTGCTTATTAGCCTTTAATTCTGATGGCTTTTACTGATGTTTCTGTATAAAAGCTGATTAGGCCAGTTTTCCACTGGGCCATTGGCACTGCGGGGCTGGCTGTTGTCCAGGGAGATGAATTGTGCCAGTGCAAGAAGCTGGTGAAGCAGCAGTGAAATGGTTAATGCCTTTTGGCAGTGCAGCTGGCCCGGATTGGGACATTTGTAGTAGAGAAATTGCTGCAGCTCAAATCACCAGACTTGGGAGAAAAGGAGCAGAGTGGCCTTTTTGCTAAATGAGGAGGTTAAGATGGCCAACTTTAGCTGAATGCCTGATCTAAGTGGGCCACTCTTGTTTCATCAAAGCTTCCTTTTATCTCTCTGGGATTGGCAGAGAAGCCCATTTGTCTCAATTTCCTTTACACAACAGTTCTTAAGCCAATACCTTGAAAACTGCGAGTTCTGCTGTATCTCAGCAAAATCATCTACCTTGGCCTTATTCCACTCAAGGTGACTAATTTTCTGTCTTGTCCCTTTCTGATATTAGAGTGGAAGTACATAAGTAACGGGGATGTTTTCACCCCTGGAAAACAGCAAAGTGCAAGTGCAGAACCTGCCCCCAGGCTCCTTGTTGGGCTGTGGCACTGGGGATATTTGCCATCATATTTGGTGACAGCAGGTGAATCCCAGGGCTGTTCATGGGCCACTGACTCATTTTATAACCATGGAAGTCAAGGGTGCTCATCCAGAGTTCTGCACATCAAGGAAAGTGCCATTTTCTGTCACAGGTTCCAGTAGGATGGGGCTGATTCTGGAGGAGACAAGGAGATTTACAGATAAAGAGAAAGAGAATTGAGCATATACAATATGCAGAATGTATAATTCTGTATACAATTTCCTACTATTTCTGGTGGAGGCTGAAATGGGACTCTTGTTGTTTCATTGGTTTTTTTCCTGAGGGAATTACACTGAGCGTTAATCAACATACATAATCAATGCCGGGTCCTGCCCTTTGGCCACCCCAACCCCCTGCAGCGCTCCAGGCTGGGCACAGAGTGGCTGGAGAGCAGCCAGGCAGAAAGGGACATGGGGGGACTGAGGGACAGGAAGCTCAAGAGGAGCCAAGAGTGTGCCCAGGTGGCCAAGAAGGCCAATGGCATCCTGGCCTGGATCCAAAGTAGCGTGGCCAGCAGGCCCAGGGCAGTGAGCCTTCCCCTGGCCTCTGCCTTGGGGAGGCCACACCTTGAGTGTTGTGTTGAGTTCTGGGCCCCTGAGTTGAGGCAAGAGATTGAGGGGCTGGAGCGGGGCCAGAGAAGAGCAAGGAGGCTGGAGAAGGGAGTGGAGCACAAGTGGTGTGGGGAGAGGCTGAGGGAGCTGGGGGTGTTTGTGCTGGAGAAGAGGAGGCTGAGAGGTGACCTCAGCACTGTCTGGAAGTGCCACATCAGGGAAGTTGTGGCCAGCTGGGGGTTGGTCTCTTCTCCCAGGCACTCAGCAACAGGACAAGGGGGCACGGGGGGCTCAAGCTCTGCCAGGGCAAATTGAAGTTGGAGATGGGAAAAAACTTCTTTGCAGAGAGAGTGCTGAGGGATTGGAATGGGCTGCCCAGAGAGGGGGTGGATTCCCCATCCCTGGAGGTTTTTCAGCTGAGCTTGGCCGTGGCACTGAGTGCCATGATCTGGTAAAGGGAGTGGAGTTGGCCCAAGGGTTGGACTTGATGATCTCAGAGGTCTTTTCCAACCCAATCCATTCTGTGACTCTGTAATATTTTCTTTCCCCTCCAGTTGCCAAAAGAAACACAATCAAAGCAACGTGAGACCTTTTTAAAATGTTTCAGAATTTCTGCACAAACCCTTATAATTCAGAAGCTGTCACTGAGCTGTACAGCATTTCCTTAAAAGGATGCTAACCTGACCTAACCTAACCTATCCCTAACCTGCAGACACTGAGGATTTCCTGATGGATATGTCTTGATAGACAGAAGTTTGAGCACTCATTACCTCTCTGCAAATAAAAGTACATCCCATACTCAGGGAGTTCCTCAGGCTTGAAATGGGTTGCATGGTTGTTATACTTCCTATTAGAGAATGCTGAAGTATCAGGTAACAGTGAAATATGCTCTGAATTTCTGCTTCAGTGCAGGTATCAAAGTTTCCCAGCACAGACTCAGCCCTGGGTGTATCTGCACCCAAGTCCATTGCAGATTTTTGCTGCTGGCTTTTTGCATCGATCTAATTATAAAGCTTTGATTATCTTATTGATTCAGAGCATCTTGCCCATTTGTGCCCACCTGAGCTGAATTTGACTTTGTGACTTCAGATTGAGAGAATTGAACACAGTTCTCTCAGCCTGGCCCGAAGGTGATTCCCCTCTGATGCTGCCACAGAGGTCCCAGTTTGATTATTCAATGCGTGGACTGCGCTCAGAATGAACTGAGTCAAGGCAAGGTTGTGTAAACTTGGCCAGATAATCAAGTCTGGCCCAGCACTTTGCCAGCAGCTCTCAGAAACAACTGCCTGGGAGAAGAGATCAGCTCAGATATCAACTTCACCTTTAAAAGGTGTGGGAATGTAAACTCAGTGCGTGAAATATTTTAGGTCAGTTATGTGTGTTTTTTTCATGGAAAGGGGTAGCTCTGTCTTGTGTTGCTCTTTAGTATTTTATATTTTAAGTAGGTTATATAAATAAATGTCTAAATGCTTTGTTTCTCTTGGGTTTTTAGTTTTGTTTTCGTTTTGTTTTAATCTTGTTAAGTTTCTAATTTTACTGACCATTCACAACTCACCACTTGGGTTAAAACACTTTGATACATATGGGCACCAACTAATCATAGGAAATCCTGGAACACAGATTGCTGCTATTTGGTGCCATTTTACAGACAAAATAATTCCCAGCAAATCAATTTAGGTCATAAATGAAGGAAGAAGTGGAGGCAAGGGAAGGACAGACAGTCTGTTGTATAAGCTGGATTGGCTGACACTGGTGTGTTCAGGAAAACTCCACTGTTATTGCAAATTATATTTCCATTTTTTGATGAACTGTCTTGTATGTTCTTCATTTTGCAGCCACAAACACAGAAATATGGATTAGACTCCTGGCCACTCTAAAAGGAAGAGCAATGGCCCCTAGAGGATTGATTCCTGGACAGTGTTGGTACAGGAGAAGGTGAAACACCGAGTTTACCACAGTAAGTTGGCACAGACGTTATTTTATATACACTTATGATGATTATTACTTTGGCCTGTGTCAATGGCAAACCCTGAACAATTTCTCCACCTTGACATAAATCTGTCAGCTCTTGAGTTCAGCTGAAAGGATCAAATGCTGTTATGGCATTGCTGTCACTCCCTGGATGCACATCCCCTCCCTC
>VWZD01001169.1:14630-31078 GCA_013396695.1 Sakesphorus luctuosus
CCCTCCCTCCCTCCCTCCCTCCCTCCTCTGCAGATTAGTTATGCCAAACTTGCTCTCCCCATTCCCAAAGGGAACATCTGCATGGACAGTTTAAACACTCAGATGAGGATAAAAGTTTCTCTGTTGAAAATAGGAAAGCAGGAAACTCTTTAAACTTGGAGCCACAATACCAAATCCAGCTTGGATGTCGTGGTGGTTCAGGAGTGTTTTTATAAGGTGAATTTTGTTTATAAATGTAAACAGCACTTTAAAAGTAGAGCCAAATTCTGCATTTAATTTTACTTTACAAGCAGTTACAGGTTTTTTAGTAGATCTGGTGTTTGGTCACAAAACTGGTTATGAGGGATGTGAAGTACAGTCTTTTAAAGCAACTTTTTCCCATACTCAGAGATGGATAAAAATAAAAGTAGCCCTGAAATACACATTTATCTTGAATCTGGTAAAAACTCACTGGAAGGGGTAATGATTTGGGAAGATGGATAAAGGAACTGATGCCGTGCAGTACCAAATGGGATGTCCCAAGCCTTTGCTTCTCATGACTGTGAGATGTCACTAATTCCACACCTGAGTGCCCTCTGAGTCCTCCCTGCTCATCTCCTTGGTTTTCTCAGGATTTGTGTTTTTTTTTTTCTTTTTCTCTAGCCCATGTGTACAGTGAATATGTTTTGTTGTACTGAGAGAAAGGAAATGCTTTTTGAAGATTTTGGTGAAGATCCTCAGTGTTTATTTGTGGTATAAATTTCCTGATGATATGGGGGAAAATGAGATCCAGGATCTGTTGTCCTTCCTAACAGGGAGGTCTTTCCATCACCTTCTACCAGTAGCTGATAAGGCTTTTTGAGATGTCAGAGTAACTGTGCCTCCTTCTGGCAGCTATTACTAGATAATTATTGTTACATGGTTCTTATTATACAACTAATAGTTGTATTTATAATTAATTATATAAATATTATTGCCAGATAATCCATAGCTACAGGATTCAGTTTGGGAAAGGTGTCACTACTTGGAATTTTGGAGATTCCCAGAAAAAAAAAATAATGATCTGTCTCTATGCCATGTGTTACACCTTTCAGTGAGTGCTAGGCTAAAATATTACTTAAAAAAATGAGATGTTTCACAGCTAACCAGAATGGAATGAAATATTTCTGGTTACCAACAGAGATCACCCAGCTCCGTTATTGTGTTATCTGGAAATGAAGGAACCCTGTCAAGGGCATCATTGTTTGTCTTCTTTAATGAAACACAAACACAACTGCTAAAAAAAAATAAGTGTATAGAGAACCAGAACGGTTTGGATTGGTGTGTTCTGGTGGTGAAACAGTTTTCCACTCTCATTTCCATGCTGGGGGAGAATAATGGTGGTTCTGTGGAAGTTGGGAGGCTGCAGAGTTTTCCTTGAATAGATTAGACTCTCCATACAGTGGTGCTGCATGCAGAGTTAATGAAGCTGTTAGCATGATCTGTCATGCCAGAAAATACCCTGGAAATAATTAGAAAGTGACTGTGAATATTTAGAGAAGGTACATATTAGATGTGCTCAGTTCTCTTGTTCACGTTTAAAAATATTCCATGACCTCCAGCAGCTGCTGTTCTTGAGTCAGAAAATGGACTTCCTGAGGTCTGTTCTGCTCCCAATCCTGTTGTGGTAAAAGCAATGAGCTTCTAGGATATGCTGCTTATCAAGTGCATGCAGTATTCCTTAAAAAAAAAAAAACCAAAAACAAAAGCAAGAAGCAAACACAAATTTTCTATTGTCATAAGAGAGCTGTCAGTGTATTTGTCCAAGTAGATTTGGTGGGTTCATGTCTATTAACTTATGCAATTTTTATCCTGTGTGTGAATTAATACTGTGGGGGAAAAAAAAGGAAGACAAAAGCATATTTTAGATGGGCAGTGTGTGCATCAGCTAATGGGGATGTGGAGGTTAACCTGAAAAATGAACAAATAATAAGAAGGGAAATTACGGTTGGTGCAGGAATAACAAATTTTAATAATGTGTGTTTAGAATATTGGTTCCGTTAATGATGACAAATTGCAAGGGGTGTTTTCATTATCTATGAGTTCACATCACCTTATCTCAGTCTGATGGAGGAAAAAAAGGCAAACTGGTGAATATCATTATACCTGTTCATTGTTTTGCATCAAATCACAGAGGAAAATTGCAGTTAACTTGCTACATGCATCTCAGCATTGTTTGCCTAAAGTTTCTTAGGGATACATGAAGGTTTCATAAAGTTGTTTAATGTGAGGCTCAGAGGTGACCTCAGCACTGTCTGGAAGTGCCTGAAGGGAAGTTGTGGCCAGGTGGGGGTTGGTCTCTTCTCCCAGGCACTCAGCAAGAGGACAAGGGGGCACGGGCTCAAGCTCTGCCAGGGGAAATTGAAGTTGGAGAGCAGAAAAACTTCTTTGCAGAGAGAGTGCTCAGGCATTGGAATGGGCTGCCCAGAGAGGGGGTGGATTCCCCATCCCTGGAGGTTTTTCAGCTGAGCTTGGCCGTGGCACTGAGTGCCATGATCTGGTGACGGGACTGGAGTTGGCCCAAGGGTTGGACTTGATGATCTCAGAGGTCTCTTGCAACCCAATCCATTCTATGATTCTACCTGGGAGTAAAGAATCAATTAGACCATTTCTTATTTAGAAGGGAGATATTAAAAATCCGTTGTAAGATTAAGCTTTTACATATAGTGGAACTGAGCTTAAATTCACTGAAAGAAATGCTGGCTTTCCAAAAGGAAATGCAAACCCTGGGGAAATTCTTGAGGAGTGTGAAACTCAGCACTGTGGGGTCAATATTTTATGTCTTAAATAAGTTGAAAATAATCCATTTTTTCTACTGTAAAATAGCATTAAAAAAACAATCTTGGAGCAGGCATTCCGTTATCCTAATCCAGTGTTAATGCCGTCACAAGTGACCATCTCACCACACCACTGGAAAGTTCTCCACTATCCATATCATCATCCTAAAAGCATATCCAAAACTTTTATGTTTCTCATGCTGCTCCAATGAGAGTTTATTCAAAGCAAACAGATAATTCATGATCAATGAGTTAGTTACAGGATAAATGTGTGACACTAAACAAAATTAATTACAAAGGAGCAAAGGTTATTTTGTGTAGCATCCTACAGATACAGTGAAGAGAAATACACAGGAAATTAAAGAGTATAAACCAGAGTTTCAGATATTATCTCCAAGGATTGAAACCCCACAGCCTCTCTGAGGTTCAGTGTTCCACCACCCTTAGAGTAAAAACAGGTTTTGGTTTGCATTTAAATGGAATTTGGTGTACATTTAAATGGATTTCATGTATTTTGTTTTGTTCCCGTTGTCTCTTGTCCATTCACTGGATACCCTGAGAATAGCCCATGTCTGACTCTCTGCTCCTCTCAGCAAACATTTATATGCATAGAGAAGATTCCCTTCTGAGCCTAAACTTTTGCCTCCCAACATGCAGGACTTTGCCTTTCCTTTGCTCATCTTACTGTGGTGAAGCCATGATTATTCCATACAGTGGCAATAATTAGTTATTCTGTGTAGACTGAAATATTTCTGATTGTTTCCTATTGAAATAGTGTGCAGGAATGCAGTCCTGGGGTTACAGCCAATTCCTTTCAAGTAGGTCTGCAGGATGCAGTTTGGAGGAATCCAGACATGAGATTTTAGGAACAGAACAATGCAGTGACACTGTTGGTGATGGGCAGCTGTGAATTATAGATGTGGAACTGAGTACAGTGAGTTTTAGGACGACAAAGAAAGCAAAGGTGACTGTCCAACATGTGTAAAGAATTACTTTTATAATATATTTGGATGTAATCACAGAATCCCAGACTATTCTGAGTTGGAAGGGACCCCCAAGGATCATCCAGTCCAACTCTTCAGTCAATGGCCCACACAGGGGATTGAACCCATGAGCTTGGCATTATTACAGCCAAGTTTTAACCAACTGAGCTGATCTAATGTCACCTTGCACACCAGTTAAGGAAGATCATGGTGTAAAAATGTGTTAACATGTATCAAAACATGACCCCAAGCACGTCCTAGAGTGAGGAGGAGAAAGAAATCCTCAACATCACACTGCCCCCAGAGATGTGGGCTCAGGACACTGAGGAGTCACTGTGTTCCTTCTGTCCCAGCACATCAAAGGGATCATTTAATATCCAGTGGGGCAATGAAGGACACCAGAGAAAAAGCCATGGATATTAGAAATGTGCATATAATTATTAATTATTATTATTAAAACCTTCCCAATATTTTCTCACTTGCTGTTTCTGTAATAATTAGAAGAGAATTAATAACAGTTCATTGTTTATTGTTTAAACTATTGGCATTTCCAGTGTAATGACAGGAAATTCTTTACTTTTGAGGCATTTTTAGCCCAGAGTAACACCTTTCTGTGATCCTTCTTTTTCAAATTCCATCCCAGAACAGAAGTGTCTTATTACACCCTTAAATCTTTTCTCCCCCCTCTCTGGCAAAGGGCTGATTCTTAGGGGGTTCCTTATCAAGGAACACCATTAGATGAGCAATCACTTAATGTGCTAAATGCATTTATTCCTTCAAGTCTCCATCAATATTGTCCCACTGTAAGCTCTTGTTTAAGCACTACCAGGGCCCAGGTAATTTAGTCTCTTATAAATAGTATCACTTTAATGCAGGTACTTTCACTGTCATTTAATAGCAGAGCAATTGCCATAGGAACTGTTCCACAATGCTGAAGAAGAAAGGAAGGATTAGTGGAAAGAGGGAGCTTTGTTTAAAGTCAGGTACCTTTGTCACTGAAAATAATGATGAAAATTATCTTTGCAACACAAGTCAGGTACCTTTGCCACTGAAAATAGTCCAAAATTATCTTTGCACCAAAAGCCTGGGGACTGGCAAAGGGAGAAGTTTAAGGTTTTAAGAGAGGAGGGCTGTAAATGTCACCAAGTTCTCAGTGTGCTTCGAAAAAGTGGCTTTGAAAAGCTCTATGAAATATTTGCTCCTTAGAGAATAATACTATATTATTTATCTTACCAAAATGTTTCAAACCACCTGAGATAACAGATGTTAAAGGAAATAAAACTGAAACATAATTAACAAACAAAGGCTACTAATACAAAGAGTAAACAAGGAGCTTGAAGTTGCTTTTAAGTGATCTCCTGTATTTAAATTAAAATTGATGAGAGTGACAGACACTGTAAAGGGCATAATTTCTACTACATTTTTCTTCCCTTCCCTCCTCTGGTAAATTCTGACCTCAGCTAAATTTTGGCTCTGAGCCATCTGGAATAAGGTTCTCCCCGTTGTTTTCTATGCAAGACTTGATTATGAAAGACTTAGAGCTCGAGCAGCAGATATCAGAGCAGATTTGGAAATATCATCCCACACAATATAACTGATTAAAATAAAAATATCTAATGCCATCTTTGCACTCGTACAGCAGTCAAATCTTTTCCCTTGATGTTCTGCTTACTGCAGAACATTTCACTGCAGTCTCTGCTTTTTCAAAAACAAAGGCACAGAAGCAGGAGCCCTAAAGAAAAATGCTGCATGAATTAAAAACCAAACAACAAAAACTTAGTGCCATTTCCATCCAGATGAAGGAAAAAATGGTGGTGTCTTTAATATCTAAAAATATGAAAATATAAGGAAATTTGCAAGGAGAAGCAAGGGGGATATTGCTGTTTTTCAAGGCATATGATGGATAAATATCTTATTACTTTTAATATTCATCACAGTATAATAAATGATGATAGAGGAGCTGGAGAGGGAAACACAAAAATTAAAATATGTCAACTGAAACTGAGCAGTAAACATATGTTATATTCTGAGATAACAAAGAATATGATTTCAAAATGGGAAATAAAAGACAGAAAACACACCATTGTATTAAAAAGGGTAAAAACTCAGTTTTTAAGGAGTAACACAAGGTAAACACAGCCAGTGAATTATATCAGAGGGTATCCATTCCATGTAGTGAAATATATTATGCAAAGGCTTTTGACCTTTAAGAAAATATGTTGATGATTTTCATCTGCATACGGAAAAATGTCAGCACAGATGTAAATAAATGTCATTAACTTTGGTTTTGTATTCATAGTATATCCACAAGGACCAAGATGTGCTGGTGTTGACACCTGAACGGAGAGCATTTGAACCCCTCATTAACCCTCCTGGTTCACTTGGCTGCTCAGGCTGTCTCAGAGATGTCAGTGTTGAACATCACCAAGGAAATGGGCTCTTAGCAGGGCTACACAAAATTAGGATGCATATGGTCTTATCACCAAACCTGCACCTGTCACATGAATTCATGTCATGTTTTGAAGAACCGGACAAGTCCAGTTTCAGTTTTTTTGTTTCCTGAGTTAAAATGTGTGTAGGTTTTGTGGGTTTTCCCCCAGGCTCCTGTTTGCTCACAAGGGGGAGAAGCACCAACAGGGGAAAAGTGAGAAAGCTCAGAGGATGAGAAAGACAATTTAACAGGCAAAGGAAAGCCAACAAGGAATTCCTTCCCCACTCCCCATGGGCAGGCAGGTGTTCAGCCACCCCCAGGAGAGCAGGAATCCATTGCTCCCAAGGGTGACTTGGGAAGACAAACTGCATCCCTCTGAATGTCCCCCATTCCCTCTTTTCCCTCTGGTTTTATATGCCCAGCATGATGCCATGTGGCATGGGATATCCCTTTGGGGTCACCTCTCCTGACTGTGTCTCCTCCCATATTAGATCAGCTCAGTTGGTTAAAACTTGGCTGTAATAATGCCAAGGTCATGGGTTCAATCCCCTGTGTGGGCCTTTGACTGAAGAGTTGGACTCGATGATCCTTGGGGGTCCCTTCCAACTCAGAATAGTCTGGGATTCTAAAGGCTGGAAACAGCATTTGGAATTTAAAGGATGATTCCTGTGGCCTCCCAGCCCACTCACTGGTGGGGTGAGAAGCAGGAAAGGGCCTCCATGTGCTGTTCAAGCTCTGCTCAGCAGTAACAAAACATCCCTGGGTCATCCATGCTGTTCCCAGCAAATCCAGAACAGAGCCCCATCCTAGCTGGGGCTGAAAGAAGAAGAAAATGAACTGTGAAGAAAATGAACTCTAGCCTGGCCCAAACCAGCACAGTATGAAAAGCAGAAAACTCAGAAACAGCACCATTTTCTTCCTTACAGGAATAAGTGACTATATCCTACACACTTTTACAGGGGGCATTTTCAGGCCAAACCCTCCTGTTTAAGTGTTTAATTTTTCAGAATATGGACCTATTCTAGGCAATGCAGTAGAGTCCAGCTGCTATGAAGCAATGCCTCTCCAGCAGCTGAAGACCTGGGGCATTTCCATGATCCACATTTCTATCTAATTTCTTCAACATTTCTGTAGTTGCTTTCACCAGAGGGAGAGGGGAAATTCATTGTGCTCGAGATGCTGAGAAGAGAAGTTAATGGCATGCAACTTTTCAACATTTAAAAATGCATTTTGGTTCCTTAGTTTTCCAGGAGTGTTTCTCAAAATAAATGCCATTTGCTTTGATGGTAACAATGAGAAGAAACAAATGCCTGTGGGCAACTTTAGGTTTCATCAGTATTTTCATACAATTTAACGATGATTGATTGCATAAATTGCTGGGAATTGCAGGCACTCAGCATGTTTAAAAAATAGGTCACTTGTATGGATGTAGAAGCCAAATTTAGGCTTCCAAGCTGAAGAAAAATTCATGAGGGTGCTTAATTACATCTTGCATAGTAGCCTGCTCTGGAAAGCTGGATGCTCAAAGGGCGATGCCTTCCTCTTGTTTGGATCTTTGATTTCAGCAACAGCACAGAGATCAGTAAATAAAGTCATGAGTAAATGTCTGCAGGATGAATCCAGCACAGAAATCCCCCAAAGTGCAGCAGATTGCACCAGGGCTCAGAACTCTGCTCCTTTCTGTTCCATCTCAGTGACTTTCAGCACTCCGCCTTGACATCCTGCAGGGTTACACTGCAAAGCTGCTTAAATAGCCCCCAAGTTTGTTGGGAGAATTATGCTGAGAATTATTTTTTTCTTTCTTTGATAGCTAATTGACACATTTTGTGCTTTAGAATTGAGAGATTAATTAGGAACTCAGTGATGGACGAGTTTGTAACAGCTACTCTGTAGCCGTTTATAAACTGTCATATCTTTCCATGTATGATTCCATATGAATTTAGGTTTTAAATGTGCTATGAAAAAATGTTTTCCTATACTGACCTAATTTTCAGACATTAATAACCAAACCCTTCACTCCGCATCAAGAGCACCTTCTGCTGTGAACATGATGGCTCTGGAAATCTTTACCTGAGCTTTCCCCTTAGATCAGGAAGCCTACACAGTTTTGGAGCAGATGAAAACAATAGAAATACAGTATCCAGGAATATTTTTCTCCCAGGGCTCTAAGGGAGCAGGACAGCCAGGGGTTTAGGCCCAATCAGCACAACTTTATGAAAGGCAGGGGCTGCCTGCCCAACCTGATCTCCTTTTATGACCCTCTTGGTGGATGAGGGAAAGGCTGTGAATGTTTGTTATATTTTAGTAAAGCATTTGCCACAGAATTCTTCTGGAAAAACTGGTTTTCCGTGGTGTGGATGGGCATAGCCTTTGTTGGGTGAAAAACTGGCTGCATGGCCAGGCTGAGAGAGGGGTGGTGAGCACAGTTCAGTGCAGCTGGTGGTTGTTCCTCAGGGCTCAGCCCTTTTTAATGTCTTTATCAATGGTCTGGACAACGGAGAGCACCATCGGTCAGTTGGCAGATGACACTCAAGTTGGGAGGGAATTTATCTGCTGGAGGGCAGGAGGGCTCTGCAGAGGGATCTGGACAGGCTGGATCGATGGGCTGGGGCCAGTGGGCTTGCAAGGGGCCAGGTCTTGTGCTTGCATCACAACAACCTCATGAGAGCTACAGGCTGGGGGCAGAGTGGGTGGAAAATGCCTGGTGGAAAAGGATCTGCTCAATAGCAGCTGAACATGAGCCAGTGTGTGCCCAGGTGGCCAAGAAGGCCAATGGCATCAGGGGCTGTATCAGGAATGCTGTGGCCAGCAGGACCAGGGAGGTGATTCTGCCTCTGTCCTCGGCACTGGTGAGGTCACACCTCGAGTGCTGTGTCCAGTTTTGAGCCCTTCACGGCAAGAGAGACATTGATGTGCTGCAGCAGGTCCAGAGAAAGGCCTTGGAGTTGGGGAAGGGTCTGGAGCACAAGTCTGATGAGGAATGACTGAGGGAGCTGGAGATGTTCAGCCTGGAGAAAAGGAGGCTCAGGGCAGACTTTATGTCTCTCTGCAAGCACCTGTAAGAAGGGTGTAGCCAGATGAAGGTCAGCCTCTTCTCCCAGGTTGTAAGTGACAGGAGAAGAGGAAATGGCCTCAAGTGGTGTCAGAGGAGGTTTAGGTTGGATGTTAAGGAAACATTTCTTGACTGGAGGGGTGGTCAGGCATCAGAACAGGCTGCCCAGGGAAGTGATGGAACCAAACCCATGTGGATGTAGCTCTTGGGGAACCTGGTTTTGTTGTGGTCTTGGCAGTGCTGGGTTTACTGCTGGACTTGATGATTTTGGAGGTCTTTTCCAAGTTTAACAGTTCTGTGTTTCTGTGCAAATCCCTGGCCCATGGGAAGCAGCAATAATAGATGTTGCTGGAAGCATAAGGAGGTTGAAGTGGGAAGAATGAGAAGCTGATTAAATTCTGCAGGACCATCATCACACGTACACATAATTTGCTGATCTTTCTGAACCAAAGCATTTTAATGGTTACTGTTCCCAACACGCTTAATTTTTAAGTGTACAGTACTTACTATGACTTGTAGAAAAGGTTCAGTGATGCATCACCCTCTCTAGGGGCACAAGAATTTGGTCTTAATCATGTCATTTGGTTGTCCTGAAATCAATTATTTTTGTTGGCTTGAAGGTCTAGAAATGCTGTTGACATTACTTAGCCCATTGGTGATGGCTCTGCCAACTTGTATAGCAAACCTGGGTTTGGCAATAACTTAGGCTGGAGTTTTAGAGTTTGAATTATAAAATAAGCAATGCTTAAAGGTTTTTAGGATTTGGATAAATGTCAGCAAGTCAAGCTTAGGTGAGTTCTTCAGTGTACAGCCAAGCTGCAAATTGCATGCTTGAAGAAAACTTCAGAGAATTCCCTTTAATGAATGCTGGGTGAGTATCCACGCAGAGAAGATTGGAGCAGCAAAGTTCAGCTCTGTGCCCCTCAGTGTTTCCATTCAGAGAGTTTGGAGTACACAGCAGAGAAATTTTGAGAAAGGAGTAACCTTCAAGGTTTATGAGAATATTCCATTTTGCCCTTCCTCTCAGCCTTCCGAGTTCAAAGGTGCTGCTGCAGAACACGACAAATCAATCTGCAGGTTAGAAACGATCTCGAAGTGTATCAAAAAGTATAGAAACTGCTTGTCTGACTTAAATAGAAAATAATTACCTCCTCAGAATTTAATTTTGAAGTTCAAGTGAATGTGTAATAAAATGGGAACAGTTTAGTATTGAGTGTTTTCCCATTAGACACAGCAGGTTTTTTTTATTTTTGATCCCGATAAGTGTCACATTTTTGCTATTCTCTGTTGTACATGCCTTGTTTTATCAAACCACACTTCAAGAAATTATTTCACAGAAACTCATGAGGAAGAGAGGGGGAAATGAGGCTCTCAAGGAGTTTGATGGATGTCAGCTACAAGATCAAAATGCTGTTTTGAACGATCTTTCTGTTTTCATTATCCTTTAGGCTTTGGAATTTAGGAAGAAGAACAAAAAGAGATAAAAGAATGAAGGCTCTGGGGTTTGGTTTGGGGCTGAAACTTTTGAATAAAAATAACATTGGCTCAGTTGGTTAAAACTTGGTTGTAATAACGCCAAGGTCATGGGTTCAATCCCCTGTGTGGGCCATTGACTGAAGAGTTGGACTCGATGATCCTTGGGGGTCCTTCCAACTCAGAATAATCTGGGATTCTAAAAGTCCTCTAAAGGGACCACCCAGGTATCATCTGATGTGCAGGCAAACCAACATTATTGACTCTTGGAGACCCCATAGATTTGATTGTCTCCAATGCATTAATATTATTCTCCAGCTGTCTAAGAGTCCAAGGGCTATGAGGTTTGAAAAGAGCTGACAAGTGCAGACAGGAACATGTATCAGTGAAATCTGCTGATTAGAAAACACTTTTTCACCCTGAGAACAATGTGATATGATGTACTTTGAAGATGTCAAAATAGATATTGTGGCAGCTGAGTGCCAGATGCGATTTTGTAAGAACAGGCTCAGATGGAATGAATTCTTCCTGTAAGTCATGCTCGTACAACCAGATAAAAGCTCTTGAGAGCTTGGGGTTTATTTAGTTTGCAGCACAGAGGAAAGGAGGACATGTAAGAAATTTTCATATTTAATGTGTGAGGGTTTTTATCCTCCAAACCTTTCTGCAGACCTGCTTGCTTTGGCATAAATTTGGCCACACCTTGAGTGTTGTGTTGAGTTGTGGGCCCCTGAGTTGAGGCAAGAGATTGAGGGGCTGGAGCGGGGCCAGAGAAGAGCAAGGAGGCTGGAGAAGGGAGTGGAGCACAAGTGCTGTGGGGAGAGGCTGAGGGAGCTGGGGGTGTTTGTGCTGGAGAAGAGGAGGCTGAGAGGTGACCTCAGCACTGTCTGGAAGTGCCACATCAGGGAAGTTGTGGCCAGGTGGGGGTTGGTCTCTTCTCCCAGGCACTCAGCAATAGGACAAGGGGGCACGGGGGGCTCAAGCTCTGCCAGGGCAAATTGAAGTTGGAGATGGGAAAAAACTTCTTTGCAGAGAGAGTGCTCAGGCATTGGAATGGGCTGCCCAGAGAGGGGGTGGATTCCCCATCCCTGGAGGTTTTTCAGGTGAGCTTGGCCGTGGCACTGAGTGCCATGATCTGGTAAAGGGACTGGAGTTGGCCCAAGGGTTGGACTTGATGATCTGGGAGATCTTTTCCAACCCAATCCATTCTGTGATTCTATGAAATTTGTGAAAAGAAACAGTTTGGAGAACTGGTGCAACATTAGATGAATAATGAAATCTTAAAATAACAGATTTAACAGAAGAACTTTTCCTTCAAATACAAACTACTTAATAGTTTTGCCTTGGTAAATACCATTTAATTACAAATTAAATGCATGTTCCCACACATTAGCTGTTAATTATGGTTAATACAGTAGACACAAAAGTAATTACCTTCAACAAGGAGAGGTTGTCAAAGACAAAAATAATCATGTATTTCCCTGTAATGGGATGCATTGTGTGTTAATCTTTCACTCCCTGTTACTTTACATGTAAATAAATGATCAATGATTTCCATGCAAGAAAGGACTTAACATCTTTCCCTTATAAAAGAAGCATTCTGGATTTGTCTGGTTATAAATTCACTAAAAGGCAAAATTAAGAAGGCAAATGGTGCATACATTCAAATTAAAATGAGCTGTGGGGAAATCATTAAAGATTAATGTGCCTTAAATTTCATTTGAAGTTATTTACTACTCACGGTAGTTTTATTTCTAATTCAGGAATGAAAACAAACACATGAAGATGCTTTAATTGACCTTAAATGCCACACTACATGCTCTGTTATTGGAAGTTTGTATCAAGGCAGGATATGAAGATATTAAAACAAAACCTTGGAATTCCAGACAGGGAAATTGAGTGCAAATTGCAGTCTGGAGGTTCAGTGTCACTTTGATTGACTTGCTTGGCTTTTCTTTGCTGTTCCTTTGGGTTTTAACAGCAAATGCAGGATGGAAGGAGCAGGTTTTGATGTTAAAAGCAGCACCAGGGACGGGGTTTGCAACCCAAGGCTGATATTGAGGAGCACTTCTTGCTTTGATTAAAAGTTTCAGCATTTCAGTGGATAAATCCTTTGCATTAGAGATGGAACCCTGACTAAATTAGCACTGGTGTCCATAATTGGAATTAAAGAGGAGGTGCCAGTGACTTCCCGCAGCCATTCCTTTGAAAGAAGTCATTGGCATTGTCCTGGCATTCCTACAGCACTTCTGTATTTTAGAAGTAAGAAGCAGAAAGAAATCAGCATTTACCATTTCATCATGTCTTAGGTAAAGGTTTAAAGTCACCTCAGTCTTTCTGTGGCCTGAAAGAAGAAGGGTGGGATTCTGGCAGATTCCTCAGAATGGAGATGAATTTTTTGGTCATTTCATTCATTCTTTGGTCAGGATTTTGCTGAAGATGCCAAGCCCCCAGTGCCCATGTTTTCACCTCTCTCCCCATCACTGCTCTACATTATCCGCATTCCAATCCACCTTGTTTTCCACCTAAAGTTAATTTTAGGATCCCAAACTGGAATTGTTGCTGAATAAGGAGGCTCTGAAATGATATACAGGTTTCCAAAGGCACTTGTCACCTTCTGTTCCCAACCTAAAAATTGCTGCTCAGCCAAGACAAGAAGGGAAGTACCAACCAAGTGTCTTCAGCTGCTTCATTTCTTTCCTTTGGAAATATTAGAAATCTTAAAATTCCGGAGTTTTTCACTTTCTCAACAAATAAGCTAAGTAGATTTTCAGATTTTGGATACTGAGAAAAAAAGTAACCCCAAACCTAAGCTTAAATACTACTTGAAATGGGGATGATGCTTAAGGCATCATAACAACTCTGGAATTACAGCCTGGGTTTTGGGTAAGAATTGCTTTCTGGATGTTTCTGTGGTTTCCTTAGAATGGGTTTTAACCATCATGTGATTAATTGGATTAAAATTATTTGGTTAATTGGATTAAAAGAATTTATTTTATGCTGCCTCCTGCCAGAAGTTTTCCACCCTACGCTCACTTGATGCATCTTGTATGTTTAAGACCTGACCTGTGTGTGTTGCTTTTGATGCCTGAAACACTTTTAGTAATTAAAAAAGTGTGTCTCTTATGCCATCTTCTGAGGAGATGATTGGGTTTCCAAGTGCTGTACAAATAACTAACAGCAGTGCACACACTTTCAAATATTTGTTATGAAACTCAGAATTATAACCACCAGCAAAAATCCTTTTTTGTTCAAAGCATATTTACAAATGATTTTTGAAAACGTGTTCACAGAGCTTGGAGTAAAATGCTAAATTTTAGAACCATTGCAGATATATGAGCTTGAAGGCCAGGACAAAATGGCCATGTNTCTTTATTATATATTCTATACTTTGGGGTATTTGCCTTGTACGACACCAAGATATGTAAATAATTGAAATATTTTTTTCTTAATTTCTCTACATACACTCAATTCTGGTATTTTGTTTCCCTTGCTGAAATCTGGGTATTCAGCCTGTTATTTCATATAATTATTTTTTAGTTTTCAGGCATTAAGGTGACAGTGTTGGAAGCTGGAACTGGGTTTTAATGCTCATGTCTGGCAGGACAATTGTCCTGCCTGGACACATGGAAGGACCAATTTAAGCCGGGACTGGAGGCTTTACATACAGTGTTTGCAGTAGGAATGATGGAGAAACTAATTCTTTGTGAATATCTTCCTTCCTTGGCATCACTGACCACTTCTTTAGGGCACCTCCCAGAGAGGAAGGAAAGACTTCTCAGGAACTTGGCATTTGAAATTGGAATTGTGCTCCACAAGGAGAACAGAACCACTGACAGCTTTTTTATTGTCTTATTAATAGTTTATGAGAGTTTCATGGAATTGTATAGTGATTTAAGTTGGAACAAAACTCTGAAGGTCCAAACACCCACTGAGAGTCCCTCTGAACTTCAGTCAGATTGTTTGACAAGCTAAAATTCAAAAATTGGAGAAGGAGATTAACAAACTTATTTGGACAGTCTGTTCCAGTTTTGTCTGTACTCATGGTCAATGTTTTTTCCTAATATTGGAGTTTTCTGTGTTGGAATCACAGACTATTCACAGCCTATTCTGAGCTGGAAGGACCCACAAGGATCATCGAGTCCAACTCTTCAGTCAGTGGCCCACACAGGGGATTGAACCCATGACCTTGGTGTTATTACAGCCAAGTTTTAACCAACTGAGCTGATCTCAGGGTCTCTATGTGGCTTATGGGTCTTGCAATGTGAATGGCAAAGACTCACATTCTGTTTATTGGGAATAAAGGTTGGCAAAGTAAGAAAATTTTAGTTAAAAAAGTGACTTCTACATTATTCTAGGACAAGGGTGGGAAGACCCAGAGAGTAGCTCAGTTGGGTAAAACTTGGCTGTAACAATGCCAAGGTCATGGGTTCAATCCCCTGTGTGGGCCATTGACTGAAGAGTTGGACTCGATGATCCTTGGGGGTCCCTTCCAGCTCAGAACAGTCTGGGATTCTGTGATAAGAAACACAGTGTTGTGACCTCGTAGCTACTTTTGACAGATATCTGAACTTTCTAATATCCTCCAAGTCCGTAGGTGTGTCTTCAGTGGTAGAGAAACAAATGCCTGCATCCAAAAGCAGACCAGATGGTATTTCTCATCTGATTACACTACACTGACTCAGTTATATACAAGTTTTTGCAATGAAACCTTTTGGCAAGAGATTTCCCACACCACAGGTGGTGTTTATGTGGCTTTTCTTATTTTATTAATATTTTACTCCATATAAATATGCCTAATGGGGAGTAAAACTTATGAGTTCTTCATCAGCTGAGTCATTCAGACTGACTTGTATTGATCAGTTTTGTGGGTTGTGGCAGAATGAACATTTTTATTTGCCCATCTCTCCTTTTCTGTCTCTTTTAGTCCTGTACAATTACTCTGTGACCTTTGAGTGTATCAGAAAAAAAAAAAAGCCTGCCCACTCTGGTGTTATTGAAACCCTGTGCTCTCAGCTGGGAAAACATCACCACATTTTTCTGGATGCTGATGATGCTCCTCAGGGCAACAGAAGATGCTTTGGGAAGTGTTTCCATTTGGGTTCTTCTTTCCCTGGTCTGCAGAAGTTGGAGGTTCATTGAGTCACACCGACTGCTCCAGGAAAGATTATAAAAAAAAAGTGTCTTTTTCTCCATCAGAGAACAGGAAAAGTCATCAGACACAACTCGAATTCCAGACTCTGATGCAGTGCCATCAAAGCAGATTCCTCTCAATCATCAACTTAAATATATAAAAACCATGCAATCTAGTGGACATTTAAAATAGCATTAGTTCCTCTTTGGTGACCAAAACAGGACTAATTGATGTCTTTTTAAAGCACAAATTTTTCTGTACTTCAGTTTTCTCAGAGGTTTTACAGGTTTTGCTTTGGAGCTTCCCACTCACCACATCCCCTCAGCTGCCTTTTTGCTTCCTGACATTTAGGGGTTGTTTTAATTTCTAGGAAAGGTGTTTCCTATCCCTATTTGCCCCTCCTAATGTTCCATTTCACTCCCATATAATTCCCTCTGTTAAATGTTTCACTTCACTAAGAAATGCAATGAAAAAGATGCCCTGAAGTTGAAGCCCAGATGTACTTTTTTATTATAAATATTAATCTCCTTTCCTTTCCCCTTTCCTTTCCCCTTTCCTTTCCCCTTTCCTTTCCCCTTTC
>VWZD01001169.1:31134-95466 GCA_013396695.1 Sakesphorus luctuosus
TGTCCCCTTTCCTGTCCCCTTTCCTTTTTCATTTATATTTAATTTAATTTTCTTTTAAAATTATTTTTATTATATTAACTCTTTTTTAATAAATTTTATTGTAAATATTAAATATAGAGATGAAAATATGATGATGGTCAGGATATTACATGGTTATACTTTAAATACCTTTGATATAAATAGTATTTGGTGTCATTTAGATGGTTACTTCTACCCACCCTTTGCACCTGCAGGAGGATGAACAAAATTGTAATAATTCTATTTTAAATTTCAGAAGAAATCAGAAAATTAATAAGACAGCTATGACAAAAATAAGTGTTTTGAATCCTGTACATTTTCAAACCAAAAATTTTCTTTTTTGAATTGCAATTGCAGTAGAAATGGATAAGCAGCCAAATTTATTTTTCCTCCAACTTTTGAAACTAAACTGTACAGATGCTCCCCAGTCCCAGATGTTACAGCAGAAATAGCACAAGGCCTATCAAGCCACTTAACACAGAACATGATTGCTGTGCACTTTTCTAATAACTTGGGGTTGTTATCTCCTCTTTGAGTAGAAATAGAGCATTAAATCACTCCCATTTTTATGAGGATCCCACCAGAATAGCAGAATTCTGCCTGGCTCCAAGTCTTTGGACACCTGATTTGTCCCAAGCTTATTCAATTCTTTGCTTAGAAACTTCCCAACCAAAATTTTGGAACCTTTTTGTCTCTGTTTATATCCTACTTCTTCCTCAAAGTTATTCATTCCTACTTCCAATGTCTCATAATATCCCTTAGGAGATACAGGTTTTACATTGCTCTGGTGTAAGGGAACAATTATTTTTCCCTGTAGCTCCCTCCAGTTTGCCATAAAGATTTATCCACCACACTGGGCAGGAATGGCTTGGATCCCTTTTAGTGTCATTTTCTCAAGATTCCAAGAAAGGACATTTAGGCCAAATGCAGGTCCTGCCCTTTGGCCACCCCAAGCCCTGCAGCGCTCCAGGCTGGGCACAGAGTGGCTGGAGAGCAGCCAGGCAGAAAGGGACCTGGGGGGACTGAGGGACAGGAAGCTCAAGAGGAGCCAAGAGTGTGCCCAGGTGGCCAAGAAGGCCAATGGCATCCTGGCCTGGATCCAAAGTAGCGTGGCCAGCAGGCCCAGGGCAGTGAGCCTTCCCCTGGACTCTGCCTTGGGGAGGCCACACCTTGAGTGTTGTGTTGAGTTCTGGGCCCCTGAGTTGAGGCAAGAGATTGAGGGGCTGGAGCGGGGCCAGAGAAGAGCAACGAGGCTGGAGAAGGGAGTGGAGCACAAGTGCTGTGGGGAGAGGCTGAGGGAGCTGGGGGTGTTTGTGCTGGAGAAGAGGAGGCTGAGAGGTGACCTCAGCACTGTCTGGAAGTGCCACATCAGGGAAGTTGTGGCCAGGTGGGGGTTGGTCTCTTCTCCCAGGCACTCAGCAATAGGACAAGGGGGCACGGGGGGCTCAAGCTCTGCCAGGGGAAATTGAAGTTGGAGATGGGAAAAAACTTCTTTGCAGAGAGAGTGCTCAGGGATTGGAATGGGCTGCCCAGAGAGGGGGTGGATTCCCCATCCCTGGAGGTTTTTCAGGTGAGCTTGGCCGTGGCACTGAGTGCCATGATGTGGTAAAGGGACTGGAGTTGGCCCAAGGGTTGGACTTGATGATCTCGGAGGTCTTTTCCAACCCAATCCATTCTGTGATTCTAAGGCAAAACTTTGCATAGATTTTTTTTGTTTGGTTTGGCTTTTCTTTTTGTATTTTTAGCCAGTGTTTAAATTTTTGTTGTTTTTTTTTTTTTTTAGTAAATACTTCCCTGCTTTTTAATTTTTTTATTTTTTTTACATATCCTTACTCATTTTTCTCAAGTAACTAAATAGGTAACATATTCCCAAGTATTAGGTGTGTATTTTACTGACTTCATCTAGAAAAATCACTTTCTGAGAATCAGGTGAATCCAAATACCCAATGGATCCTGCATCACCTGGTGCAAGATTTGTGCATGGGGAAAAAAACGTGTAGTAATTCTTTCCGGTTTTTTTGTTTGTAAAAAACTGTTGCTCAATCAGTGAGACAAAAGGAAGGATTGAGCACGTGAGGATCCTTTATTTCATTAAGAATCCTCATTTATACAAACCAATCACACTTGAGAGGTGAACAGGTTTTGTCAGACCTTTTATTATTCCAGAGTGGGTTCTAATTATTAATTTTTAATTATTAATTATGACTCCAAATCATGGTAATTATGGGATGAACATGACAATTATGTGATGAACATGATGATTATGTGCTGATCATGCTAATTAAGATTAGGATCTTTAAGTTCCCTTCTAACCCAAACCATTCCACGACTCTGTGCCAGCATTAACTGATTTCCCAGTGGGAACTGCAGTTCACTCATTACAATCCATCCAACCTCAGAGTTACCTTAGGACCTTAAGAAAGTTGTCAGGTTTGTAAATACTTGTTATTTCTCATTTATAGTCAGCACTGGTGGCAGTTTTGGACCATGTGACATCGACAATATTTACTTCTGAAAGGAGGGAACTAACTTGGCAAAAAAAAAAATTAAATGAGTGCAGGGATTCAGCTAAAAGATTCCCCCCCCCACACACACATAATCTATTTATATTCCCACAATAGTGTCTCTAGTATTTAATTTTTTTTTATGTTTGGCAGAATTTAAAATTTTTCAGGTTGGTTTTTGAGGCACTTTGTATCACGACAGCCTGAATTTTTAAATCTTAACTTACCACTCTCATTCTTTCCCATTTTTATCCTCAAAGATTTTATTGCTTCTTTCTCTTCTGTGACCTTCTCTAACCCATTTCGAGTTTATTTGCCTTACATTATGTGGCCCCCTGCTGTCTATGAATCCTGCAGGATCCACAAGGTAATCACCACAAAATGTGCAGTAACTGTTAATAGCAATAAAGAGAGAATCAGTGTGTGTATTTGTGCTTTGACAAGTCTGGATTGTTTTCCTTACAGTTTGTTTTGTGAGGGAACTTACTCCAAACATATACACATTTATTGATCCACCTGCCAAGGCCGGGCAGGAGGTGATGGATAATCAAACCTAAACAAGGAAAATGGCTTTGAGTGGCTGAAAGGAGAGTTAAGAAGGTCAAGGAGGCAGCAAACCAGTTACAGGGATTTCATTGTAAGCACAGATGTCTTTGGTGTTAATAGAAGCAGTATTTTGTTTTTCTGTCCTGCTGTGGTTTGTGTAAGGACAACCCTGAGCAGAGGAATCTGCCTAATGTTGGAGATCAGAAAAAAACTTCTTTGCAGAGAGAGTGCTCAGGCATTGGAATGGGCTGCCCAGAGAGGGGGTGGATTCCCCATCCCTGGAGGTTTTTCAGCTGAGCTTGGCCGTGGCACTGAGTGCCATGATCTGGTAAAGGGACTGGAGTTGGACTGTGCAGGTCAATAAAACCTACAACGATCCCAGTTATTGGGACAAAACTGGAATAGTTTATTGAACACTTGATCACAATTTAAGGTTTCAGGGAGACATATGCTAATAGGGAGGAAGGGTTATGGTAATCCAGAGAGAGCTGATTTTAATTTGGGAGTTACACAATTCTAGCTCAGGGAAGATAGCAAGGGATTACAACATGTCTGATAACCGAGTTCTGTCTTATCTCAAGGCAGGAGACAGCTTATATACAGAAGCAGAGCAAACACAGACTTCTGTCTTTGGTGATGGAATTTTCCTCAGCTCTAAATTTCTAGAATCCAACATTGGACCAAGGGTTGGACTTGATGATCTCGGAGGTCTTTTCGAACCCAATCCATTCTATGATTCTCCCTGGCAATAAATGCTCGGAGGTGTGAGTGTGAGCTGCTGAGGGAACTCCCAGCTAAGGACAGTACTTAGCCAAGCATTAGCAGCTTCATTACCTCCTTACTGGAATTAACTTCATGCTGCATTGGAAAAGATGTGTATTTTCCCTTTGTATTTTAAAGCCAGTGGTAAAATCAGGGAAATGTTAAACACGGTGCTTACCTCAAATTATCTCTGTACATGAGAACATCATTGCTGTTATCACATCACTCTCCTCCTTTTTTTTCCCTACTGAGGAAGTACAACTACCCTTTGCAACTACATTTAACCCCTGATTCAACTTTGTTGAGTCAGATCACCACGTTAAGTGAAGAAGTTCAATAAGAACCTTTTATAAATAGGTCAACTTTATTTTTCTGCAGCCATGAAGAGGAGGTACAAACGGCACTAGACCTCCAACACCAACAGCCTGTAGCTAATGAAAATCATTAACAAGTTCAACAGATATTCTGAGTTATGTGCATAAAATTGGCAAGAAGAATAAAAAATGGAATGTTAAACTCGTAGTTTAGTACTAAATTGCATGGAGGGGTTAAAAAAGACATATCCATATAGATATTTTGTCTTTATGAACTGTGGGATACCAGGAAAACCAGGAGGAGACAGAGAATGGGTTGCCTGAAAGAGAATAGATTTGCCTAATTGTAACCAAATGTGGTGGGTTTTTCTCTTTTTTTTTTGTTCAAATTCAGAAACCCAAAGGATAACAAGACATGTGGAGAACAGAGGAAGGGCTGAAGATGATCAAGATTCACAGTGGTGGAGCCAGAACAAGTATTTTCTCAGGAAATATTACGGACCACGTTTCTCCAAAGCAGTCTGGTAGGTGGGGAGGTAAAAATAATGATCCTTTAAATATGATTACAGCCCTGTTCTGCAAGTATGGTAATTCCTGCAGAACTCTGCTGTAATTCTGGTTTAATCTGCTCCAAATGCAAATGGAATTGAAGAGGAAAAAAAAAAGAAAAAAAAAGCTGCTACATGTTAAGGTTCAAAGCAAAATTATTGCTGTGTCTTTTTTTTTGGATGAGCTAAACTTTAACCACAAAAGAGGAATTTTTCTCACTGTTCAACAGCACTTACTCATCATCTGACTGCCTTTGAGTGCTCTAAGACTTCAGTTAGAGGCAAATTCAGTTGCCTACTTTCTGTGGAAATTATAATTTCTTTGCTAACAGTGCCACATAATTGTAAACAAAGGCTGGCAAACAATCTATGGGGAAATAAACACCCACAAACAACCACTGCCTTCCACCTGGTTGTGAATGAAATAATCCATTATCTGGGATTCCTGCAAATAGCTGCTGTTTAAAAATGAATATTTCAATCTGCATCCGAGCACAGTAAGAGTTCCTGTATAAAATTGCACTCTTGGGAGAGCAGTTGGGAACACTGCCAGCCTTTTAGTGAGTGAAGTGGCACAAGAAAGGCCTCTCATTTAGAAACTTCTTCCAAATAAGACTTAGTTTGTTCAAGAATGGGTACAGTTTGGTATTTTCCATTCTGCCACAGTACAGTACTTTAGTACATTAGTTCTGTTGGCTGTAAACTGATCTTATTTTAAATCACGTTTATTACTTTTATTTTTTTCTAACCTTTATGGAATCCCACTTCCAAATATCCACCAATACAATCTCAGCCAGCAAGTGGCATCCATTGTCATGTGCTCCATCTACTCAATTCATTGTATTCCATGTTGATAAAATGTCTGTCCTATCAGGGTATAAACATGAATTTTACTTATTACATATAGAAAGTCCCAACTTGTGTGATCACAAAAAAACCACCTGAGAAATGTCCTTTTTTTCCTTAAGCTATCTGTTGTAATATCATGCTGGCTGTGTTTTCATAGTAAAAAAGAAGTCTGTGTTTTCATGGAAAAAAGAATTTTTCTGTCAGCTGGATAAACATTTTTGTTACTACTTTAATCAGTATTTCACACAAATTCAGCTTTTAATTTTTTTCACTCTGCAGTTGCTAGTGATAAACCTCATAGGTTTTGTGTACAGAACTTGTTCAGACTTAGCTTGGTCTGCAAGCTGTTTCCACTTGGTTTCTGAGGCTGGTTTTGATATCTGAACATAATCTGTTATTGTATTAGCCTTGTCTTGTCCTTGACTTCGCTCATAATTGGCTTTACTCTTGGAGACAGCAGGACCTTCCAACTAACATGAGTCAGAACCTCCTTCAACCCCCAGGATATGGAAAGGAGCTGTGCTCAAAGGTGGTGTTAACCTGACCCTGCGGACTTTGCCACAGGTGGTTGCTGTGTCCAAAGGGAGAAGAAATTCTATTGCTGCTTCTGAGAATGGGTGGATATGGTTACTTGGTTACTTGAGGGAGTGGTGGGAAGGAACACAGAGATGAACGTGGTGATAAATACACAGGATCCTCACAGTTTGATTTGCCTTTCACTGTGCAATTCAGAGAATAAAAAGGGAAAGAAATCAAGGCTATCTAATCATGGAATCATAGAATGGATTGGGTTGGAAAAGACCTCCCAGATCATCAAGTCCAACCCTTGGGCCAACTCCAGTCCCTTTACCAGATCATGGCACTCAGTGCCACGGCCAAGCTCAGCTGAAAAACCTCCAGGGATGGGGAATCCACCCCCTCTCTGGGCAGCCCATTCCAATGCCTGAGCACTCTCTCTGCAAAGAACTTTTTCTGCTCTCCAACTTCAATTTCCCCTGGCAGAGCTTGAGCCCCCCGTGCCCCCTTGTCCTATTGCTGAGTGCCTGGGAGAAGAGACCAACCCCCACCTGGCCACAACTTCCCTGATGTGGCACTTCCAGACAGTGCTGAGGTCACCTCTCAGCCTCCTCTTCTCCAGCACAAACACCCCCAGCTCCCTCAGCCTCTCCCCACAGCACTTGTGCTCCACTCCCTTCTCCAGCCTCCTTGCTCTTCTCTGGCCCCGCTCCAGCCCCTCAATCTCTTGCCTCAACTCAGGGGCCCACAACTCAACACAACACTCAAGGTGTGGCCTCCCCAAGGCAGAGGCCAGGGGAAGGCTCACTGCCCTGGGCCTGCTGGCCACGCCACTTTGGATCCAGGCCAGGAGCCCATTGGCCTTCTTGGCCACCTGGGCACACTCTTGGCTCCTCTTGAGCTTGCTGTCCCTCAGTCCCCCCAGGTCCCTTTCTGCCTGGATGAAAGAAGTGATTACATACAAGGAATAATAAATAAAATTGAGGTTTGCTGAGGTTGCTAGCTGTCTGAGAGATGGTTGCTGTTACCCTTTCTGGGTGTATATTCCAGATGGATCCATATAATTCTTAGCACAAATCTAGGCAGACATACTGAATTGAAGAGGACCCTGATGGACAGGTAGATGTTGATCTTTTCTGAAGGCCAAAACTGCTTGACAATATTTCCTTGACATTTCGTTCCTCTCCAATATTACTTGAGACAAGAGTGTGCTTAGAGCAACCTAAACTGGAGGGGGAGGCACCTCAGATATTTGAAGTGTGCCTTCTATAAAACCTTCAGCATTTGGAGAGCACACAGTGCTTTCTTCTGTGATGCTTCTGAAAGAACCAGGAGCACCATTCTGTTGTGAAGTCAGCAACAGCAAATAGAATGTTGTAGGACCTGCATGGAGACAGTTTTCATCTCTCTGCAGCCCTTCAGATTAGCTCCTGACACCTTCAGATCCAGCCAGGGGCTTTGAGGTTTCAAAGTGAGGAGGAAATTGTGGCAGTTCTGAGAGTCACACTGGGAGTGTTGCCGTGTTTTGGAGACCCATTTTCAGCAGACTGGATCTGTTCTGAGTTCCCATTTTTGTGACATTGTCTTGTCCCTTGTAATTCACCCTCACTCTTTAATTATTCACCCTTCATTAATACACATTTCTCTGACCAGAAAGAGTGAGACAAGAGAATTGATTGGCATGGCACCCCTGAGGCATTTAAACCAGTCTGTTGCCTCCAGACTGGCAACCTGTCATAATCCTAATGTTTCATGCATGGAGAACATCACAGGACTGTGCAAACAACACCAAAGTTCATCTGTTGGGACCAGCAGAAAATAATTGAGTGTAGGGAGCCAGCACCAACACAGCTCATGGTAGTTGAAGGACAGGGATTTTCACTTTTTATAGGTTTAAATAGCATTTCAGATGTAAAGGCTCTTGGTATCTTGAAGACTTTAAAATGGTTTTATGCCTATGAATAAAAATACAATAGCTCTTACCACACCTGAGCTATCCAGATAGACTGAAGATAATAACTATTGCTGAAAAGTCTGTTTAAATTTGCAAACTCATTTGTGCCGAGGGCAATAATGGACATTAAGTGCTCTTTGGAGCAAGCCAGCAGTGATTTTTCTCTTGACATTAAAAAAGGAAATCGTTATTATTACAAATGATATTAACTGAGCAGATTTACATTGCACTAATGCAAAGGGGCTTGTGCATGGAAAGAAAAATCCATCTAAGACAGCTGTGAGGTGGTAAGTGGGCTTGACCATATATTTAAATTACTGCTTGATTAATTTTTTCTTAATTACACAATGAGCAGTGCTGTCACCACAGTACATTAAAATCTTACCAAATCTCACAGCCCACTCGGACACTTGCAGAAGTTTATTGAATTTTGTAAATTAGCAAGTAAATGAACAGACATATTAGAAAACTCAAAGTTACTGCCCCAAAGTGTTTCTTTACTACAAAAGTTGTAATTTTAATATACTTTATATTTTATTTCTAATGTACACTGTGAAATTATTTTATCCTATTGCTAATAAATGCTGGTAATCAGCTGTGAAGATAATGAAGTATTACTAATGAGGCCTCAATCCCTCTTGCATGTGCTGTGCTATCTGTAAGGAAAAAAGAGGCTGGTCTATAGACAGACATCTGTGATAAGGTTTTCATATTTTCAAGACAAAAGTTAAGGCATTTACTGCATATTAATTGAGATTTTGCCCTTGGTTACTTTCATGCTTTTGTGCTAACAGAGTGAAATGGATAAATCAGGAATGGAATGTATGTCCTCTTTTTCTAAGGAAGTAAAGAAAAGTTCTATAATGAATAGAAAGGGAGGACAAATGAAACTTTTGGAGCTACAGTGTGCTTGAGTAGACCCTGAGATGAGCTCAGTTGGTTAAAACTTGGGTGAAATAATGCCAAGGTCGTGGGTTCAATCCCCTGTGTGGGCCATTGACTGAAGAGTTGGACTTGATGGTCCTGCTGGGTCCTTCCAACTCAGAACAGTCTGGGATTCTGTGAAAAGTCAGGAAACTTTTATTTAAAAACTGAAGGTGATGCCTTTCCACTAACCTGAGAACATGGTATTAAGAGATGTTCAGGGGTCCAGCACACATTATTCCCACCTTAAAGCCTAAGGAAGGCTTTTAAAGGGTAAAGGTCTGTGCTCAGTGAGTGGGAAGAAATCATGGTATTCCTTCTTAGCACCTGCTGAAGACACAGTATAAATACCACTGAATATTTTAATGCTGTTAATAACTAGGCTGAAGCCACTGCTGACCAATATTGTGGGAGCTGCTGTTCCTCAGCTGGGGCAGCTCAGTCACTTAATGCTTCTCCCATTAGGAAGGATTTGTGCGACCTTTCCTTTGAACAACGTTAATCCAGGCAGTGTTTGGAAAAAGCCTTTGCTATTAGACAGAGGAAATCCCTTCAGTTTGGGGAGACACCTATGAAAGGGCACATTTTCTGCTGTGTTCTGTAAAGCAGCAGATGATGCTGCATCTGCTCGAGTCATGAGATAGCAGGGAGGGAAAGCACCCACTCTCCTCTGCCTTGCCACTCACTGAAATAAGTTCAGCAAACTCTGCTAAAACTGGTATTTAGACTGCTCAAGTCTAACTTAGAAGAAAAAAAATCCCTGCTTTGCAGAGCTGTGGTGATAAACACTGTTTAGTTTGGAAAGTGAAGCACTGGAATGCTGAGAAATAACATATTTATGGAGTTTACTCATGTATTCATATGTTGATTTTATTATGATCATATTGCCCTTCCTTAGGAGACCTGTTTTAGTTAATCCAGCATACTTTTATTCCTGAATTCAGCAAAAGTAACTTCCTTCAGTGTTGTGTCATGTTTGTGGAATTATATTACTGAATGTTGCTTTGGTATTTGACAAATCTTGAGCAAAGGAAAAATGGAAACAAATATATACATCAGCAGTATATCTAATGTATAAGTCCAGTGATGAAGTTTGCTTATCTTCCTGTCTATATTTTTACAAGTTCTGTGTTTAATGACAATATCAAGGAGGCCTCAAAGTTTGCAATGTTTCCTTTTTTCCATATTTTGTTTCCTTCTTTTATTTACAGCTAAGTTGCCTGGGGAAGAAAAGACGTTGAAAGGAAGTGAGAATTTAGACTTTAATAATTAGTCATTTTAATAACCAGTTGCAATGGCATTTTTAATGCATTTAAAAGTCTGTGCAATTAAGAAAGAGTAGAAGATGCTCCATAAAGCATAAACCCCATTTGGGTGGCAGACTCTGCCACCCATGCAACGTGACATTGCGTGGATGGCAATGTGGGTGGCAGGATCCAGAAAAATCCCCACAAAATTGGAAGGGATGTGTTGCTGCTCCAGCCTTGCTCACTGCAGCTCTGCACAACTTGCACAGCAGGTCTTGTTTCATGCAAAGATGAGAAGCAGCTGAGGCAGACAGAAAAAAACCCCAAAGTTATTTTTTCAGCCTCTAGAATCCAGAAAAAATTTTCAAAGACCATATTCCCAAAAAGCCAGGACACTTAAGAAAATATTTGATTAGGGCTTTTCTCTGGCTTTTAATGGTATTTTTCCCACCCTTCCCTCTTGAGAAATTATTAAATAGCTTTCAATTAATATTAATAACATTAATTTGTCTGATCTGGCATTTATGGTCCTTCAGGTGAGGTAACCTAATCACACAGATTATTCTGAGTTGGAAGGGACCCACAAGGATCATCGAGTCCAGCTCTTCAGTCAATGGCCCACACAGGGGATTGAACCCATGACCTTGGCATTATTACAGCCAAGTTTTAACCAACTGAGCTAATGGTTTTCTCTGGGATGGAGGAGCCTAAGAGGGCTGCATTTTTAAAATGAAAGTATTCTCTTTCCAGCTTTTGATTTCCATAGAGTCTGTCACTTCTCAGAGCTCTGAAGTTTGTAGAATCTACTTCTTATTTGCAATGTGCTACCAAGAAATCATCTGGAGTGTCTAGAGGATGAAAGTACAGCTTGCAGCTGTTCAGAGGCAGAAAGTTTGGGGGTTTCTGGGACTGTGTAGAAATCCTTTTGCTCACATTCCAAACGATGCTGATTGTCTCAAAATTTGGAGGCCCACTTGGGACACCTGTTGCCAGTGCTAACATAATAATAAGAAAAGTACATTCCCAAGTCAGAATCAAGAAAGAACCTTCAGACACCGAATCTGAAGACCTGCTTGATATTAGAAACAACTGTGGAGTTGTCTCAGTGTCTTTGGCAGCTTCCAAAAATTAAGGTTCTTATGCCTTCCTTTTCCTGATGTTTAAGCATTCACAATCCTCATTCTGGGTCATGGGATCTGTGCGTGGCTCAGGATGCCTGTGAGTCTCTGAGTCTCCACAAAATGCTACATTTCACTCCCTTTCAGTCTCCTTTTGTGCATCTATTCTATAATAAATGTAATATGTCAATAATTTTCTGCTTTTAATGCCAGAATTCAAATGCCCAGGTAAAACACGAGGCTAACACAGATAGGAGTGTTGCTGAAAGAAATCAATTACCCATGTCCTTAAGAGGAGGAGATCAAGTTGGGTGTGAAATAACCAGCATTGTATTTTACTGGAATGGTTTTTCAGAAAACCTTTGAAGTGCAATGTAACAAATCACAGGCTTCTCTCTTACCTGTAGGTAAAATAGATGGAAAATATATGATATATATGAAAATATATGGAAGATGCATGGGATTGTGTCTTTTCCTGGTGCTGTGGATGAGTGAGGACTCAAAACAAATCGATGCCTTGTGAGGTCTTTGCCAAGACTTGGATTTTTTCTCTTCCAACATGAATAAGCTCCACAGCTCAATGTGGGTTTTTTTGGAAGTCTTCCCTCAAATATGTGCTCAGACACACCTTGTCCTACCCCATCAACACCTTTGAGTGTGGCTTGAAGAAAGCAAGTTGTGGACTGAGAGGAGACATAAAGTTCTTATTTCAGCCCTGGAGTGAGCTGGAATTTTCTATGGAATGAGCCTCCTGTGTGTTTTTCTGGCTGCCCTGTGGTGTCCTAAAGCTTTTAATTCCAACCTCAAAATGTGCCATGTGGAGTGCAAAATGTAAAAATGATTATAGAGAAACCTGTGGCCACCAGCTTTGGGGGTTTAGAAAAGAGAATTAGCTACTTTATATGTTATTGTTTTCAACCCTTATTACTCACAGAAGAAGACAGTGGTCTTGTGGTTCTCCTTCAGCTGGTGACAAGTCAGTTCATTCATTGCTCCATCAGAAGCAGACACAAGAGAAGTCGCTGAAAGTATATTTTTCTGTCATGAGAATATGACTCATGCACTTTTATCTATACCCACTGTCTTGCCAGCATTTTCTGTTAAAAATCTTCCAAGGGGGAAAAAAAAAAAGAATATTTAAATACTTACGATGTTTTTAGTAAAATGCTCACAATCATTGTAATAAATAATGATCATTTAAAGCTCGTTTACAGGAGAAAAAAAAGTTATTTTTATTCAGTATCTCATGTGCTTTACAGTGGAAAAGAAACCCAAGGTAGTGTGCTAATTTAATTTTCTTTTCCTGAAGCCTTTTCAGGAAGGAACAATGAGGTTTTGTCTCTATCAGGCCTGAGATTGCTTATCAGTTTCTGGCTTTCTTAAAAGTCATATCATCTCTCTGTTTCTCAGTTTCTTAATTGAAAAGGAAAAACAAAAGGAGGGATTGTGATACTACTGTGGTAAGTACTAATGAGAAGTATAATATTATGGATAAGTATTGTTAGGGTTTTTCTGCCATTATTTCTTTCTTGTCTTCCATGCTGCTTGAAAATTGTCAATGAGCAGAAAGATGAAAAATTTGCTTTGTTGTATTTTTTCCTTGTAAAACCATAAATGATTTAATAACACAAATGTTGCTGATTTCCCATGGGAGTAACAAATCCAGGGAAATCGCTTGGGTAATTGTAGATAATCTCACTCCTTCAGCATAGTTTAAAAAACAAATTTTTATAGTTTACAAATTAACCTGTCATTGAAATATATCTGGCAATGAGGTTTCCTCCTCCAGGGTGTGACATGATGGTCACCCTTGCCCTCCACAATCAAAAAACTCCATTCCTTGTGTGGCAGTTCCATCTCTTGTCTGCATTACCTACATAGTCTATAAAATATTGGGGCAGTCTGTTCTTTTGTGTGGTGCCTTGTGCATTGTAACTCAAAGCTGCTCGTGCAGATGATATTATATATATAAAAAAGAAATGGGCTACTGTGCCAGCAGTGCTCAGGGAGAAAAGAAATGTTTCTATTCTCAATTCTGAAACAGGATTTATAAGAGTTTCTCTCCTCAGCTGTCACTGGGGCACAGAAGGCCAAGCAGTCCCCTGGGCTGATCCCACTTGAAATGCATCTGGACAGGTGTCTGGAGGGAGTTTCCTGGGAGATTATTTTCTGCTTTCATTGGGTACTGCCCTGGCATCGATGAAGAAGCTTCTCTGCAGCGTGTGATGGATGTGCAGCAGCCTCAGGTAAGCCAGGCTCCTTCAGAAATGCCTTGAGCAAAGCATTTTATCACAGTGTTTGCTGCCCCTTTGCTTTATGAAAACCCACTCAGTGAATCCTCCTATTGCTCTTACCCAGTTGTCCACGCAAAGTTTCTTGGAAGTGCTTTGGAAGACGGAGAACAGAGTAGCTTGGTTTGTTGGTTTAATGCCTCTTGGTTAATGGATGAATATTTCAAGCTTACTCATGTGGTGAAAGTGCTGAAGGAAAAAATAATAATTAAAGGTTGGAATTCAGTAGGTTCTTCAAAATGTAAAACTTTCTCAAGAAAGGCAGACCTTGCTTTTACTACTACTGCAAAGGGGTCATGGTAGCAGATAAAGAATCATAAAATGGGTTGGGTTGGAAGAGACCTCCGAGATCATCAAGTCCAACCCTTGGGCCAACTCCAGTCCCTTTACCAGATCATGGCACTCAGTGCCACGGCCAAGCTCAGCTGAAAAACCTCCAGGGATGGGGAATCCACCCCCTCTCTGGGCATCCCATTCCAATGCCTGAGCACTCTCTCTGCAAAGAAGTTTTTCTGATATTCAACTTCACTTTCCCCTGGCAGAGCTTGAGCCCCCCGTGCCCCCTTGTCCTATTGCTGAGTGCCTGGGAGAAGAGACCAACCCCCACCTGGCCACAACTTCCCTGATGTGGCACTTCCAGACAGTGCTGAGGTCACCTCTCAGCCTCCTCTTCTCCAGCACAAACACCCCCAGCTCCCTCAGCCTCTCCCCACAGCACTTGTGCTCCAGTCCCTGTGTGGGCCATTGACTCAAGAGTTGGACTCGATGATCCTTGGGGGTCCCTTCCAACTCAGAATAGTCTTGTGTTCTGTGATACTTAGTTAGGACAGGGATTCACTCCATGTATGCACCTGATATAGTGCAGACACAGGTAGAGATCCTTGACATTACTCTGTGTGTGTGCTTTTATCCCAACGGAAATACAAAGTAGTTCAGTGAAATCAGGGTGGGCAGAAATCTCTGTGGTAGTTTTGGCTTTAGTTCCAGCCAGGCCTCAGCCAGGCCTCAGTTCCGCAGGCCCAGAGGATGTGACAGAGATCAGAAGGGACAAACATCACTTGACTTAAGCAACCAAAGAGGTATTTCATATCATCTGACACCATCCAGAAGTGTCAAGAAGTATAAAAAGAGAGGGAGGAGGAGTTTCTCTCTCTTTTGGTCTCTGCCCCAGCCCCTGAGGCCGCCCTGCCCTGCCCTGCCCTGCCCTGCCGAGATCAGGCCTTGCCCCATCCCCGCTCTGTTATCCAGGGAGGGAACATTTGCTGGTTCATTTTCTCCTCTCTTGCTGGGAGTTTTCTCTGGAAGAGTTTTTGGGAGGTTTTGTGGGGTTTGGGTGGTTGGAATCTGTATTATTTGGTTGGGTGACTCGTTAGCTATTGTTGGTAGTTTGTTTTTTCTCACATTTGTACGTCTATGTATTATATTCTGTTTTTTATTGTCTTTTGTATAACATAAGAAGCTTGTTACTTCAGGGTTTGTGGTTTTTTCCTCTCTCTCCTTTTCCCTTGGTTGGGTGGGACCCTTTCTGTGTTGGACAGTTGGCATTTTTTTCAGTATTGGCTGCAAGTTTTATGAAGATTTATGGCCCCCAACCTGGCTACACTTACCTACTAAAGACTGTGGTATGTGTAGAGTCTCTAGGAAGGAGAAATCAGGCCACAGGGGTGATATAACAGTGTCAGATTAGTCTAAATTATTGAGCATGGATCAGATTACTCTAAAGAGAATATTACTGAGCACAGAGGGCTGTATGGCCAGTACAAAACCTGGAAAAAAACCCAAGAAACTTTGTTATTCTTAATTCTGCAGTCAGGAAATATCTGTGGTCTGTACTATGTGATAGGTTAAAACAAACAGAATTTGGGAGCACATTAGCATCAAGAACACCTTAATATTTTTGGGCTTATTACTCTCCAGGTCTGAGAGAATGTGGTTTTTGTTGGTGTTTTGGTTTAGTTTGGTTAGGTTTGGTGGTTTGGGGTTTTTTGTGGGTTTTGGGTGGGGTTTTGTTTGGTTGGTTGGTTTGGTTTTTGTTTGGTTGGTTTTTTGTTTGTTTGGGGGTTTTTGTTGTTTTTTTTTTGGTTTGGGTTGGGTTTTTTTGTTGTTTTTCCCAGGGAATGGTGGAAGTTGAGAAAAACAAAGCCACGTTCAATTAAGTCAGGGGGGTGGGGAGTAAAGAGGAGTAAACCCAGAGATAGAAAACTCTACACTCCTTTCAGTAAAGTTCTTAGTAAAACTCATCCTAAGGGAACAGAAACAATCTCACAGAAATAAAACAGTTAAAAAAATTGCCCCAGATATCTTTTTATTTTTAAGGATTTTTTCATGAGAAGATGCAGTCAGACATCTTCAGAAATGAAAATTAGATTGAAACACAAATATGTGTTGGGGTGGTTGTTTTTTAACTCTTTTTTTTTTTCTAATACATCTGGTGTTATTCCGTGCAAGAACCCCGGTATCACTTGTTATATCCTCTTAAAATAGGCTTTAAATATTTTAATTTTAAGATTCGACCTCCTAGAGTAAAACCTTTTGCATTAAATGATTAAACTCTCACACTGGAAGCTGTCTGGATGGTTTGTAGGTGTATTTACACTTAGGTTACCACATGCCATCCACATCTCTGTGAGCTTTGCTCATGTTCTGTTCCCACAAACCCAATTCAGGCTCCAGGGGCTCATTTTCTATTCTGTTAGCCTGAGGCTTCCTAAACTTTCCCACTAAAAGATTTTATTCTGGCTCGTGGAAATGACAGAATGTCCCTGTTCAGCTCTGTGTGTTCTCAGCTTTTAGTACTTTCAGAATGTTGCAGAACAGGTGGGATTTCTGTGCTAGAAGAAACCAGGCTATGAAAGCAGGAGCAGTTGCAAGAGTGCAGAAATGACATATTTTTCTTTTTGCTGAGCAGCAGCAGAAATAATCTATTCCTGTTGAATGGCAGCTGATGGTGGGGCTTTACAACACATCACGTTCTGAGTTGAAAGGAAATTAGTTGGCCAGACTTGGAAATATTTTTTTGTTGGTCTCTTGCTATTCATAAGGTGTAAACAACCCTGCTTACCTTTGTCAGAGAGGATAAAAACAAGCAATGTGGTGTTCAGGCAATTTCACCAGAAGAAAATCCTGCTCAGATTTCATTGTCTAACAAAATATATTTCCCATAAAATAGGTTCTATTTTCTGTTATTTTTCCAGTCCTGTCTGCTCCCAAACTATTCCCCAGTCAGTCACCAGCAGTACTGCATAAAATCAAAATAAAACAAAACCCAGCAACTCATTTATTTATCCATAACTGCTATTTCAGAATTGACAATCAGATCTGGACAGATTTACTAAAACAGTTTATAATTTCTGATGGAATGAATATCAAGCATTCCACAGTGTAAAAAAAAAATGCCTGGAAAATTTAGCAAATGCTGAGATTGACTGGAATCTTTCATAAGCAACTTTACCAGCATTTCTGAAATCTTACTTTGGGTTTATACAAATTAATGAAGAAGGAAACAGGAACTTTGTGTGGCATTGCTCTTGCTTCTCGTTTTTTACTCTTTATTAATGTTAGAACTTTTAAGGGTTGTCCTCATTCTTTCCTGATGATACTTTTCCTTTCTGCATAGACTATGTAGGTATGTATGGAATTCCTATAACCTTGTGATAGCCTTGGAAAGGAGAATTTGAATGAAAGGCTTTTAAGTATTCCTGGACTGTGTCCTCATTATTTCCATAACTTGGTTTTTACCATAAGACTCCAAAACGTTTTCTCTGAAGTGGGAGAAGAGTTAATGGTAACTGATATTACTGAATAGGGAAAACCCCACCCATTCTGTCAGAGGCAGTGTCAGTGTTCTCAGACATATTGTGGTCAACCCTCTGTTATTTGTCATGCTGTTCAAAGCAATGCAAGCTTGGAGAAAAGGGAAATAAAGGCTTAGAATGAGGACTATGCCTTTTAACAAAGTTCAAATTGCAAGGCTGGAATTGTTGTTCCAATCTGTGGAAATACATGATTGTCATTCATGAGTGTTTTGTAAAGGAAAAAAGGTGAAGTTGTTTCAAAAAATAATTTGTAACTATATTTAGGGAGAAGTTTGTGAATACATGAATCAGATTAGAATAAGATTTTACCAGTCACTTTTCTGCATTTTACAGAAGACAGTCATCTGATGTTTCATCCTTGTCAACTCTACTTACTTCCAAATATATTTTACTAATATTAGCACCTTAAAATTGTATCAGGGAAAGAGAAAATTGTGGCTTTGCTGTTACACAAGTGTTGCTGTTACACAAATTGCCATCATTCTCTGATGATATTTGAATATCTGTGCCACAGGACCCCACCAGTTTCACAGAGAAAGGTTTCCCACCCAGAGAAGGGACACAGATGTCCCTGCAGAAAACGTTTGGTTCCTCATTGGATGGATCCTATTCCATGACTGTCAGCGTTGCCAAGTGAACATATTTGTGTCCCACCTTTGGGAAGAGAGAGAGTTTTGCTGGCAATGAGCTTCTCCCTCGCTGCTGAGAGTGGTCTGGATGATCATTTCACTTGTGACTCCAACAGGGGCTCAGGTGGCAGAAAACACATTTCTACCAGAGAATTTCAGCTGGTGCAATAACCTGAAAAAGAACATTTTCCCAGTTCTGGTTATATTCAAGTGCAGGGAAATAGTGTGTCAGAGTGCATTTCTTCAGTTCCTGGCCTGGGCCTGACCAAATTTCCCTGCAAAACAAAGACCAGCAAAGCTGATGGATGTTACCCAACAGCATATTCACATCACATCTGTTTGAGGCAGAGCTTCAGGATGCAGAAAAAGCTCCACCTGTGGGGCTGGAGGTGGGATGGGAAGGGGATAAAAAGGCAATTTTTGGGTGTTGTGTAGCAGCTGTGAAAAATGAGTGAGGCTCCATCCTACAGGCCATTTTCACTTGATCTTTTCTCCTGTGCTATGCATCTCCCTCCTAACATTGTCATCATTTATCACCCCTTTAAGATTCATCTCACTGGCACAAAGCTTTTGGATCACGAACTTTGCATCCATAATTGATTCCTCAATGGGCCATCTGTGACTTCTTCCTTGATAAGACAGATAAGAATTCAGAATTTGATTCCTTGACTTTCATTTTTATTTGTGTCACTTCCTTAAAGGGTTTTTGACAATTTTTGCTAATTGATCTCTGTGGTTCCTATATTAATTTTACAGCTATAGGATGTGATTTTACCCTGGCCCTCCTTAGTGTAAAACTTGGCAAACAGGCAGTGTGTGACCTTCCTTTAATGATAATTTTTGCAGTATGTACCATTAGGATGTATTTAATAACTTTTACATGGTATTAATTAACAAGATCAGCATTTCACTGGGTTGTCATTAATACCTAGAAATTTTGCAGGAGTTTACTGAACAATGTATCAAGTCCAATTTCACACACAAGGGAGGAAAGGTTGTTTCTTATTTCTTTCCTCCACAGAGAGAGGATCTTCACTTTGGTTTTGTTCCATAGACATTTTATGCTCCATACATTGTGCTGTTTGGGAGATAATGGAATGATCTGTTACAAATATCATTTCCTATGGCTTTGGGGTTTTATTTTTGGAGTTCCATTCTGCAATGGGTCTTGTTTATGGAGAAAGAAATGGAGACACATTTTGCAGCTGATTTTGTGGAAAGCACTTGAGCAAATTTGCTGATGACACCGAGCTGGGAGGGAGTGTCGACCTGCTGGAAGGCAGGAGGGCTCTGCAGGGGGGTCTGGAGAGACTGGAGAGATGGGCTGATTGCAATGGGATGGAGTTCAACAAGGCCAAGGGCAGGTCCTGCCCTTTGGCCACCCCAAGCCCTGCAGCGCTCCAGGCTGGGCACAGAGTGGCTGGAGAGCAGCCAGGCAGAAAGGGACCTGGGGGGACTGAGGGACAGGAAGCTCAAGAGGAGCCAAGAGTGTGCCCAGGTGGCCAAGAAGGCCAATGGCATCCTGGCCTGGATCCAAAGTAGCGTGGCCAGCAGGCCCAGGGCAGTGAGCCTTCCCCTGGACTCTGCCTTGGGGAGGCCACACCTTGAGTGTTGTGTTGAGTTGTGGGCCCCTGAGTTGAGGCAAGAGATTGAGGGGCTGGAGCGGGGCCAGAGAAGAGCAAGGAGGCTGGAGAAGGGAGTGGAGCACAAGTGCTGTGGGGAGAGGCTGAGGGAGCTGGGGGTGTTTGTGCTGGAGAAGAGGAGGCTGAGAGGTGACCTCAGCACTGTCTGGAAGTGCCACATCAGGGAAGTTGTGGCCAGGTGGGGGTTGGTCTCTTCTCCCAGGCACTCAGCAATAGGACAAGGGGGCACGGGCTCAAGCTCTGCCAGGGGATTTTTAGGCTGGATATCAGGAAGGAGTTCTTTGCAGAGAGAGTGCTCAGGGATTGGAATGGGCTGCCCAGAGAGGGGGTGGATTCCCCATCCCTGGAGGTTTGTAAAGTGAGCTTGGCCGTGGCACTGAGTGCCATGATCTGGTAAAGGGACTGGAGTTGGCCCAAGGGTTGGACTTGATGATCTCAGAGGTCTTTTCCAACCCAATCCATTCTATTATTCTATGAGTCTTCTCTCCTGAATTTACTCCATCTCATTTTTAAAACCAAAAAATCCATACAAAAATACAGCTAATCTATGTTATATGAAAACATGTTCTTTCTCACTGTCACACACAAGTGGTAGCTTCTGCCTTGCTCCTCAGAGAGTGTTTAATTGTGCAAAATCTCACGTTATGAAGATTTCATTATTTTATTTTCCAGTGATGGTACCAGTGCATCACAAAATAGTATCATAATTAAAAACTAAACTGGTGTCAGCAGCATAAAAATGAATGAAGAACACACTGATGCAGAATATCTTTATTGCTGATTTATAAAACCAATAAAATGGTAATAGCTGTCTTCCTTAATGTGTGAATTCACAAGGTGATTCTGTAGTAACAACAGTAAATGCAAATAAACATCAGGAATATAATAACTAGTATGAAGAAAACAGCTTTTAAAATCTGGGATGATTTATCTTCCCAACCTTCAATAAATAATTAAAGAGAAAACCTGACTATTTTTACTTTTGCATTTTATTTCTGTTAATTAGTGCACAAATTAAATTGAACATAGTGTATGGAGAAATGGATAATTACTCAAAGGCAATTAAAGATTCTGAAGGCTCTGCAGTGATTATAATTATTTTCTTCGGAAAACAAAAGTGCCATTTATCTCTAATATATGCCATGTAATTAAGCCCATGTGCCATTATCTTCCTCTTACCATCCACTTCCAATGGGAACTGGTTTCTAAGATGTCTGGCAAGAGAGAACGTAATTGTATGCACTGGGATGCTCCTGTACATGAAGAATTTGTGGAGGTTTTGTTCAGCTTCCCAGTCTGTATTTTACAACTTTTGACATGTTTCATGCTGAGCATGTGGCACAGTCACTTCTCTGTCTCCTGTGTCCCCTCTGGTCCTGCGGGGTGCTGGCCCTTGATGAGTTGAGGGAAATGCCTCAGTGCACCCAGAGGGATGCTGAGAAGGGATGGTGTTACCAAAGAATGGAATGTTATTGGATTAGCATGGCCTTTCCTTGGCACACCCTGTGGCACCCTGCAGGACACCCAAGGAGCCACCCCTCAGGCATGTGTCTATCACCCCCAAAGTATTGACTTTAGTCACACAAACCACCTAAAAGAAAAAAAAAAGGTATAAAAGGAGATTGAGTATAAACTAAAACTGGGGAGAAAACTTCCACCTCTGGGAGGGCAATCTCCAAGCTACCCTGTCTCCCCCATCCCATCAGACATTGCAGGAGTAAGCAACCAAATTCTTACTTTATTTTCCTGTGCCTTACTAATTATGATTTGTTATAGCTCAGTGAGTGTATACGTGTTAATGGGAAGCTGCTACATTTTTCCTGTTGCTTTTCTTTTGGGTTACTGCATGTGTTTCCATGTGGTGTTGAATTGTTGTGTTTCTGTTTAGTAATCCTCTGTTAGTTAAGTTTGTTGTGGGAGGGGTAATACTGCTGGGGTGGCCTGTAAAATGGGTGTTGTGTCGGTGTCTTTGCAGGTATTTTGTACAGTCCTGTAGCTCAGTGTTATCACTGACTAAACCACCCATATAGTCATTGTCATGTACTTGTAATGATAAATGTTATTTCAGGAGCTGTCATGAGGAAAGTTCTTTTCTTGCTGTTGAGTGTGGTCTCAGAGCAGAGGTCAGAAACCCTTCCAACCTGTGTGCTGTCCATGTCGTAGGCAGAGTTGGGAACATGAGGCTCTGATTTTCTGGAGGTGCTTATTGCTATTAAGTTCTCCCTGGCTTAAGTGTGGTCCTCACAGGGAGGTCAAAAATCTTTCCAGCCTGTGTTTTGTCCGGTGTTGTCAGGCAGTGCTGGGTTCATAAAGCTTTGATTGTTCCGAGGAAGCTCCTATCTAATAACTTTATATTAATACAGTTGAGACTATAAATCTTTGTATTTCTGTCTCCCCCTCTTTTCTTGTGACAGATCCTCTCTGAATTCTCCATAGCTGCCCCAGATCCTTCAGCTTTCCTGGAGCTTTGGTGGTGCCCTGGCTGTGTGTCTACTCAGAATTCCGTAAAACTGGGCTCAATGGACCCTTGCTTAAGGGGAGATGGAAAGATTGCTGTGCAGCCACCTTTGTTCTTCAGCAAAGGGGTAAGAGAAACTACAAGAAAATTGCCCCTCAAAGCAGGGCTTGATGTTTTACCTGGTGAGAACTCGAACTGCCTTTTCTCTTCTCTCCAGGTCTTCCCAGCCTGGACCTTTCCAAGCTCACAGAAGGAGACCTGCTGCACACAAAAGTAAGTAGAACTCAACTTTTGAAGGGCATTACTGGGGGATGTGCTCTGAGCCCTGTGGAAATCGGCCTCCCAAATGCAGACAGTAGTCTGAACACGCTTTGGCTTGCACAGCTCAAGCTCTGCCAGGGGAAATTGAAGTTGGAGAGCAGAAAAAACTTCTTTGCAGAGAGAGTGCTCAGGCATTGGGATGGGCTGCCCAGAGAGGGGGTGGATTCCCCATCCCTGGAGGTTTTTCAGCTGAGCTTGGCCGTGGCACTGAGTGCCATGATGTGGTAAAGGGACTGGAGTTGGCCCAAGGGTTGGACTTGACAATCTCGGAGGTCTTTTCCAACCCAATCCATTCTATGGTTCTATGATTTTTTTAGCACTCCTTGACCCCCTTGGAGCAGGAGACAGAATGACCTGTAACAATGAGCTTGTTTTTGTGGCCACAAAAATGACACCCCAGGATGACCAGGTTCTCTCCCAGTGGCTTTGATTTTCTAGGCAACAAATATGAAGCCATAAAATACAGCAATAAATGTGACTGGACACAAGTCAAATCAAGGCTGCATTTCACAATTTATTGTGTTCTTAATGTTGGTTGTATTTTATGTATTTACTACTCTAATATCTGTCTTCCTGAGTTGGGACTTTCTGCTTATATAGTCCTGAAGTGCCAGACATGGCCAGAAAACAATGATACTAATAGAGTAGATAGCAGTTTTTCTTTATTAAATGTACAGTAGCATGAATGTTTAATGGCTAAAAAATAGGAAATTTATCATCCTGAGTGTCTATTGCACTATTGAAATAAAAGGCAGGACTGTGCAGTATTTTTGCACCCTCTATTAATATCCTAACCCTGCTCCTAAATAGTGATATGCTGCTTTATTATATCTGCTAAATGCTGCTAAATCTCTGCAAAATAATTGCCTGTTAATTGTACTGGTGCCTGTACAATTAACCAGATTTCTGGATTAATTAACCAGATTCCTGGATTTCACAATGCTGTATTATGCAAATGGAATCTGATGCATGTAAAATTGTTTTGAAACAAAAACCAGCTGCCTAAGGCAATTAACTATCAATACAAAAAGTGCTGGGTTTGTCCTTGTTTGTTTAGGATCCCAACAGCTTGTCCTCAAAATGCACACACCTCCATTAAACCCATTGCCTGTTGTTTCCCACTCAAGTGCAGCATTTTAAAATGATTTACTGCTATGTGTGCCAACCCTTTGCAATTTAGGCACCTATAGTTAAAGAACTAAATATTTCAAGTCCTAAACAAACCCAAACTCAGCCTCATAATGCTGCAGAGAGTTAGTGGCTCCCTCCAGAATTTGCTGCTCTCAGCCATTCCTGGTAATCCCAGTCTCCTTGTTTGGATGCCTGAAGTCAGTCCCTTTATATACTGATTTAGAAATATGAAATGATGATTTGCCACAATGAAATTCTCAGACAAGTTGGATTAATCACGGACTAAATGGGTGACTACTGTAAAAGGAAATTGCATTTTTCTTGAAACATCTGAGGAGGAAATTTTAACTGGCTTTATCAAAGACTCTTCTTCAATCAGCTTGAATATTCTTATCAGCAAAATGCAAGAAAAAAAATAATGACTCCCTCTGTTTTGATCTCTAGATTCAGGTCAGTGTTGTCTCAGTATTTTGTGGGGAAAAAATATACCCTACCTTGAATGGCATGCATTATACAAATAACTGCAGTTTAATAATGAGCTTAAATGGAATCTGAGGAACAATCTATCATTCATAAATGAAGGCTGAGGAAGAATCAGAAAGAGTATAGAACTTGCCTTGTAATTATAGTAGTGCCAGTTTTTGTCATTTCATCCCCTGTTAATCCATTCCATGGTTAACCCCATATTATGCACCAAAGCCAATGAAAGATGCACATCCTGGTGAAGGAGTTCACATTATTTGTCCCACTGGCACGAGAAAACAGATTTCAGCATTGATTGTGTCAGTTAAGTATAGCCTGTATCAATTGTGATACCTGCTGAGGGTAGCTGGTGGGGTTCCTCTGGGAACAAGGCAACCTCCTGAGTCTTAATTACACCTGATTGCACACTTGCTTTTTGGGCTGCAGTGCTGCATTTTTGTGTTGCAATGCCACAGTGGGAAAATATTCCTGATTCTGTGACCCACGTGACATTCTTTATGTGGTCATGGGCTGTGTATGGCACAGAGATGGCAGATCCCAGAGAGAAAAGGGTTCCTGGAAAGCTTGCCATGCTCCTCAGGGATCCCTCAGGTCATATGTGCAGCTGGTTTGGGGGGAAAAAAAAAAGGCAGGAAATGCAGCTATAGGTGTGGTGGAACACCCTCTGCTCATGAGCCACAGGTTGGCCTCTCCTGTGGAAGGGAATAGAAAGGCAGCTCTTCCCATTTATTCAGAGATAATATTTCTGAAGCTTTCAAAGGCTGTATGAAGTAAGAATGCTCATTGTGTCAGAAAGAGCATGAAATAATGTTTGTAATTAATCAAAGAACAGGCTGCATATTTTACAACTCCTTTTCCAAGGCATAAAGGATACTTTGAGCTGTGCAGGTGTAGTGCTATTCAGGTCACATATGTAGCTTAGCATGTCCTTTCCAGGGAAAAGGTGATTGTGTAAAACTGTTACATCAGTGCTGATGAAAGTGTGGCAGTGTTTCATTATACATTAAATGAAATATTCCTGTGTTAGTTACAGGGAATAACACTCTGTGTAGTAGTTTGTAAGACAATGAGAAAGAGCCTGATGCTGTAGCCAATGGGGATACAGACACTGTGGGCAATGAGCCTGTCAGGACACACAGCTGGAGTGTATGCCCTTAAAACTAAGCTGAATAGCCTTTTTTCTGGCTTGAAAGACACTGCTGCACACAAAGAAATCCATTTCTTTCCTCAGAACCCTTAGCTGAAGGTAGACAATATGCTGCTATGTTCAGTCTGTTCCATCCTGTTCTATTCAGTGTATCTTACCTGATTCAATCTTGATCTGATGAAAGGACGATCATTCTTGCAAGCCTTTGGTGAAGTCATGCTGAAAAATAACTTCTTTCTGTTGACTGGTTCTTTGCTAGCTCTGATTCCACAGTAAATTCATGTAAAAAATCCCTTCTTTCCATCAATCAGCACTTCATGCTCGAAGTCACATTTGGAAACAAACTGCTTTTGTATTTCTGTTTCATAAATTATGGCAAACTCCCCTGAATAGTGTCTATTGTTACCAGCTCATTTTAGGAGTGCTGATAGAAGGGTATAGATCACTGATTTTTGCTTATATAGTCTAAACTAGGTGTAAAATGTACAGAACTGAGCAGTCTCTTCATAAGTGGAGGCAGATGGGCTCCCATTTGCTTCTCCCACGGCCTTGGAATGAAGCAGAGGAGGAGAAATACTGAGGGTTATAAACCTGTATGGGAAAAGGAAAGTAGTTCTCCTCCAGGATTGCTGTGCCCTAATGTCTGCTCTGGACAGAGGAACTACTTGAAACTAAGTTTGGGTGCTCTGACAGCACTGGAACTGCCTCCAAACTAGACATAGAAGTGCTCCAGTGCTTTTCTGCTGATCACAGAATGGATTGGGTTGGAAAAGCCCTCCAAGATCATCCAGTCCAACCCTTGGGCCAACTCCAGTCCCTTTACCAGATCATGGCACTCAGTGCCACGGCCAAGCTCAGCTGAAAAACCTCCAGGGATGGGGAATCCACCACCTTTAAGGTGTTCTTTAACATCTGTTGAATTTTGATTTATAAGTGTGTTCCCTCACAATGTAATATAATTCCTAACAGGTAAAAAAGTAGAAACTTTGGTTTGAAATGTCTCTTGAGTTTGTTCAGTCTGTTCAGATCCTGAGTGCAGGTGCTGCAGCAGAACAAGTTGTGTGGACTGTGCTGAGTTCGTTGCTGGGTGTTACTGAGGAGCTGCAACCACCTCCTGCATTCAGATAAAGGCGCAGGAATGAGAAAAGTTGAAGGCAGCATTAAAAGGCTGGAAAGCTGTAAAATGTTCCATTGTTTAAACAGGGGCTTTTCTTTACACTTAGTAAGTACATTTTGACACTAAAATTCAGTTGAGGAATGTTATCTTTCATCTGTTCCCATATCTGTAGGTGTTAGAGGTTTTTTGGTTTTTTATCTTGCAGGTGATGTTCCTAATCTGAAAATGAGTTTTCAAAATGTACAGTAGTTCTAATTGGCTCCCCTCTCCCATCATTTGCTCTTTTGAATTTGCCTTCAAAAAGTAATTTTTCCCTCCTTTTCTTCTTTAAGATTTTTCCAGAAACATTTGGGTAACTTGCCCATGTGTACAGTCAGAAAAAAAATTACCAAATATTATTGCCTACAACGATGCTCTGATAGTCACATTTACTCTTCACTGTTCTCAACATGCAATTCATGATGGGATGATGTTTTTTCAAAGGTGTGGGGGCACGGGAGGCTCAAGCTCTGCCAGGGCAAATTGAAGTTGGAGAGCAGAAAAACTTCTTTGCAGAGAGAGTGCTGAGGGATTGGAATGGGCTGCCCAGAGAGGGGGTGGATTCCCCATCCCTGGAGGTTTTTGCACTGAGCTTGGCCGTGGCACTGAGTGCCATGATCTGGTAAAGGGACTGGAGTTGGCCCAAGGGTTGGACTTGATGATCTTGGAGGTCTTTTCCAACCCAATCCATTCTATAATTCTATTCCAGTGCCCTTGGAAGGTATGGTACAAATCCACCCATCTCATCTTCCTGCATTAAATTTTGGAGTTTGACTAATTGGGCTCAACCTGAAGCGTTCAATATATTGGAAATAAATATATTTTTCACTGCAGAACACCCCATTCTGTGTCTCTAATGAGACTGGAGTGTCCCACCCAGTAAAATGGAGGGTTTGTGGTGAAAAAGGCTGAAATGAACGCTGCTAAGAGAAAAGTTTTATCTTTAAGCAGAAGGGATTTATTTGCTGTGCAGGGGAAGTGAAGCAGTGGGTACTGCTGAAGGTTCACTTCCACCTTTTGGTAGGAATTTGGGGGATTTTATACAGTGTTAGCATGGGGTGACATCATTTTACATGCATATTCATAACAGATGGGGTTGAGGAGGGTTAGAGGAGGAGCCTTGCTGGAATCTTCTTTTAGGGGATGTATTTTGGGGTCGTTCTGGTGTCTTGGCCTCTCTGGGGGTTTTTCTTACTCATCTTCCTTGCTTGAACTTTTCAACTTTCTTTGTTCTCTTGACTCATGGTGTTTGACATCAGGGAGTTTTCTGATTCTCTTTAAGTGAACACCTTATCAATCTGTGACGAAAAGGGTGTTTTAAGTACGTTCTTGACATCCATTTCTAGGATAGAACAATTTCTCTGGTATTGACGTGACGCTGGTGGTACAAGGCACATGGAATCAGGCATTGGAATGGGCTGCCCAGAGAGGGGGTGGATTCCCCATCCCTGGAGGTTTTTCAACTGAGCTTGGCCGTGGCACTGAGTGCCATGATCTGGTAAAGGGAGTGGAGTTGGCCCAAGGGTTGGACTTGATGATCTCGGAGGTCTTTTCCAACCCAATCCATTCTGTGATTCTATGAATATGAGTTTCACAGTTTCTCAGTTAACTCTTTCAAGTGTGTCACAGCTCCTAAGGCAGAGAACAGACTGAGCACACAGAACCCACCTCTTCCTTTGGACAGGAGGAAGCCAGTTATAAAACAAAATTAATTTCCTCACTTTCCACTGGTGAAATTTTTATTAAGTGTCTTTTGACCTTTACATTCCATACATCAGAGATTTGCTCCCGTTTGACCAGAGCCGTATATTAAAGACCTTTCTCTTTAGGGTATTGATGGACGCATAAAATCAAAGGCCAGATTTTTCTCCTGGGGATGTCCTTCTGTAGTGGATCTCCTATTACAGTATTTATTTGGCATTTCATAGATTTTAAGGGCAGGCAGGATCATGCTGATTATTAAGTCTGACTTCCTGCATTAGCTCCACTAAGTAGCTCATCCAATTAATTTGTGCTGCAAGACCACAGCTTGTATTTAAAGCTACAGCTTTTTAAAGGACACTGAACCTAATTTAGTCACTTTATGCAACAGGAAAATCCACTGAGTCAGTAGCTTTGGGCAGTTGTTCCAATGTGCATTATTACACTTGGCATTAGAATGTGCAGGGTGTTATGAGTCTCCTTTGTTTGGTGGGTTTTCTTTTTCATTCCTGGATTAATAATCTGAATTCACTGGCACATTGAAACCTGCTTACTGGCTTCAAAGTTGACTTGTAATTTAAAAAAAAATATAGTAATTTTGGGGGCTATTGTCTTGCAGTAAGACACGAACTGAAGTAAACTTAGTTTTCCTCCAGCAAACAAGTGAATTTTCACATTTCTCAGAGGTTAAAAAGTTACACATAGTGTGTAAATATCTGCAGGATATTTTTCTTACTTTCATATTTTTCCAGGAATGTTTTACTTTCCCACTCATTCTTGGTTTTCTCCCATTTTTCCGGACTTGGTGGCGGGTACTCAAAGGTTGACAAAGGTTTTCTCTGGTAGTTTGGTGCAAAAAGAATAAGAGCAGATATAGAATTACTTTATAGTAATTAGTATAGTATACTAAAGTGTAGTATTAATATAGTATAATCTACTTTATATTCTAATTATAGACTTTTTTGCATTGGAAAAGTAGGGAAATTTTATGTGTAATTTCCTTCCATGAGTCTGATGCACTTGGGAATTGGTTGGGTATTACAAAGGGGAGTTTTCTGTTGCAATATGACGTCTCTCCTACCTTTAGGTCCAATCTAGGCTTTACTCAGGCAAAATGTTATCATTAGCTTTTTATTTAAGGGTTTTACTTTTTAGTGCCAGCATTCCTTTATTGTAGTAGGATTTAAAATAGTATTTAAAATCAAGTAAAATTTCAGGACTCAGTATTGTTACTGGAAGGCATTCATCCAGCAGTTTGTGTGTTTTTCTAAAGAAATTATGAAGATGAGCTATTAAAGCCACAGTTTCTTGCTCATCACTGATGGAAATATTTTTAGTTAGTCTAATGCTGGCATAATTAAGCAAATCAGTGCTCTTATTATCTGGATAACCTGGGGACAAACCCACTCAAGTGAGACAATGGGAATACTTTCCACAGTTGTGTGTGTTTACCCTGTGTTAAAATCTGTCAGTGTTTCAGCAATAACTGTTCACATTGAATTTACCTTTGTGGAAATGTCTCAGCTGAGTTAGAATCACAGAATCACAGAATGGATTGGGTTAGAAAAGACCTCCGAGATCATCAAGTCCAACCCTTGGGCCAACTCCAGTTCTCTGCTGTTCCCCTGTGCATTTACATGTGTCATTTCTGCTGTTCTATGCTCCTTTTTTATTTTAATATTCACTGACATCTTTAGCAGTATAGTAGTTTATATTTTATATTTTACTCACACCTTTTCTTGCCATTTATCTACAGCTTAGTGATTAATCTTTTCCTGTATCATTTGTGCATTTTTATTTCATTTTCTGATGTTCCATATCTATTTCTTCTTCCCACCTTTGATCTGTTACTATAAAGCTCTCAGTAAGACCTCACATTTGACATCTTTCCACACCAAGCGTCTTCATTCTGTTTCTGACAGTGATATGAAGGGTTTTATAAGCTTAATTTTTTATTCTTTGTGCTTAAGAGAGCTCTCTTTTGTGTTTGTGCTGGGAGGTTTCTGTTTGTTGCAAAGGAATAAATAGAATCACAGAATCACAGAATGGATTGGGTTGGAAAAGACCTCCGAGATCATCAAGTCCAACCCTTGGGCCAACTCCAGTCCCTTTACCAGATCATGGCACTCAGTGCCACGGCCAAGCTCAGCTGAAAAACCTCCAGGGATGGGGAATCCACCCCCTCTCTGGGCAGCCCATTCCAATGCCTGAGCACTCTCTCTGCAAAGAAGTTTTTTCTGCTCTCCAACCTAAATTTCCTAATTAAATAATTAGGAACAAAATCCACGAGGCATTTGAGATTTGTTTCTGTCCTGAATGAGGAACATGCATGTCTGCATGACATAATATATTATATTTGGGTAAATTATATGTAATCAGTGACTGGGATCTTTTCTCTTGGTTCTCTGGTTTCACTTCCATTGTGTCCGAGAGCTCTTAAGATTCTTCTCATCCTCAAATCTAATCTCACCCTAAAAGCCTTATTTAGAAAACTCTTCTGTTGCCTCTTGTCAGAAAATTTGTCCACATTTACAGGCTGAGTTTAACCCTGAAGTTCTTGCAGTGGATCTATTATTTAAAAAGATCTCCAAAGTCCAAAATCTAGATACACAGTTCCAGAAATTTCTCTCTGTCCCAGTTTGTGCTCAGCACTTCATGACCTGCAAATGCCTTTTCATTTCAAATATGGTGTTAATGGGTATTATTTTCCCTGCTGTGTTTACACACCACATTGTCATTAACATGACAGCAAGAAGGGCCTGAAATGAAAGATTTTGGAAAAAATGCTTTGGATTTCTTGCTTTCTCCTCCCCACTCCCCCTTTATAGTTTTAAAAAAAAAGAGTAATTATCCTAAATACTTCTGTTTGGAAATGCTGATGGAACAGGTGCTTTCTGGAAGTGGTTGCCATCCTATGTCCAACCCACCTGAGGAACACGAAATCACTGAAGTTCAGGGATGAATTACCTTTAATTGAAACGTTTATTTCACAGCTTTTAATAAAACACCTTTGCATTTTGGGCTCTTTGCCCAAAAGAGCAGAAGGCTCTTCCTGTCCAGTAGAGTCTCCTTTCACAGCCAGGTGGGAAACACCTTACTGAGTATGAAACATTTATTGAATCTGGTACAAAAAGTCACAGCAAGGTTAAGGGGAGTGGAATGGATTTGAGAGAATCAGTCGGAAGGAAAGGTGAAATAAGTAAGTGCGTATTTCTCTTGGAATATGACATTTTTATTTACCCAACAATGTCCCCAGGTACCTTGACTGGAAGTTTCCTAGGAGTTTACAGACCAAGTACATGTAGTTGGTAGTAAAATCACTGAAGAAAAATCCCTGTGGTATTTTAGGGAATGGCAAAGTGACACAGTGCAAATCTGATGCTTGCAGACTTATTAGCCAAAATATTTTAAGTCTGGGAACAACACACATACCCCAAATCCACAAAGGCATTTCTCCTATCACAGTGAAACTTATGGCTGCTTCATCTGAAACAATCCTTCCCTAAACTGCGTTTTTACTGAGAAAATTGAAGGCTCTGTGGTTCTCCCTCATCCTCCTCTGTCGAAAAATTTTATCTTTCCAGAACAGAAACTCAGCCAGGTGGATTAGGGGACCAGACAAACAGTTCAAACAACGAATTTTAAATACTCAGCTTCAGTGAATGGTTTGCAGGAAATCATAAAGGGAAGCACTTTGCAAAACACAGTCAAAGGTCAAGTTCAGAAGCACATTTGTTTGCCAGGAGAGGTTGCTCTTTCTCCAGTGCCCCTAAATGCTAAATTTACTTGCTGCAATAACTGGTGAGACACTGAGATAGCATGACTGGGTTTTACTGTCTGAAACATAATGAACATGTAATTAAATTCTTAAGAAAAGCAAAAGAAATTAAATAGGTAATGGCAACTGCAAATGTATTTCATAATCATTACATTCTCTTTTTTCCCCATTAGGTGTTTTCTCTGTGTGCCTACTCCCAAAACCCACATGCATTTGCTGTGTGTGCTCAGAAATTCAGGGCTATTTGTAGGGGTAGAACCACAGTGAGCAGAACTCTGTGGAGTTTAAATAATAAAAACAAACTCCCTTTTACCCAGCAAAACTAGTGGGCTCCTTCCAGAGTGCATCAGCCAGAAAAGAGTTTCAAAAACATGAACTGCTCTGGCTACTGTGTTCTGTTATTTTAGTTCTTCTTCCACTGTGTCCAGAGCTTTGGACACCCTGTGCCCAGTGGGAAGAAAATCTTATTATATTTCTGACAGCTGGGAATAAACACAATTTTTTTTTCCAGTCTCTCAAAGCCAGGTCAGAACAAAAGTGTTGTGCTCTCTTAAACATCTTTACAACATCTACAGTCTGACTGTTCTTCATTATTCTGTGCCTTTATTTCATTTTTCACACAACTTCATCTAAACTATTGTGCTCTCTTAAACATCTCTACAACATCTGCAATCTGATTATTCTTCATTATTCTGTGCCTTTATTTCATTTTTCACACAACTTCATCTAAACTATTGTGCTCTCTTAAACATCTCTACAACATTTACAATCTGACTGTTCTTCATTATTCTGTGCCTTTATTTCTTTTTCCTCACAACTTCATCTTTCCACTGCTCTTGGCAAATGGCCACACAGTTTTCTACTGGAAAGTTTTGGGTTTGCCCAACACATTCAGTTCTTTGGTTTCACCTGAAATTGTGACACACAGCTCCCACGTTAGTTTATTTAGTTTATTTATTTGTTTATTTAGTTTGTTTATTTATTTATTTTGCTATTTTAGTCCAAAATGAATAAATTACAACAGTTTACAGCATCAGGTTTGGTGTCAGAAAATTCTCATATCCAAAGCAAAAAAAGATATTTTATTTATTTTTACTGCTCTTGTCAGCCTGTGAGTAAATGACACATAAGTATTCTTAGTGTAGAATATTTTTTTCAACAGTAACTTTAATGGCTGAAATCATAAATCACTGAGCGAATATAATTAATGATTCTTTTTACTAAAAGAGCTTTTATTGACTTCTTTGGTTGTGCTCTTTATTGTGAACATGATTCACTTTCCTGAGCGTTCATTCCACTGAATAAACAACACAGGACAGTTTTTGTGGTGTGGAGATTGGTCTTGAGCAAAGGGTTTTTAGCTAGAGAAGAATCTCAGTGCTTTTATTCCTATTTATTTTGTGATGAATTTAGACTTGATGGTACCTCTCACTGATGGATGAAATACCATACAAAGGCTTTAATCCCCTTTCCTCCTCTTGGATCTCAGCAATTTAAAGGATGTTTAATCAGAAATCAAAATGCATGACAATGTTAGAGTGAACAGTTAAGACCAAGAGTCTGTCATTGTATCCCTTATCATTAAAAACTTACCCTTATGTCTCACCTGAATCTCTTTTAATGCTCATTAATATTTATCTGATTGGCCTGGACATGGAGAATTTGCAGCAGGTTTTTACCCCTTGGGAACTGCAGCACTGTCCTCTCATGGCAGACAAAACCTCTCTGTTAAATCACAATTTCTCTTGGTCTTGCTCTCCCCTGGTGTGCAGTTGGTTCACATGTTTCATACAGGGAAAAGATTTGGCTGCATATTTTGTAGGCTGTGTTTATACCTCCTGGCATACAATATTTTAACACTGTTAATTCATGTCCACTTTGCAGTTCTTTAAAATCTTCAGGCCTTTCCTACAAGACTTCTACCTAGTCAGTGAATACTTCTTTAGAATATATGGAATATATAGAATATATTCTTTAGAATATATGTTGAAATTAATGTTTATTTTAATATTTGGCAGAGGTTTGGGGTTTTTTTCAGTTTTTCAAGATCATTTCCTCACTTACTGAAAGTAGCACATTTATGGTCTGTACTTGCTAGTTTTGTGTGACTTTAATAAGGATATTCTCAGTGGGCAATTAAGAAAAGTGCTGATTAATATTAGGTGAAGATGGCTACATAACACAGTCCTTCTTTTAACATTGAAGGACAACTTCCAATCATGATTTCAGTCTTCCTGTAGGTTTTATCTGACATGGATTCCAATTGTGAGGTTGTTCTATGAGGAAGACCTTACCAAAGAGCAGATACATGAGACAAATCTAATAGTTCTCTAAGAGCTCTTTCAGGGAGGGAAATTAAAGGGATTTAAGATGGTTTGACAAACTGATGTTGGCTGTTGCTGGTCTTATTTTCTTCAAGGTGCTTGTGAATCGATTGCATGATATATTTCAGTATTTTTGAAGGGATTTGAGACCACTGTGCCAGAAAGCAAAGCCAGGGATGGAGCAGGAAAGAAGGAAGAAAAGAAAAAGTAAGCAGGCAAGCCCTGCATCCCTTTTAGCACATCAGTGAGTTAAATCAAACCTCAGAAAGGTTGAACAAACACAAGGGACAGCTGTCTGTAACTTCCTCCATAATCTTCTCCCTCTCCTCTGAGGCTTCAGTTGGACAGAGAGAAGATTATTGAGGGATTGAGGGATTCAGGCAGAAACCCTCCAACCTGGAGAGGTATAAAATCTTCCAGGAGGAAACCGCAGGGTGTCAGTGTGGTTGGCACTGCAGAGCTGGGGAGGGATGGCAGCTCAGCTTTGCCCAGGGAGCATCACACAGCAGCCTTGCCCTTCCCTTGCCTGCCATGACCATTCCAGCCTGGAATTCATGAAGGGAGAGAGCTTGTATGGGGTGGTGGGAGAGACAGATCCCCTCTTCTGGTGGCGGCAAGCCTGGAGTCTGCAAATCTGACTTACATCCTCTGCAATTTGTTCCCCCTGTTGTCTTTGCCTTGATGCCTTTGTACAGCTGCCAATGACCACTGTAAAGTCAGGCAGGAAACTGGTTGTCTTTCCAGCATCAGAAGCCAATACTTACTTTTTCCTTATAGTAATTAAATGATAATTACTTAGTGTCACTAATGGTATAACAATAGTTGGTTCTCTTAGCCTTAATCAGTAATCTTAAACTAAAACATGTTAACATATATTTCTAGTGATCTAGAATTTATAGGGTAGTTCTCTTTTCTTCTCCTTTACAATTTCTTAGATGTGGGTGTACTGAAATGCTCTGTTTCTGGTGCACTTGTGGAGCAGAACAAAGGGATGAGACAGTGCTGTTCAATTAAGCAGAGCTTAATCTGCTTCACATCACAAACCTTTTCTGCTCTACCCCACTGCTTTCATGCCTTGAGATTTTCCTTCCACCCTTTTCCTTCCACCCTCCCTTCCAATTTAAGCATAACTGGGAACATCACATATTTTTTTATTATTAAAAAAAATCTTGAGAAAGTACATGACTCATAAATAACCTAAAAGAAGTATCTTTAACAAGTTGCCGCATCATTTCTTCCAAATGGAAGTAAAGCCCAATTGACCTTGCAATGCAAATTGTCCTTGTTGGTACAAGGTGGAAAAGGGTGTTGAGAACTGTGAACAGGGCAAGAGAATCTGACAGCAGATTGCTGACCAGCTGCAGGGTTCATTTGTCATAGTACAGGAGAAATTGGGGATTAATTCATACTCTCTCCCTGATGCATAATGCCTCTTAAAATTATCTCAAAACTGACAGGACTAGAAGGGAAATTCCAGCCAGGTGGGGGTTGGTCTCTTCTCCCAGGCACTCAGCAATAGGACAAGGGGGCACGGGGGGCTCAAGCTCTGCCAGGGGAAATTGAAGTTGGAGAGCAGAAAAACTTCTTTGCAGAGAGAGTGCTCAGGCATTGGAATGGGCTGCCCAGAGAGGGGGTGGATTCCCCATCCCTGGAGGTTTTTCAGCTGAGCTTGGCCGTGGCACTGAGTGCCATGACCTGGTAAAGGGACTGGAGTTGGCCCAAAGGTTGGACTTGATGATCTCAGAGGTCTTTTCCAACCCAATTCTTTCTATGATTCTATGAAAGCCTCTAATATGTCAGAGGATACACATTAAGTCCTGAGTTTAATTAATCCCAACCATTATGCACTTCTAACTGTCAGTTTTTTGTGTATCCATGGCCCGACTTCAGATGTGAACACCATGAACAGTAGAAATAATTTTTTGCATAATTTTAGAAACCTGTTGGGCAGTTGAATGCAATGCAGACCAAAGTTGTAAGGGAACTTTATTTCTGGGAGGAGTAAATGTCTTTATACTGAAAAAGCAACTGGATTTCTTCAGGGGTGAGTGGCTTTCTGGAAAATGCATTAGTCAGGGAGTGATTGTGCTTTAATTACATCCTTTTTGGAAATGGGAGATCAAATTGGATGATCAAGTGAACTTTCCTGCCCCTGAGATGTCTAAAAATGAAATTTTAATGAGTAACTAATATAAACAATAGGATTAAGCTTGATTATATTGTGTTTTTTTTTCCCTTTTGTTCTTCTTTCCGCTGAAATGAAGAACAGAAAAGCTTTGAGGAAAAACAAAGTCACATTTTATGTGTAGAAAAAAAAATAGAGGTATTTGCAGCATTGGTGTCACATAAGACAATGCACCAGACAGACAGAACCAGCACAGTGTATTCCTCTTTGTTACATCACTACTTTTAGTATTTCTTTCCTCAGCTGTGCCAAGTATTGCTTCATCTTTTTGCTTAGATGTTTCCCATCCTGTTTAAAACTACAGTTTTTCTAATAACTCCAAGTTATTGATTTCTTGATGTCTGAGAGATCATTAGCAGGATAGGTGAGAAAGGCAGCGAGAGCTGAGAAAGTGTCTGTTCTGTCCTCAGACAAAGGAAACACAACTGCTTGAAGGGAACTTTTCATGATTCAAAGTATATCAATGTCCAGACATGTGGAGTGTCAGGGTGTAGAAAGACAGAGGTGATAAGTAAAAAAGAGTAACTATAATAGGTAGAAGAAAGGGAGAGACGTTCTTCTTTCTACTAATTTTTTAGTTTTCGGATTTGCCAAGACATGTCTAGTAATTTTTTTTTTACAAGTTTTAATGTCAGTAAAACCCCTTTTAGAAGTTTTTAAATAAATGTATCTGTTTAGCTTTGCTTTAAAAGAAGATACTGAGCTAAGGGAATTGTCACAGGAGGTTTGTACCTGTACCACCCTACTCTGATAATTAGAGAAATCCTCCCCTGCTGAAAATATTTAGTGCCCAAACTGGACCTTTTAGTGTGTTTATCCTTTCATGCGCTCCTTAATATTTCCCATTATAATAATCCCTACTGGCAGAAGATCAGCATCTCCAAAGGCTTGTCATGTTATTAAAATGGCACAACATGGCAGAAAATCAATTTTATTTGGTGAAAGACAAAAAAATAAAGGCTCACTCAGACACATCCACGAGTTCTGATGTAACCAATGATCTGAGTATTTCTCCTGCAATGTCCGTGCCTGCAACTGGGGAGAATTCTCATTCCTCAATCTTCTAAATATTAGTGACAAATTTTCTGGTAGCCTAAAATTTGCTTGATTTGAAAGGGCATTTGTGGTGCTGTAACATTTTTCTGTCCCTGATGAGTTTAGTAGAGCCTGTTTGCCTCCAGCTGCCAAAATAATGGCATATTAATCAAGTTCAACTCACAGATGTATTTCATATTCCTAGTACAGAGATTGTGTTAGTAATGCCAAAACGTTTTTTTGTTTTGTGAATAAAAGAGGACTAGTATAAGTTATAAAAATTTAGAAACCTCAAAGATTTCTGCCTAACCAAGAGTTCACTGGAATTAGTAGGAGACAGAAAGAAATCAGAATTAATTTTAAATTTTACTGATGCTCATAAATTGCATGAATGAATTTGCTCCAACTCTGCACACAGACTATTCTGAGTTGGAAGGACCCACAAGGATCATTGAGTCCAACTCTTCAGTCAATGGCCCACACAGGGGATTGAACCCATGACCTTGGCATTATTACAGCCAAGTTTTAACCATGCATTGTGGCAAACTGTGTGTAAGATCTGGTAAAGAAGATGGCAAGAAATTAGAGGAAAGAGGAAGTTTGCATTGGAAGAACACCTGAATTCAACTTGTTCAGCATGGCATAATAAAGGGTGAAAGGTTTTTATAGATAGATAGATAGACAGACAGATAGATGATAGACAGATAGATGATAGACAGATAGATAGATATTTAATTTGAAAGCAAAATGTGAGCACAACTGAAAATATTAGTATGAAGCAGCCATGATTAATTTAAGATAGGAAATTAGATCATCTCTGCTCTCAGACATGGGTTTTGCATAAACCTCCTTTCCTCAGCACAGCTGAAAGCAAAGAAATCCAAACAAAATACAGAGATGCTGCTTTAAAGAGCAACCTAGAAAAATCCCTCTGGATTTGCAGACAATTAGTGATTCTGGTGGGTTTGCTTTTTGAAAAGCTTTGGAAATGGCAGTGCTTAAAGCAGCACAGATGACTGTTTTGCATGACCTGCCTTCACCTTCCTGAATACTGCATGTGGTTTAGATTGTGTTTGCAAGGCAAAGTCGAGATAGAGCTAAAATGTAACCAGGTGATGGATGTGCTAAATTACAAGGAGAGGTTTGCACATATTGTTTCCTTAGAGATCTTAATAAGTGAAATGCACTCCCTGCTATGGGACTGAAGTGCTGGCAGGAGGAAGAGACAGGGCAGGAGTGAAACTGGGCTGGGAGGTAAAGGGTTGCTCTGCCTTTGGGGCTTGCAGAAAAATGACCCCTATTTGCAGCACAGAGGCCTTTCTGAGTGGCAGCATTGAAAGCTAATTGATATTCCAGTAGTTCATAGGCCCTAGATCAGAGCCTACTGTGCTAATTAAACTAAAATCATGGCTCCAAGGTGCTTGCAGGCTATGGAAGTGAAGCAGGTGAACAATGGGTAAAATGATGCTGACTGTTCCACTGTGACTGAAAAGACCCTTTCTTACCCTGACACAGGTTATTGCCAGCTACAGAATTCTGCACTGGGTTTTTAACCTCTTATTTATGAGGTTATTTATCCTGTCCCTGAAGTTTCCATTGAGTCTTGCCCTCTGTGAGATGTGGAAGCAAAGCAGGAGAAAGGGAATTCCTGAGCAGTATGTGCAGGCTCTGCAGTACAGGTGCCAATCATTCCCATGACCCTCCAATAGTTAAAGGACTTTTTTTATGATACTGGAAAGGCCTAATTGATTATTTTTTTAACCTCTCCACACTAAAGGCATTATTTCTGTAAAAATAGAAGTATTTTTGTAGTTTGCTGTACTTGCTCAGCCCACTTGGCAGTGTGAAGTGTTTGTGTTGTCTGCTGGGGGAGTCTGCAGACCTCTTGATCCCTTGCTAAGTAGTAATACTGGAACCAGTACAAGACATCAGGAGTTCTTTGCATGCTTTGGGTTTCTTGGCTCAGCCCTTGGGATTCTGGGCAGTCTTAGGCCCTTCAAGAAGCAGAAATATGTGGCTACCTCAGCATCATCTTGTTATTCACAGACTATTCACAGACTTCTCTGAGTTGGAAGTGACCCACAATGATCATCGAGTCCAACTCTTCAGTCAATGGCCCACACAGGGGATTGAACCCATGAACTTGGTGTTATTACAACCAAGTTTTAACCAACTGAGCTAATTATCATAGTAAATATGAGTTTATCTCTGGCACATCTGAAACATCCCTGCACATCATTTTAATTAGGAAATAGAAGAGGATTTTATTAAAAAGTAGAATTCCTGTCCAACCCCAGTTCTATAAATGGCTTCATGAACGAATTCAACATGAATAGCTTTTTGCACTCAACAGGTGGAGTTTTAAAACTGTCTTTGTGTCATTGGTTTCAAATATTCTTTTTGTTCCAGTGTTTGAAAGAAAGACTTTATAGTTCGAGTAATGTGAAGGTTTGGGGGTTTTTCAGAGAACTGTGAGATATCTGATGAAATCTGGTGCCAGCTGAGGCAGATGAAGGAACACTGTGTGCTTTCCTGCTGTCCAGGCTTTTTGTGTGTTGGAGAGGAAGCTCAAGCTTAGGTCATGTTAAATGGCAACTTCTTTGCTGTCCACTCACTTTAAAGCCCTGGGCATGAACGGGGCACATCTTCTGGTGTGGCTCCAGTGAAGTCAGTAGGTGTCTATTTGGTACCAGCTGCACACCAGAGCTGTAGAAGTTTAGATTAATTTCATTGATTCTGCACTTTTTCTGCCTCAGAGTGAGAGGTATTTGGTACAATTTAAGTCATATAGTACAGTGATGGGGTGGCTTAAGACATGATTTAAGTATAATCTTGTATTCAGAAAAGAGTAGATGCTACACAGGTGACTTGGGTTTAGAACTAACCTACCCATTGTGTTTGGAATGGCAAGAATAAATCTGTCACTATCTAATTGCTTCCTGTATACATGCCAGGATTTTTCTGACTTTGTGTCTCATAGCACGTCCCTGCTTCCATAAATAGAAATAATTTGCTTAAGCTCTTTCTTTCTGAATATTTTATTATTCAGCTCACTGTCTGTGTTGGTTTTCATGAAGTCTTAATCAGATATATCAGTCTCTCTCTGGGCTCCCTTTTTACTATTCCATATTTGTGCTTGTGTTACGTGTTGGGGTTTTTTTGTGGGATTTTTATTTTACCTCCCACAAAACTCCAGAGATATTTTCTAGTTAAGAGTTTAATTCTTTAACTTCAGGATTTCTCAAGTGTTATTTCTCTGAAAAAGAAATACAGATTGCTATTTCATATGTACTACAATGCAGCAGTGATGAACAAACTATATCCCTGCTCCAAAAATGTGGAATAAAGGATGAGGGTTGGGTTCACTTTTAAAGGACAGAGGTTATAATTCTATTGTAACTTTTCAGAAAAGCACAGAATGATGCTCTGAGTGAAGCAAAAGCTGCATCCCAAAGCAAATCTCCTTCCTAATCTCTTGCTAATCTTGTTCCTGTTGAACTATTGAAATTAATGTGAAGATAAGCAAGAATAGAACTTATGACCTACCTCCATTTGCTGATGACACCAAGTTGGGAGGGAGTGTCGACCTGCTGGAAGGCAGGAGGGCTCTGCAGAGGGATCTGGAGAGACTGGAGAGATGGGCTGATTCCAGTGGGCTGAAGTTCAACAAGGCCAAGTGCAGGTCACTCCAACCCCCTGGAGCGCTCCAGGCTGGGCACAGAGTGGCTGGAGAGCAGCCAGGCAGAAAGGGACCTGGGGGGACTGAGGGACAGGAAGCTCAAGAGGAGCCAAGAGTGTGGCCAGGTGGCCAAGAAGGCCAGTGGGCTCCTGGCCTGGATCCAAAGTAGCGTGGCCAGCAGGCCCAGGGCAGTGAGCCTTCCCCTGGCCTCTGCCTTGGGGAGGCCACACCTTGAGTGTTGTGTTGAGTTGTGGGCCCNAGCTGAGCTTGGCTGTGGCACTGAGTGCCATGATCTGGTAAAGGGACTGGAGTTGGCCCAAGGGTTGGACTTGATGATCTTGGAGGTCTTTTCCAACCCAATCCATTCTGTGATTCTATGATTTTATATGTTGTGAAAGACAACTCTTTCAGTGTTAGTGGTTAGGGCAGGAAAATTAGGAGGCTGGTGAAATGGTAGTGGTGCTCAGAGACATGGTTTATTGGTGGGCTTGGCACTGCTGGGTTCATGGTTGGACTTGATGGTTTTAGAAGTCTCTTCCAACCTTAATGATTCCATGATTCTACAGTTCAGAATGTGATCCTCAAGTGGATCATATTTAAGCTGTAGACTATGCTCAGCAGTGAAGCAGCTTGAAAATGCTTATGTGATACACAGAGAAACAATAATGAAACAGAGAGTGAGGGGAGGTGGGGGCAGAGAGGAAAAAAGGGAGGGGAACAACTTGTAAGAGACACAGGGAGAAAGAAAATGAGGTAGTTGAAATGGTGATTTTCAGTTAAACTACAACTTTGCTGGCCAAGCAAAAATTTTTGAGACATGTAACTTTCACCTGTAACTTGTGGAATTCAGCTTGTTCACGTGAAAAATAATATAGCCATGTTAAGGGTCTATGGCAAAGATCCTTTATGTAGATGGTCTGCAGGTCCCCAGGTATCGACAGTGGAAGCTGAAGGTATTAATTCAGAAATATTCAGCCACCAAAGAGAATTGCCTTGTAATGTGGTTTTGTGCTGCAATTGATTAACAACAGTTTATTAGTTATCCAGGGGGAATTGAGCACACACTCAGGCTGTGGGTACATCAACCACCAGCTGTTTGGTCAGACTGATCAATATGCTCATTGTATTTCTTTGTACTTGTCTGTCTGTAGTTTAGTTGTCTCCTGGTTTGTTTGTTTGTTTTTGTTTTGTTTCTTTTTTGGGGGTGTTTTGGGGTTTTTTGCTTGGTTGGTTGGTGTTTTTTTCTCATCTTATTCATAGATTGTGACTGTTTGATAATCAGTTCCATGTGATAAAGATCTAATTTATATTTGGGCCTGGTGTTTGCTTATCCATTCTGCAAATATTTGTGTCTGCCACGGTGGCAGAATGAAAATGGCAATGGTAACAACAAGAATATGCCCAGGTCTAGAGGGGGATCATATATATTAACTCTGTCTGGGGTTGCCTCTTGGTTTCTTGCTGTGAGTATGACCAGGTCCATCTGCTCAAAATGCACCTCATATATAGTGCTGCACTCTTTTTTTAAGCCAAAGACCAAGCTGACAACTTTCAAACTGCTACTTCATAATAAAGTGTCATATTATCCTCCTCCAGCTATTTCACACCTCCAGCTATTCCCTTCAGGCAGACTCTAAAATGAAATTAGTGTGGGGGCCAGGGAAGATTATGCACAGTAAAGAAGCAATGAAAAATGTTTGAAGGAATGTTAAGCAGCACTTTACACCTTTATTCCCTGAGGGAGTGCAGTGATCACATAGAATATACATTAATACCAAATCAACACAAATCATTCATAATGGCCTGGGCCTCATGTTGAGAAGAAGAATGGGAAATACATAACATACAGGAAATTATAATAAACTATCCTAATGTGGACAAAAGCGAATCTATTCACCAAGACAGTCATTTTCAAACCCTCCAATGAGCTTTTCCTCCGCTCCTCACTGAGATAAATGTCAGAACCTGCTCTCACAATGAGTGCAGCTCTCAGCCTGGGACTCATGTCTGGGATTGCCCTGACCCAGATGCACTTTTTTAACATAGGAGATATTTTGTGTCTCACTTAATCACAGAATCATAGAATGGATTGGGTTGGAAAAGACCTCCAAGATCATCAAGTCCAACCCTTAATCATAAAGCCATTTCACTGTGTATTTAGGAGGGAATGGAGATTGTCAGATTTCGTCCTATTCCTGTAGAAATTGCATTCCAAATATTTAGTGGTGGGTTTTTTGCTCAGGGTTGAAATACTCTTAGAAAAGCAATATGCAAGTTGAAAAAATCTGACTATTTCTAAGAAAAAAAAAGCAAAAAAACCCCCCAAAACAAACAAACAGACCGAAAAAAACCTCAACAAACCCCCAACCAAACAACAACAAAAAAGAAAAACAAAAACCCCAAACAAATTAAAAAAAAAAAAACAAAACAAAAAACCCCCCAAACCAACCCAAAACTAAAGTGCCCCAAACCACACACAACACCCCCCAAAAAACCAACCAACCCCAACCCAAACACAACCCACAAAACATTCCTGACCAACACTAACTCTCACTTGTTCAAACCAATTGCAATGAGCTCGTGGGTCACAAGAATTCCTTTATTACTCCCTGAGAGCCATTGTAGTCTTATAAAACCAGGGTTGGGGTTTTTTAACTGATCTTGTTTCAGCAGTCTTGTAAATCTTATCAGGTGGGATTGGAAGCCTCATTCATTAGTCAAAATAGCCAAGTGGATTTTGTTTATTTAGCTGTTAGGCTCAGGTTCATTTGTTGAGAAGGCTTTAAACACACAGGGAGACAAACTGTAAAATGGCATGGGAGGATTTGCCCTGTTGACTCCCATTAACTTCAACAGGAGTCATGCAGCCAAAGCCACAAATCCCACTTTAAATACACACTGGGCAGAGATTAGGCCTAATCTGGGCAATGAACCTGAAGCCACAAAAATGTCAAATCTCTGAAAAGTTTTGAGGTAATATATTTGTAAAAAATAAGACAAAGGTGTGATGTTGATGCAGAGTATTTCCTTGTGACAAAAAAAAAAAAAATCTCTGTTTAGTGTTATCTTTCCTGTATCATTTAAAGCTTCCATTGCATAAGGCTGGTGGCTGAGTGGGGGTATGTAATCTCCTTTTCACAGCTGTCATGCCCAAATAGACACACAGCTCTGTCTTGTGTTTATCCTGTTGACAAGCTGCAGCCACACTGCAGATCACAGCAGGTATTACAAGGGAGCAGCGTGTTCAGAGCTCTATCTTACATCTTCAGAGGAAGGATTATGCAAGCCATTAACTTCAATTATACTGCTTTTTATATATACATCAGAGTTTTGAGAGAGTCAGCAAGAAAACTAGAAAAATGGCAGTATTTAATATGGAAAAAAAAACCCCAACAAAGTGAGATTGTGTCCATTTCTAGACCCACTGGTCTGCTTGACTCATCCATTCCACTCCTGTATATAAATACCAAAGTAAAATATGCTGTTTAATGGGGAAAATAATCTCAGTCATTAAAATATTTGGATAGAAAACTTTCAGGTAAAGTGCAAGACATTTCAGAGATTTTAAGGTCATTTCAATATTTATTTCTACAGTTTTTGTGCTGGTATCTAAATTCCTCCTGATCTTCTTCCACTGACCAAAGATTTACACTTTTGGTGCTACCTCCATTGTAGAGCCCTGAAGATAAATCTTGTTTATTTTTCTGCAGGTCTAACTCTTCTAACAGAGGTGTTCCAGCCGTCCTAAGAGGAGAGTTACAGCTCTTTGATGAGACTCTGCAAAGTTCCCCTCCAGAGACAGCAACTCACTGTGGGTCTCTGTGTGGACACACCTGAAACCTGAGTTATTCAGGTAAGGACAAAAGAATTGGGATGTCTGGGTCATTTTTATGTGAATTGCTGGTTACTGGCCACATTCTAAACAGAGAAAGGACCAAGCTGACTTAAAGCTGTGTTTTAAATAGTCTGAGAAAATGAGTCAAGGTGGACAGTTGCCACCCTCTAGAAGTAAAACTGTTTTACCTTTACCTTGAGTAGAAGGAACCTCAGCAAGGATCTTTTTGGCATCTTCCATCATAAGCAAAATTTGGCATATAACTAAAAAAATGCACCAGCAGAAGTTACAGAATTGAGGCCTTTTACTGAACAAAGGAATATAAAATCCTGGACCTATCTATCCATTAAAGAATATCCCCCTGCAGGTGTGTGTTCACAGAGGCAAACAAGCCCCTCATTCCAACTGTACAAATACTGTCTGGCATCAAAAATGTTCTCAATACACACCCAGACTTTATAACACTCAGTTCTATCATCTTGCATTTACCAGCACATCAAACACTTATGGTTGCCTCCTTCTATCATTACTTTGGATGCCTCTATATGAACAAATGGTGTCTGGTAATAAGAGTTAGAATCACAGAATGGATTGGGTTGGAAAAGACCTCCGAGATCATCAAGTCCAACCCTTGGGCCAACTCCAGTCCCGTCACCAGATCATGGCACTCAGTGCCACGGCCAAGCTCAGTTGAAAAACCTCCAGGGATGGGGAATCCACCCCCTCTCTGGGCAGCCCATTCCAATGCCTCAGCACTCTCTCTGCAAAGCAGTTTTTTCCCATCTCCAACTTCAATTTCCCCTGGCAGAGCTTGAGCCCCCCGTGCCCCCTTGTCCTATTGCTGAGTGCCTGGGAGAAGAGACCAACCCCCACCTGGCCACAACTTCCCTTCAGGCACTTCCAGACAGTGCTGAGGTCACCTCTCAGCCTCCTCTTCTCCAGCACAAACACCCCCAGCTCCCTCAGCCTCTCCCCACAGCACTTGTGCTCCACTCCCTTCTCCAGCCTCCTTGCTCTTCTCTGGCCCCGCTCCAGCCCCTCAATCTCTTGCCTCAACTGAGGGGCCCAGTTATGTATAGAGTTCTGGAAGGAGAATCTTCCTGACAGTTAAATCTGAAAGTTTGGAGTGTAATGCATTATACTTGGTGAAGAATTTAATACAAAGATAGTGAAGCAAAGGAATTTTTGATTGCTAATGAATAATGTGCTTAGGCTATGTTTGACTTTCAAATGTATACCCAAGACACCACTTAAAGATTACATTCCAAAGTGCATTTGCATTCCAAGTGAAACCCATTTAGGTTTCACTGCCTGAGTCCTGAATTGTAATGTACATCTGTGTGTTCTTGGCAGGCCACAGGCCCTGCAGTTTGACTCTTGTTGCTGCAGTGACTGGACTGTGCCTTTCACCATGGCAAGGGAAGCCCTTCAGCAGCATCCTCAGTTCCTGGGGAGACTCTCCTTGGTTTAAGTTACTGGAAAGTGGGCATAGATTCTGTTCAGAAGGAGCTTTATTTCACACAGAGCAGGACTCACCCATTCCTGGCCAATCCTTGGGTAATCATTCACCATAGGAACTAGTTCAGATTTTTATTGGAGGTAATAACACTTCCAGACTTTTGGCTTCCTCAGAAATATTTGTTTCTCTCTCAAGCTTAACACCAATTATTACTGGACCCTAAGACACAGTTTGCCTCATGCCATTAATAATTAAACCAGCAGATAAATAGTCTGAAAGTCTGTCATGAAACATTTATTAAGATTATGTCTTTGTGGCTTTCCAACTAAGAAAATCTAGTCTCTGGATTTTTTTTTGAGTTTATTTAATTTATCAGATAATATCATGGTGGAGAAACAAGTAGTGGTGCTGTCCTGCCAGCAGAGCTGATGGGAAGAACAGTGTCAAGGTGAGGGACTGAGCTCTTTGTGCTCAATGATGGGGTTCCCCTCATCTTGCCCAATCAGATTTAATCCATCAGACTATCAGGATCCTAATTTTTTAGGGTTTTGTTTTCTTTTGCTTTGCTTTGTTTTGGTTTTAATACCATTGGGAGATTTCCTCAGAAAAAGGAAATACATCCTTACTTTTCTGTGCAGCACTGTAGCTTTAGGGTAAATTAGGTTAACAGGTTTAGAATGGAAGTTTTATAACCTTGATGTTTCTGTTACTGACACGTTATGCATAACAGCATTAAAGAGAGAGTTAAGAATGTATAGGCTCAGAAATGCTATTCTGTGAACTTTTCTGTTTATTTTACCTACCAGCATGTGCTTCCAACATTAGTTTTTCACACAACTCTTTCTAAGTTTGATGCTGAATAGTCTACTTGTTGCATTTGGCTTTTGAATCAGGCCCCTCGGGGGTTTTCTTGAAACTTCTGTCCCAGTTTGCTTTTGTTTTCTGTTTCAAAGACTGTCTTGCACATCCCCCCAACCTCTCTCTGCGTTAAGCACAGAATGAAAGCAGGAACACTCCCACTGCACCCCTCCAAACCTTTGCTTCCTCCAAACTGAAGCACAGCTTTTCCCTACAGAGCTGGCAGGTGGTTTGAGTGGCTTAAAGGGAGGATCCCACTCAAAAAACTTCAGAGGTATTTGATGCTTTCCTGAGTGCCAGCCCTTGGTTTGTCTTTCTGATGCACAGTTTTTGTTCCAACACTGAATTATAATTTAGTTGTTTTCTAAACCTCTACCCTGTGAAAGCCACGAATTCTCTGACAGCTACAAAGCAGGATTTTTGCAGATCACACACTGCTCTTCCTCAAGGTCTATGTGCCCATGCCTGTGGTCAAACCAGGAATCTCTGGCTTAAATGGCAGTCCTCTTGCAAGCTCTGGGACTCTTATTTAGCAGAGGAGGTAAAAGGTTTAGTGCAGCTTTAATGCTCCTTCATCAATCCTCATTTGGTGAGTGTTCAGGAGACATTCTCTTTTTGATGCTTGAACGGCTCTAGAACAAACATCTTGTTCAAACAAATCTTCCAGTTTTCACTTTGTCATCAGTTCACAATCACTTACAGACAGGCTTTTACCCTTTTCAATCCCCAGTGTCCTTTTGGGGTTTTATTTAATTATCAAAGAACCAATTTTTTTTTCCCTGCAAAATGTTTTGGAGTCACTGTATGAAGGGATGGAAATGAGTATTGATGTGATTAAGGATGCCAATAAGCTTTAACACAATGTCTTCAGAAGTGAAAGGCACATAATAAACTCCAAAGAAACATTGTGTCTTACTTATGCTTAGCCCTGCATAGACAATATTTATGTTAAATTTAAGGACATTGAACAGATTAGAATCTGCCAAAAGGACTGTACCTTCAATGAACTTCCATTCACATGGAAAAGAGAGGGATTCAGGTTTTCTGTCTAGTTGTGTATTTGCTTTGCAGCTCAGTTTGAATCTAAAAATAACAATTGAAAATCTGTGGCAAAGGTCAAGAAATCCTGAAGTGTGCCCATATTTCTGCTTTCCAAAAATGAAAACATATCCTTCCATAAATGTGTAAGTGAAAAGTAATGAGGAAAGAAGTTCATCACAGTGAATAATCATCTGTCACTCATTTAAAACAGGAACTCGTGAAGATTTATTTCTCATTACTCTCTGGAAATTTGATTTCCAGCCTTTTGTTTTCTGAGGACAGAAACTCACTGATTTCTTATCAATACTTAAACCTACTGTGCTATAATGAATTTTTCTTTAACCATAAGACTCAGATAGGATCAACAAACACAGGGATTAAGAATATTGAGTGTAGTTACTGTAAAAACAAGTCAGGTAACCTGCATATGTCAGTAAGTTTATTTAGTGTTTTTTAATTTAAGCACTAATTCTGCCTGGAAGGGGCCTTAGTGTGTTTTTAGACTGTTAATAGGATACAGTCAAGTCAAGGTTAAAAAGACAAAGAGATTTTTACTCTCCTGTTTTATGTGAAGCAGTTTGAGCAGTCTTGTGAGATATTACACTTTAGGCAGAATAAATGAATTAATATAACATCCACCTCTCTCTAGGCAGGTAGACAACATCAAAAGCATAAATAAGATCATATATCAGCATGAATTAGCTCGTTCACCTGCAGTTACATCAGCAGTGGTCAGATTCAACACACACACTCCAGCAGAAATGGTCCTGGCGTGTGTTGGGTTTGCTGCTGTCCCTGTAAGGCAGACAGCATTTAATGACTGCAATAAATCAAGAGAAAAGCTCCACTTTAAAGAGAATATTTGTTTGATTATTTCCATCAGTAGCTGTGGCCGATTCCAACATGGGTGTATGAACATATTGCGAAACTTCTGGATAATTCAAATGAAGCTTAAAACTTCAAAAAATGTACCTTTTCCATGGCAGCTGGACATGAGAAGAGCAACGAGGCTGGAGAAGGGACTGGAGCACAAGTCCAACCCTTGGGCCAACTCCAGTCCCGTCACCAGATCATGGCACTCAGTGCCATGGCCAAGCTCAGTGCAAAAACCTCCAGGGATGGGGAATCCACCCCCTCTCTGGGCAGCCCATTCCAATCCCTCAGCACTCTCTCTGCAAAGAAGTTTTTTCTGCTCTCCAACTTCAATTTCCCCTGGCAGAGCTTGAGCCCCCCGTGCCCCCTTGTCCTATTGCTGAGTGCCTGGGAGAAGAGACCAACCCCCACCTGGCCACAACTTCCCTGATGTGGCACTTCCAGACAGTGCTGAGGTCACCTCTCAGCCTCCTCTTCTCCAGCACAAACACCCCCAGCTCCCTCAGCCTCTCCCCACAGCACTTGTGCTCCACTCCCTTCTCCAGCCTCCTTGCTCTTCTCTGGCCCCGCTCCAGCCCCTCAATCTCTTGCCTCAACTCAGGGGCCCACAACTCAACACAACACTCAAGGTGTGGCCTCCCCAAGGCAGAGGCCAGGGGAAGGCTCACTGCCCTGGGCCTGCTGGCCACGCTACTTTGGATCCAGGCCAGGATCCCATTTTTCCAGTCTCCAGACAGTGGCTGTGATAAATTAACTGTAGCCATCTTAAATTCATCGTTATGAAAGTGTCCTGATGCAAATAAAACCTTTTGAGGACCACAAGTCTCTGTATAGGAGCCCTGTTACTGTTTTTTTTTTTTTACTAATAGCGCCAATACATTGAAAACACTGAGGAAACCATCCTCATACCTTGGTTTCTGGATGCCACTCATCCTTGATAAAAAATTAAACTGATTAAATCTAATTGAGGCTCTGTTGTAACTACACCTCACTACTACTGTGTTTTACAGATGGATTTTAGCTGCATCTCAAGCAAAGTTCCATCAGGCAAGAATCACACAGAACACAGAAAGTGGTACTTACATGGTGTGTTACATTTTTCTGCTTTGCAGAAAGAAAAGGCTCGAACTTGTAAGAAGTTCAAGAGAATCTCGGGCTTGGATTTTGGAGGGAATAATAAAAGTCATATCCTCTACTAGGCTGACTTTCTGCCATGAAATGTCAGTTGTTTGAAGCTGCTCACAAGCTGTAGCCTGAGAACAAGTCCTGAGGGTATGAATTAATAAGCAGATGGTACAAGTAGCTCTCTGAAAACTGAGGGATACGTTCCAATGTCCCCATTTAATTCACTATATTTTGCCATCAGCTTCATCAGGAGCAGGACTTAGTTCTGGCTGTTAGTATTGCAAGAAAAGTTCACTTAAATTGTTAAGATTTTAGTAAAAAGGGCAAACAAATTTTGAGGGAGCTGGGGTTGTTTAGCCTGGAGAAGAGGAGGCTGAGAGGTGACCTCAGCACTGTCTGGAAGTGCCTGAAGGGAAGTTGTGGCCAGGTGGGGGTTGGTCTCTTCTCCCAGGCACTCAGCAATAGGACGAGGGGGCACGGGGGGCTCAAGCTCTGCCAGGGCAAATTGAAGTTGGAGATGGGAAAAAACTTCTTTGCAGAGAGAGTGCTCAGGCATTGGAATGGGCTGCCCAGAGAGGGGGTGGATTCCCCATCCCTGGAGGTTTTTCAGCTGAGCTTGGCCGTGGCACTGAGTGCCATGATCTGGTAAAGGGACTGGAGTTGGCCCAAGGGTTGGACTTGATGATCTCAGAGGGCTTTTCCAACCCAATCCATTCTAGGATTCCAAATCAGCTCCTGGCTGACAACAACTCAACCTCATACAATGCTATTTCCTTATTTTGATTTCTTTGCTGTTGTGGCCTGTTAAATTTAACCATAATACTGTACCTACAGGGACATATCACATTTTTCTCCTTTTTTTATGTTGCAGCATCGAGAAATGTCCTCATCGCCTGCATTCCCTCGCAGAGAACTGCTTGTACTTCAGTCTCTGGTAGGAAAATCATCAAATGCAAATTACTGAGGTTAATTTTATTTTATTTGGTAGTTGTAGACAGTGGATTATAGATTTTTCCATGTTTTAAATATCTAGTTTTTGCAGCTGATCATTTGAGTTCTTCACAGACTGCAGAGGATTGGTAAGAGTAACACAAGTATGAGATTTTTAAATTAAAAGGTTTTGCATATTTCTGCAGATCACTGAATTACTCAAGGGAAAGGAAGCATAAAAGCATCAGACAAAAAAAGCCAAAAAAATTATTATTTTATTGAATTTATTGAAATTTATTTTAAAGTGAATACACATAAAGAATAGAGATATTACTGCAGACATGATTAATATCTGACTATCCCCTATTTACTGTTATTTTTAGTGCCATGCTCCTCTCCACTTCCTGCTGTTATTTTGAAATTATATCTGAACCCAAATCTATCTGTCTTGTATCAAAAATGATAGAAATTATATTTCTATATCTCAGAGTCCTGACCACTGAGTGTGAAGTCACAGTTGCATCCTCAAGGGTCTTTTCTCCACCTTCATCAAACAGATACTAAGAATTATGTCTGTTTGTGGTATTTTTATCCTTAAAGCAGTTGTAGTCAGCACCTGGCTTTTTTTAGCTAAATAACAAGTGTTTTAGATCATGTCAGGCCAATTTGCTTAACTGATGGCAGCATTTATGGTGTCAGGGTGTTACACATAATATACCTTCAGCAGATATTTATACACGTATATATATATTAGCTGTACATTCTGCACAGTTATTCTCTGCCTCTGGGAAACCTGAAATCACAGTCCAAAGTGTTGGACAGTTTTCCTTACATTGTGCAGGTGGATATTCCTTCCAGCAAAGGAACAACTCCCAGACTATGTGGGTCATAATGTCTTTCTATATTTCTGCTGCAGGAAAGGAGAGGGTAATCCCATCACAGTTTGGGGAATGATTATCTGAAACTCATTTGAGAAGCAGAGAAATGTAGAAATACATTGAAAGATGCCTCAGTGTATTTTCCTTGATTGGAGAAGTGACTCGCTTCTAATGTATGCAAATTAATTCTTTGTTAAAAGGAAAATTTCCAATCCAATAACAATAACTTCAGTGGAAATGAAGGAGTGGTTTGGTCCCTTGAACCTCAGGGGGAATTTGACCAAATTAATTTTCTTCAGAAACATCATAAATCCAGAGAAAGAAAAAAAACACACTTAGATAAATGAAAGTCTGTCAGAGGCCACAGTGCTAGTGTTGAATTGGACAATTAATTATGTATTTTGTGCACATCATAAATAGTGAGCAGCTTAAAGGATGATGGCTCAATAATATAGCAAGAGAGAAATCAGACAGAGGGAATCTTTTATCCATGCTTCTCCCCTGTGCCCCACGCTTCACCCAGTGCCACTGTAATGATGTGATGAAAGGATCAGAGTGCTGAGACCCCAAACCAGCTGCCTGTTCTGACAGCCATAGCTTTGCACCAGCAGGAAAATCAAATAACGGGATGTGGTTACAGACAGAAATGCAAGGGTAGCTCTTTAAGCTTATTAAGTCTCATTATGCACAGCTTCATGCCCAAGCTGCCTGTCCCATAATATCAATATGACAAAGCCATGTGTCTGTAGGAACACTTTGATCTCCTGATATCAAAGCAGGGCGATTCATACTGCTCCTGTCCACAGTATTTAGGTATGCAAGGCTGAGAACTCACTTGGTAGGCAGAGCCTGAGTCATCTATGTGTCTGCCAGAAAGGGTCTGAAACAGCTCCAGGGCTGGCTACATCTTCCTTTTTTTTGTTCTGTATTTCTGTGTGGTCTACATTTTCCTTTTTCCTTTACTCAGTCTTCATTTGGGTGTTACTCTCCAGAGGATTTCTGTTCTGTCCTTTGAATACAGCCTGCATAGATCTGACTGAGGCAGCCTCAAAAAAGCCATCTCCAGTACTGCTCATGCTGGAGCTGCCAGTGCTCAGTGCTCAGGCTGCCTCTCAGGGGCTGCGTGAGTGTCCCAGGGGAGCTTTGCACTGCACTGGCCAGTTTAAACTTAACCAGGGTGCGTGAACTTCAGTTGTACTTTTGGTTGTGGAACAGGCCCATCTGAGGGCTGCAGTGTGGTAGGGACTGAGTGGCTGAGCCAGTGCATCTCCAGCTCCTCTTTTTGAGGGCTGTAGTCACGGGTTTAGGCAGCCTTCCTCCTTAAACTGAAGTTTTCATAGAATCATATAATCAGTTGGGTTGGAAAAGACCCAGGCACCCAGCAATAGGACAAGGGGGCACGGGGGGCTCAAGCTCTGCCAGGGGAAATTGAAGTTGGAGAGCAGAAAAAACTTCTTTGCAGAGAGGGTGCTCAGGCATTGGAATGGGCTGCCCAGAGAGGGGGTGGATTCCCCATCCCTGGAGGTTTTTCAGCTGAGCTTGGCCGTGGCACTGAGTGCCATGATGTGGTAAAGGGACTGGAGTTGGCCCAAGGGTTGGACTTGATGATCTTGGAGGTCTTTTCCAACCCAATCCATTCTATGATTTATAGGCCTTAAATAATTGTGTTAATGCCCTTAAGAGCCCAGCATGAATTGCACCATCCTTTTTCTAGGGAAACTTTTTCTCCACAGATACTTCTGAAACAGAAAAAAAAATTCCATTCTGCCAAAACTATCCTCCTTTTAAACAAATCTACTGATAACTCCTTTGTCTTGCTTTCTGTCTTCCAGGAGGTCATAAAATATTTTTGTCAGTGATTCATGAGAAATACATCTTGGAAGTCATCTCATTTCCGAGTGTTAATTTTCTTGTCTGGGTGGAAGTGGGAACACATCATTCCCTGCCCTGGAATCAGAAGCAGCTTCCTGCCATTCCATATGCCCATTACAGAGTGGAAGCCCTAATGGATGAATATTGAAAAGTGCAGAAGTTTGGTGTGCTTAATTAGAGAAGATGAGGTAATAATTCACCCAGAGGAAGTCGACTGGTTGGAGCAAAGCTCTTGAAAAATGCTGTGGGAAGCCAATTTTTGTCACCACACCAGCCCCCACCTTTGGTCCCAGATTTTTTAACCTTCCCTGTGGGTTCCTCTTCCTTCTTTTCCACTCTTCGAAAAGACATTTTTTCTGGATATCAGAAAAAAGTTCTTTGCAGAGAGAGTGCTCAGGGATTGGAATGGGCTGCCCAGAGAGGGGGTGGATTCCCCATCCCTGGAGGTTTTTCAGCTGAGCTTGGCCGTGGCACTGAGTGCCATGATCTGGTGACGGGACTGGAGTTGGCCCAAGGGTTGGACTTGATGATCTCAGAGGTCTTTTCCAACTCAATCCATTCTATGATTTTATGATTCTATGATTTCTGTGTGCAAAAATATCCAGTTTGTGATGACAGAACCAGTGGATGGAAAACTCAGCCTCAGGATGTCAGTGATGCTGTGTCAAACAGGAGGAGCAGGTAAAGGTGAGGCTTGGGATTGTCCAGGGAGAGGGTGGTGCAATCTGAAGGCTATTTTTTTTCCTGGTGTGTGGAGTTGAGGGCTAGAAGTTTTTCTGCCAAAGGCCATCACATCCCCATTCCCTGTAATGGCCTCCTTATCTTCCTTTCCTCAGCAGTACCAGCAGCCTGAGCTTTCAGGCTGAGCTGCACATACAGATGATGTTTTTGAGCTGAATTTTTGGCTGGGAAACTGTTCTGGATCCTTCCTGAACAAGATGGTGTTGGTTTAGCCAATAGGCCATCTGTTTGTACTGAATGTTCCAATGTGACCACAGAAAAGATCCCAGGAATGGTATTGGAAAAGTCCTGATTTATAAAACCTTGGAGAAAGTTTTGTTGGATTTCACATAAGAAACATAGTAGAGAGGAGAACTTTAAGTAGGTTCTGTCATTTAAACCTGTTGTCCCTCTACCCCTTTGGTGTTCTGTCTCATTAATATCTTCTGGGCTGTATTTTCAAAGTTCCTGCTTTGTGTGTAGGCCTGGCATTAGATAAAAATAGGGAAAAATGACAGGCTTATCAAAGTTTCTGATAACTTCCAGTCAGGTATCTCATTCTGTTTTCCTTAGTGCTGTTCAAATCAGTTCAGCTCCTGGAAGCACATCTATGAATAAACTATTGGTTCCTCCTTCCTTTTGAATCTAATATTATTTTCCACAACTCTCTGTTCAGTTTTTCTCTTAGTGCAGTAGTTTCCTCTTGTAAAAATATGCAAACTTTCCCCTGATACATCTCTTACCATGGAACTCAAGGCTTCATTTTCCACAGCTCACTTGGTCCTCCTGAGTCCTGTTCCCCAAAACACTTTTGGGACTTGTTGTCCCCTCTACTCCTGCAATTCATAATAGACTTTTACAGAAGCTTCTGTAGCTTTGCTTCTCTCCATGTAATTCCCCTGGCACCAGCATTAGGAAGGCTTGCTCTCACTTAATCAAATTTGGAACTGATATGCAGGGGTTTGACTCACACAGCAGTAAGTGATTGACTCAAGATAAAGTCTAGAGGGAGACTAATCCGGTTTAGAGTGTGCATTTCATAAGTTACCTCATCTTTTTTTTTCCCAGAGGAATTTCTTGCTTATCTATATTGACTTCCAAGTTTACCCACCTCTGGTATGTTCTTCCACCTTTTGCTGTCTTTTAACTTGTTTTTGTTTTCTGTCTGCTTCTAGAAATTCACACCCCAAGCTGAAAACATTTTTTGAGATCCATGTGACCTTTTTTCTACCAAGCCAAGGTCCCTTTTCCACACCAGAATATTCCTGAACACTCCATTAACCCCTTTGGGAATCTGCAGCCCATTAAACTCCCCCATAAGCCTCAGTGAGATTTCATTGTGTCTTTGAATAAGAAAGTGTGGGAGGGATTATTTTTCCCCTTGACAAGTTTCTTATTTACTATTTTTGTTTCTTTTAGTGCATTGTTTTCCTTCAGAAAGCTGTCCCTGGTGTAGAAGTGAACATCACAGAGCAACAGCCTGTTACCCTGGGGCAGGAGAAGAGCTGCTATCAACCAAAAAGTGCCCCCTTTGCTCCACAGATCTGCTCACCAGAACAAGTGAGTATGTTTATACAATTAATAATTGCAGCTATTTAAAGGTAATAAAACACAGAAAATAAATATAGAAAATAAATGTAAATAATTATATAAAAATGAATAATTTATTTAAAAAAAACCCTTTTATATTTCATCTCTACCCACTCTTCTCCTGTCTCCAGGTCAGACAGAGCAGTGGCTTTTGTTCATATTGATCACAGTTAGTCTTTCCCTGCAGGTTATAGCTGTGTTCTTCCTGCAGCTTTTCTGGGACTTGTGCAAGGCCCTTGCATCCTAAAATACTTTGGTTTGGGACTTTTCAGTGTAAAATGCCTGAAATAAAGTAAAGGTTGTTTAAGAAGTTCTTTTCCTCGACAGCCTGGTAGGCAGAGGCAGGACCTGAGTCACATGTGGGGTTGTTTTTGACATTAGAAGACTATTTAGGATTTTGTTTTCTCTTATTTTCCCATTAAAAAGGATGTTCTCATTCAGCCTCTCAGCTATTCCCAGAAAAAAAGATTCCAATTTGGATTTTAGAGGAATCTGTTCATTCAGCACCAAAAGAGAGGCTGAGAATGAACTTTGTGGAAGGTCAAGGGGACAGAAAACAGCCAAGAATTGAAGTTTTTGGACAGTGAGGCTGAGCTGAGCTTTATTCAAGTTCAGGAGATGGTTGAAGTGAACCTGCCCAGTTCCTCTCTGCCCCAAACCCAATGGGGTTGTTAATTGTTCATCTTGTTTGGGGTTGGATTAATTATATTATAACAGAAATGTGTGACAGAACTGCAATGTAGTCATCATCAAGAGTGAGCGTACAAATTGACATTAAGGACTGTTTTTCATAACTTTATTGACACAAGTGAATAAAAACAGGCAAATCTCCAACTGCTTTATATGGATTTTGGTCCTGCCATTTTATGATGCACTGAAAGGATACAGAAAAAGGTTTAATTCTTTCCCTAATTAATAAAGCCAGTGGATTTCTTATCCAGTTTACTTGCCTTCTAAGGTAGTATCAGGAAAGATAAGATTCTTATTTTAACTCAGTGATTTATTAAAGGCTTTGGAAATATTAATGAGCTGTGAGTCACAAAGAGCTGACATTTGCTTTTGTGCAATGTTCTCTCACAATCCATGGTGATGAAGAACACAGTCTTCCATGAGGATTGCTAATTACAGAGGGTAACTTTCCTTATGCTCATTAATGAATAACAGCTTCCTGGAGCTTCTGTGACCTCCGTGGTGAAGCACTGAAATCTTGGCTACCCTGGACTAAAATGTATTGTAAGCTTTGCATCTCAATTAAAACCCTGTGGGGGTTTTTTGTTGGTTTTGGGGGTGTTTTTTTCTGCTGTTAGAGCTTAACTAGAGCCAGGCAAGTGCATCCAAAGATAAGTCCTGAACGTGCTGCAGTCACAGGCTGGTCAAGGACTCATGAAACTGGAACATGTTTACTACAGATAGAATCATGTGCTTATCCAGGTGATGATGGAGAATGAGTTCACACAGGGGGAATTGACTCAGTTTTAGTCTCTGGATGGTCCTCCTTTGTCCAACTTAATGCCTTTATGAAGAGCAGATTTCAATCTTTCTGAAAGATGTCTTTCTTAGCCATGCTTGTATCTTTTACAAAATCCTGCTTATCCTGGGGGTGACCTTCAGAGAAGAGTTAATAATAGCACATGGCAATCATCAACACCAATTTCATAGAATCATAGAATGGATTGGGTTGAAAAAGACCTCCGAGATCATCAAGTCCAACCCTTGGGCCAACTCCAGTCCCTTTACCAGATCATGGCCCTCAGTGCCACAGCCAAGCTCAGCTGAAAAACCTCCAGGGATGGGGAATCCACCCCCTCTCTGGGCAGCCCATTCCAATGCCTGAGCACTCTCTCTGCAAAGAAGTTTTTTCTGCTCTCCAACTTCAATTTGCCCTGGCAGAGCTTGAGCCCCCCGTGCCCCCTTGTCCTATTGCTGAGTGCCTGGGAGAAGAGACCAACCCCCACCTGGCCACAACTTCCCTGATGTGGCACTTCCAGACAGTGCTGAGGTCACCTCTCAGCCTCCTCTTCTCCAGCACAAACACCCCCAGCTCCCTCAGCCTCTCCCCACAGCACTTGTGCTCCACTCCCTTCTCCAGCCTCCTTGCTCTTCTCTGGCCCCGCTCCAGCACCTCAAGATCCTTCCTGAACATTTCTAGTGCCCTGGAAGCTTTTTGGTAATTTTCAGTGCAAAAACAGGAGGGAAAAAGAATAACTACAAACAAAAAACCTCCTTCAGAACCCAAACAAAATCCCAAACCCATAGTATTAAAATAATATTTTATGGATCTCAGAGATCAGACACCAGTATCAAGTGCTCTGTCATTGCACGTAGAGGGATGATCCAACAGGAGAATATGTTTTATACAGAAGAATTGTGTGCTATTTATTTAACAAATAGGTACTAGGACACCTGGTCAGTAGGTAATGTAACCTAATATAATGTTACTAGATAAATGTAATGGAAATACTGTAGATAAACAAGAGGCAGGTCCTCTAAATCTGTAAGGACAGAGGAGATGGTTTCTATCCTGTGTTTTCTGCTAAGTCTGTAAGAACAAGCTAAGCTGGGAGCTCTATAAACCTGTGTAGCCCTTGATTCCTATGGAGAAAACTTCCACATTGCTTAAGCACTTCACTCTGACTTCCTCCTGATTGTGCCAGCTGAAGGAGTGAAGAAAATTAAAAGTCAGAGTACTTCAATCTTTACTTTTCCTGTTCTTTATTGAGAGTACCCTAATTTTGGTCATGTAAATTTGGACGATCAGAAAGTGGCAAACAAAGCAAAACAACCAGTACTGAAAAGAGCTTTCCAAGAGCCCACAGCACCCTCAGCATTGCATCTTAGAAGGAAAATTTCCCACATCTCCCCATGCCCACTGCTGATATCATTCCTCGTGTTATTCAGTCTGTATGTGACCAGTTGCTATGTTATTTAGCACAAAAGTTTTTACAATATCCAGCTGCGTTTTCTGTAAAATATTCCACCCACATCTATTTTGGCCCTTCTTAGGAGAAATCTTAAGGGGGTACCTGTCATGCTGCAATTTGAAATCACCAGGATACTGGGCAGAATTAACATTATACATGTGCAGCAAATATCAAAGGAAAGAAAGAGAAAAAGAGCATGTTTATGCACAGTGATGTATTTCATGGTGTTTTCTTCTGAACAATCCTTTGTTGTAACCAAAAAAATTGCAGCAGTATAGAATAAATCTGCTTTTATCTCATTTGTGGTTTTTACAGTCTTTATGAATTCTGTTAAGAAGAAGAAAAAAAGATGGAAGACTAAAAATGAAGATCTTTATCAAGAAGATGTCACCATTTAACACTCTTTTCCAAGGTGTGGCTTTCATCTCATTGCTTGGCCTTGAGTCTGCTTTTAATAATGAAAATCAGGAACATCACACAGGTCAGTGAAATCCTGTCAGGGTAATGGCAAGGCAAGCCCTCAGCTCCCTGGTGAGGAGTCACCAATCCCTAGCTCACATTTTATAATTTGAGGATTAAACAGAACATGCCTGTGTTTAAAATCAGTATGGAGAGAGCAGTGGAGATGTCTATTAATTATTTACTACTTCTCTAAACTTACATAGTTAAAACTAATTTTAATGAGTTAGAACTTAGTTAGCTTAGACTTCAAGAGCCTAAATTTTATCTGTGATGTTCCCTTGGTGTTCTCAGATTTATGCAGGTATTTATATTCCCTTTGACTAAATCCAATTTGGGCAAGACTCTGAGTGATACGAGCGTGTTCATTTGAAATATAATTCTCAGAAAGGACAAAGCCTGGAGCCTCCAGGAAATATCTTTGACACAGTCTATAGATTTTAATGGCAGTCAGGATGTCTGTCATAAAAGCCACTGAGGCAAGGGAAGGAGAGGTGCTTTAAAATGCAAGTGGAGCTGTGAATATGAGGAGGAACTCACTGCACTTTCATCCTGGGCTAAGAGGAGACCAAATGTTAGCCCAGGTTTAAACACAGGTTTGCCCAGCACAGTTGGGTTTGACCCATAGAATCATAGCATGGATTGGGTTGGAAAAGCCCTCCGAGGTCATCAAGTCCAACCCTTGGGCCAACTCCAGTCCCTTTACCAGATCATGGCACTCAGTGCCATGGCCAAGCTCAGCTGAAAAACCTCCAGGGATGGGGAATCCACCCCCTCTCTGGGCAGCCCATTCCAATGCCTGAGCACTCTCTCTGCAAAGAATTTCTACCTGATCTCCAACTTCAGTTTCCCCTGGCAGAGCTTGAGCCCCCCGTGCCCCCTTGTCCTATTGCTGAGTGCCTGGGAGAAGAGACCAACCCCCATGACTAGTTGCACTACAAAAAAAGACTGGAAATAATCTTATAAAGTGGAGAAACTGGAGTGTTGTCTATCTATTTAATCAGGGCTTTATATTTATTATTTCTGACAACAATAATAAAATGGTATTCATTTCCCAATTAATATTAGCATGAATATTGACTTATGCTCTTATGTATATCAAGACACAAAGAAGAAAAGCTTTCCTGCTGCTTTACATAATTGAATAATGCTGGTTTAACATTTGCAGAACCTTTAGGGAAGTATAATGAATTCTGCAAATACTCAGATTTACATACTGGAAACAGAAGCAACTGGAAAATTTTAGAATTAATCTCTTGTTTTTCATGCAAAGTAATGTTGACTTTCTTAAAAAAAAGAATCTAAAAACTGTGATGTAGTCTTTGTTACAGAGCTGACAATGCCATGCATTGGAAAGCATTAGGAAAGACTCAGATTTATACAGAGGATGAAAGTCTCATTTCTGAGCCTGACAAAATGTTCCATCAGCACAGAGCACAGTTTGGGGAGCACCCAGGAATGGCTTAGCAGAGAAGGAATCATTGACAACCAGAAGACACCAAAAATACCAGGACATTGAAAGCAAATGGAAAGCAGGTCAGATAACTTTGGTTTGAGTCACTACATGCTTGTGGCCTAAACCAAGCCTACCTTCATTTCTTTGCAAGCTGCAGGTCTTGTTAACTAGCTGTGAATTTAATTGCAGGTAAAAATAAGAGGAATAAAAGTCTACAAATAAGTAGGTAACAACCAACAAAGTGAACTGCAGTAATATCTTCTCATTCCTGTGTGCAGAACTGCAGGCTCATCATGCATCTTTGCTGCTGCCAGAGGTTGATGTTGATGCTGGATTGCTTTCAAAAACAGAGCTAGAAGACAGAGAGGGAGATAAAGATGCACCTGCAGCTCCATTTTCAAGCTGGAGGGTTCGTACACTTTTTGAAATGTAGGTTTTGGTTCCCCTGTTTGTCCTCACAACTGGCAGTGTGTCAGGAATTCTTGTGAATGGGTTGCTGCAGCTGATCTCATGTTAGTGGGAAAAAGGCTGATTTTTACTTGAATAACTCCTTTTCAAAGAATCTGACAGAGATGTGGCTGGGGCTACATTTCTCCAATTACAAATTGTTTGGCTCTCTGGAATGCAGCTCCTCATTCACGAGGTTCTCAGCACTGCTTTCCTAAATCCCCTTCCACAAATTCAAGTCTGGGTTGGTTTTGCTCTTTCTCCCTGCTCAGGGTCAGACAAATCTCTGCCAGCACATCCTATTCAAACCTGCCACTGCTGCTCTTGGCCTGCACCATCAGCTTTGAGGAGTGTTTGGCATCTCTGAGCCAAACAGGACCCCTGCAAGGAGCCCATCAGAGGAGCTGCTGCTTGGCTGTGATTTCCCTGCCACAGGGCAATGCCTTTCCCTGGGCTCTGCCTTCCTCAGTGTTTTCCTCCTTCTGTGTGTTCCATCAGCTTCGCTCCAAGGCTCAAAATACAGACTTACTACAGCAAAATGCTGAGTGAAAAATGCACTGGTGCTGAATAATAATTTATGTTAATGAGCCTTCCCACACTGCCTTTTCCCTTCTCTTAGAAGAGGGAGGGCAGGGCTATTCTTCTTAAACCCTGTGGTTTATTGCATCAATAATTCATCACCACTGTGCTTTATACAGGCTGTGGTTCACTCCAGGCAAACTTGCAGAAGTCAGAGTGGTTTTTCTTAAGAGCATTCAGCTTCCCAAAGCACAAACCCTTCATTTCCTTACTGAAAAACTTGAAGTTCCATGGAATTGATTATTGACATTCTCTGCAGAGTTTAAGACAAGCACAAATCAAAGGAAGAGGAGTTTGTTTCAAGAGATTCTGCAGAATAAATACAGGTAACAGATCTATATTGGTAGGAAGCCACATCATTGTGAGGGAGGCTTGGTTAAATATCTCTTTATAACTCCATTGTAAGGACTTAGTAATTCACCTTTAATAAAATATTAATAGTAATGAATTGTCTTAAAGTCTGGGGAAAACTTAACAAGTCATTCAGTTATTTTAAATCTGTAACCACAGAAAAAACCTGACTTTTGCCATTTTCAAATTGCAAGTTAACAAACTCTTTAGTTTTATTTTATTACTAAGAAATAACTTTCTAATAATAAATATTTCAGGAAATCAGAAATGCTTGGTACAAATGATGGGTTAACATCACTGCACAACTTTGTAAAGAGTGATATTTCCAAAAGAAACTGTAAGGAAATGTGAAAAGAAGACAGAACCCAGCAGGAGAAATCTGATTTATCCAGGGTAGGACAGTAGTCATGAGAAATAAATCTGGATTATCGAGTTAGATGTGCTTAATAATTTGGTCATTTACACATTATGTTATTGATGATAAAGAAAACCTTGAGAGGCATCTTTAAATGTCCAACTGTATAATGGAGTTGGTGAGTGTTGGGAAGATCTTCTGCCTAAATTCCAGTTTTTGTTGCAGAATGGCTGAGTGACAGCAGAGGGTGGCTGACCCTTCACTCAACAGTGTCCTGCACAGAGGCCCAGCAATTGCACTCACACAGAGGTGAGCCCAGGGAGAGGGGGTGCTGAAGCAAAGGAGCAGCTTCCAAAGACCAGGCACACCTGAAAATGAGGGGGAGAGGAGAGGAGGGGGGGAAATAAATACATCTTGACAGAATATAACTCTTTTATAAAGGCAATGTTTATATCAAGTAGACTCAATGCTCATAGTCCTCCAGAAGTCCTCAGGAAACTAAAAACTGTCTGTTGGATGGAAAATTGCTTTTGTAATAGTAGCCATGTGGTAGCCAATGTCCTCCTTTTAGCTGCAAACCAGGAATTAGCTCATTTATCACACAATCCCAGACTGTTCTGAGTTGGGAGGGACCCACAAGGACCATCGAGTCCAACTCTTCAGTCAATGGCCCACACAGGGGATTGAACCCATCACCTTGGCATTATTAGAACCAAGTTTTAACCAACTGAGCCAATCTCAGGTTATGGACACTTTCACACCCCAACCATCACAGAATTCTCAGCTCTGAAAGCAAAACTGGTGGTACAGCTGAAACACTGACAATAATGGTCTCACCAGCTCTTAAAACCAGTTCTAAAGTGACTCCTGCTTAAGCTCTGCCTCCCCTGGAGTCTCTTTGTTGGCCCAAAGCCACGAGGCAGCACAGGCTGAATCTGATCCTCTTATAACAGGAGTACTGTTGTTTTCCTCATTAGGAATTGCCAAACTAACCAGCAAAGTGCATTCCACCAGGTTGGTTTCATAATGCTGCCTCCTGGTTCTAACTTTCCCAGTGAAGCTTTATAATTCTTTAGCCTCACCCAAATCCCTCTTGGAAGCTGTAATAAAAGGAAAAACAATAATAAAGGAGTTAAGTTTTAAATCCCAGTCAGCTCTGGCAGCTGCTGGAGAGAAGGGAGATTAGAAAATAATTTTTCAGCCACATTCTGACAAGAAGAAATTGTTTTTCTCAAAAATTAAAATACTGTACCTTCTCATACAGTTGCAGGAGATTATATGCAGTGAGATAAATAGTAGGGATTGCTTGTAGATGTTACTGTAATATTAAATTGAAGGCTGCAAGTGGAATAGAAGTGATTCACATCCACAGGAAGCATGACAAGAATGAAGATAAGATCGGGTTACAAATTAGGTCAGGATCAAAAGCAATTTATTTTACAATGCTGTGCAGTCTGGAATGTTTTGTAATTACAGGTGTGTTATAATAATTTGGGGGCTGGGGGGG
>VWZD01001172.1:0-344702 GCA_013396695.1 Sakesphorus luctuosus
GGGGAGGTTTGGGTTGGATATTGAAAAGAGTTTCTTCCCCCAAAGGGTAGTTGGGCATTGGAACAGGCTCCTGAGAGAAGTGGTCACAGCACCAAGCCTGCCAGAACTCAAGAAGCATTTGGATGATACTCTCAGGCACATGGTGTGACCCTTGGGGATGGTCCTGTGCAGGGCTAAGAGCTGGATTTGATGATCCTTGTGAGTCCCTTCCAACTCTGCATATTCTGTGAATCTGTGAGTCTGTAAACACAAGCACCTTGAAAGTAGTTGAAGTAATTTAAAACCTACAGTTGTTACTGGTTAGTACCAAGAACTAAGTGCAATGTTTCCAGGCCAAGTTTCAATACTGCATAAATGTATTTCCAAGTGTAAAATGTTGCTGTTTCTTGAAATGAAATGCTAACTCACTTTGACTTTAAACAAAACATACTTTATAAAACATCTTTTTAAAAAAGTGTTGGGAATGTGTGAATTTCTCATTAGTGAGGCAGTATTCAAAACACCACTCTGAAACGACTTTTGCAATTCTTTTAATGGGCAAAGTTTTGATGAGGGAATACCTCAGTATGAATCAAGAGTGATTTCTAGCTGTCCAATCACTCTGAATTAAAGTACGGTTTTAAATAATAAGTACTTTGTGGATATTGTTATAATTTTATGATACTATTCCTCTCTTTGTTTATAAACATAATTGTTATGAAAATATTCTAATCTAATAAACATAAATTTTCCATTTTAAAGTTCCAAAAATATATTGAAAGTATATGAGGAGTCAGCTGTGAAAATTACAAATAGGGACTTTCCCCCCAAATTAACTCCATTTTGGGTGTTCTGATTACAATATCATCTTTTATCTTAATCTAACTGAACAAGGAGGAAGAGAGAAAGAGGAGGAATTTCGAGTCACTTCCAAATAACTCACAGTGATGAAACTTTGAAAAACAAATCTGAGGGGTGCGTTTTCTTCAGTAATATTTGATTTGTTTGGGATTTTGTGTTGAGATTCTAGCTCAGACAGACTTGTCAAAACTTGGAGTCATTGCACGGAGATTATACATATTCAGTGTTTAATTGGTATTAAACTGGTATTCAGTCTGAGATGACAGACCTTTTCCATGCTCTTTCAGAACAGGCCATGATATCTTCAATATATTTAAGAAATTAATAAATATTGCTTGCATACAGTTTGCTCATAAATGATAAGCAAGTTGAGTGTGATGCTTTTGTTAATGTATGGTAAACAGAGATGTGTCCTAATATGGGATGACAGGTACAAAGTGGGGAAGACACTCATTACCTCTCGGCTGTGGAAGTTTCATGTGTTCAGGCATTCAAAAGGACCCAGCAGGGTTTCTTAAATTTTGTTTTATTTTTTAGTAAGCAGACTTTCTTGTAAAAGCCTGATAACTAAGTTATTGCCATTTGTATATTCATGCTTATTCTGCTTGGGTATATTACTAAGCAGCCAGGCTTGGATTGAAATTAACTCGAAAATAGCCTTCAGCATGATAAATATTTGTATTTAGACAGAAGCCAGGGAAATCCTTCTAGCCTCTGACAGAGCCCCAGAGGAGAACTGGCAACTGTAGAGCAAACTGAAGTGTGCAAATCTTCAGCCTTGCTGCAGATCCAGCAAATATGTGCAGTGTAACACAGCAAATATGGGAAGGCTTTTAGTTATGGAAGTGTGTAAATGTTTACAAATATGATTAACTGCAGAGCACAAAATCCATTCAAAGCATCAAAGACAAAACTAAAATTACTTTTTCCCACCCCCCTCCAGGATTATGCTGAAAAGAAAAACACGATAGCAAAAGCTCTGGAAGATCTTAAAGCCAACTTCTACTGTGAACTCTGTGACAAGCAGTACTATAAACACCAGGAGTTTGACAATCACATTAACTCTTATGATCATGCTCACAAACAGGTAAGAAGAATCTGCTCACTCCTTTAACTTACTTTCATGTAGAATAATGAAATAAGATGTCCTTCAGGTAGACTTGGAAATCACAGTTGTGTTGTCTGCACTGTTTTCTTAGAAACGAGCCTTATCGTGGAGATTTTACAGTCAAAAATTCAGAGATGGAAGAAAGAGAAATTTGAGTACTTTAATTGTGAAGAGGGATAGGGAATCATTAATAACATGGTTAAAAGTGTAAATTTATAATTTCCTTATTTAATTTTGCACATAAATACTGACGTATACTGGGAAACATTTGTTGCCACAGATGTCCGTAAGAAACTTGACATACTCTTTGCTAAACTTTCTTATAGTACAGATACAGTTCTGAAACAGGCTATGATTTTACCTAAATTAAGTGCAGATACAGTTCTGAAATGAGCTTTTATTCTATTTTAATGCTTTGTGTAAAAAACTCAAAAACCAACTGTGGTAATGAAAAGTTTCCGGCTAAGATCACAGTAAGATATGCATTAGCTTTAAAACATTAGTATTTACATTTTTACCACCACATTTTATCACTGCACTTCCAATTGTATGTCCTACTTTGGTAACATAAAAGCAGTGCTTCCACATAATGAGAAAGGCGGTGCACCCCAGGGCAACATCCTGGTCTGCAGAGGGGTCAAGGCTATGTAATTCAGAGGGAAAGACAATGCATGTTGAATCCACTGAAGAGATATATAATGATAATGTAAAAATACGTAATGGCTGTACAGGAAATTTCTACTGAGTCCACTTAGCTGGTAATCATTCTGTATCCTTTTGTCTTTATTCTTTCCTTTTTTTTTCTTTTTCTTTTTTTTTTTCTTTTTAATCTGGTGGAATCATATGGTTGTGTATCTGGATTGACTGCTTTTCATTCTAATTGAATCTCCCTTTGTCCTGGAATTCTGCTCAGGGTGAACGTAGATGAATTGCTACACATGTTTTATATCTATATTATGTAAGATAATTTGCTTTTCTTTCCTTCAGCACATCTCCCTGAATCACTTCTCTGCCTCTCTCACTAGTATTTTTTTTAGCCCATAATTTACACTGTCAGCATGAGTGTTAGATTTAATTTTGAGAACTATGTGGACCTCAGCAGCAATAGCAAGCTATGGGAAGCTGAAAAGAAAGATATATGTTAGATAAGAAATTAGAAGATAGCTTCATTGCATCCTATAGCTGCTTATTATGATTTTTAGTTACAATCCAGCTGGAACTGATTCTTCAGCTGCTGTGTTCACACAGCAGCAGGTCCTTGATGGATGTCAGGAAAAAGAGGTGATGGGCAGAGTCTTGACCTCGCTTCAGATTTTTATTTATTAATTTATAAGTGCTCCAAAGCACTTGAAAATAATGAGAACCTGAGAGCTACAGTCCTCTTCCCTCCATTCAGTATTGATGAAAATTTGATTTTGAAACAGAGGTCAGGTGTGAGACTGAACAGGGGCTTGTTTTTTCCAGTGTTTCAATAAGCCTGCTGGAGCCATTTGCAGGTGCTACTGTTGAATGCTTTGATTTTGTCTTGAGACTTCCTACCTCAATGGCAGAAGTTTTCCAGCAGTTCAGTAGGAGTGAGAGGAACTAATAATGTCTTTGGATTTTGGTCCATATTTTTATCTTCTTCCCTTCAATGAAACCTTTCTATAATAATGGATGGGGAAGTACTTGCTAGAAAAAGTTTTACACAATCCAAGAATAGTTGTAAGCAGCGAGTTTGGTTTCAGTGATCCCAGGACCTAAAAGTGGTTTCTGTGTAATCAAATGGATGAAAGCTCTGCCTAAACCTGAGTTCATCCCAACTTTTCTGAAAAGCCACATTTAATCCTAACTGTGCTCTGTGTTACCACACTGTCTAAGCCCTGGCAGGGTTTATCAGTGAAAATGTTCCTAACAGCTCCTATACCTCAGTTCTATTGTAGGAGATTATCCTTTTCTTTCCATCAATTCAAAAGCACAGAAAATTTCAATAGTGTAATGTTTTAATTATGTGGGTTTCCTCCATTCGATGGGGGGCCCTGTGCTGTCAAGTTTTGGTTTTGTTTGATTTGTTGTGTCTTACAGCTCTCACCACCCTCTTTGAGCTAGTGTGAGGTCCTTCTGAGCAGTCCAGAAAGAAAGCACAGGAGTAGGAAGAAACTAATTTTATTTCCTAGGACATGAAGGAGCTCAGTGTCTCAAGAGCTCCACTCCCTCTGTTACTGTGTTCTAGTTGTCAACTTTGACAGTATGGTTTGGAGAGCAATATCTGTAGTCTTTATGAAATACTCCTGGAAAAGCAACTTGCAAGCATCAGTGGTAATAGAGAAAAATGAACTTTCTGCTTTGCTTTGAAAGCCTAGGCAAAGGAAAAAGCAGAAGACCAAAATAAAATGCAGGTGTCCTTAAAAACAAAAATGTTCTGAGCTGAATACAGGAAGAAATGTAACTAAGGCAGAATTGCTATTATTTAATATAGTAATGAGAGAAATTACTATTTGATGATGATGGTCTAAAATCACGGAAAGCAGATTTTGAGACTCATGCCAGGACTTTAAAAACATCTATATGATTTTATTCACCATTTCATAAGTATCTGGAAGCACATGAGCAGCTTTCTGAAGAGCTGTATTCATGCAGGGTGAAAACCACCTGCTTGTGTTCCTCGAAATGCTGCGGGTTTTATAAATGCGGCTGAGCATTAAATCTAAGGCTCTGAATGACCTTCCTCCCAGCCGCCCAGAGTGGGTGAGTGGTGCTGTCCTGTTGGTGAGGAAGGCTGGATGCCACAGCTCGGTCCCCTGCATCACTCAAGAGGCTCCTGTCACTACAGGAACAAAGAGGTATTATTCCTGGTTTTGAAAGTCTTCCTCTCAATCTCAGAACTTCTGATTAATCACCTAATATCACGGTAGCACACTTGAGCTTGGTGCTGTTTCCTCTCTCAGGAGGACTCTTCCAAATACCAAACAACAACAATAACAGCAAAAGCTGTGATGAAAAATAAATAGCCCTAATGTATTTGCGTCTACATATGAAAATACAGTCAATTAAGGAAATTGTAAGTAGGAATTTTCCCCCACAGAATCAGAGGTCATTTCTCAAACTGCTTCTCCCTGGATGAAAATTATCTCTGTGCTCTAAATATGTATTTAAAATTGTTTGGAGGTAATAAGACACAAATTATGCAGAAAGACTAAATTAGTACTTGTCCCCTTTCCTTATTCCAGACACAGGATTACTCCTGTCTGTGTTTTTCTCCTCTTCTTACATGTTTTTCTTTGCACATTTTTTGAGATCAGTGCCTAGTAAACTAGAGAATATTGATTTGTAATCTGTCAGAAGTCCAAAATTAACTTATCTTCATGTGTTTGAATAAATATTTCATGGAATATGGATGGAGACAAAGAAATTTGAAAGTTGAAGGGTGTGGTTAGCCATAACAATAATAAAAAAAACCCCATCATTGTACTAAATCTATACATCCTATGAGGTAAAAAGCATATAAGGAGCAGTATAGCACATTTGGGATGCCAATATTCCCAGCAAATGTAATTTGATATTATCAGTTGTATGAGACTGAAATTTAAAAACAAAGCTCCGAATACTTGTAGCAATCGTTATAGCTCTTTTTTAAAAACTCTCCTTGTAGAGTTATTCTCTCTGAAAAACACCCATCTCTTCTCCTTGGTTGGCACCTGCAGAGGGTGCACTGCAGTGCATCTGAAGCTTCTGGCATACCCAAGAATTTGTATCTGCTTGAAGGGAAATAGCACATGTACTGAGAAAATCATAAAGTGAAGAAAATTAACTGTTTGCTGAGAGCCAACAGTATTTTATGCTGTATTTTTCAGGTCTGCTTTTTGCAGGTCGGGTTTCCCCTGGAGCTATTGGCATCAGACTAAGCCAGAGGCAGCATGTTGTATGCAATCTTTGAAATGTAGAAATAATGATTCTCAAAAAGAAGGGTTGTCTTCTAGAGTAGTATGTCTACAGCTTTGGTGTAGTACAGGATAAAAATGGAAGAGTTTCAAGAATTTTCTGAAGATTTGCTTCAGTAGCAAAACAAATGTGATATATGGTGCCTCAGATTTTGGGGATGTTCACTAATGAGAAATTTCATTTAAAAAAGAATATTAAGACTTCTTTCTTGATTTTTAAGCATAGTTTTTAAACTGCAGTGGAAAAGCTGGAGTTGCTACCGGATAGGGTAATGGTGAAGAGGATCACAAGTAGTGATGCAGAGCAGGACAGTGCTTGTTTCATAATGTGTATCTGGTTTTCCTGGACATACATCCATGAGGCACAGAGGCAGAGGATGAGGTTGACCGCTTTCAGCTGGATCCTGTCCCCTTTCAGCGGTTGGCAGCCCCAGCATGGCTCAAAGCAGCCTGAAATGGCATTTTGCTGGACCTTGCTGTGCACTGAGCCCAGCCACGAGGGATGTTTAAGATGGCAAAATAGACAAGAAGGGCACAGTGAAAATTTATAGCCCTGAACATCCCCAAAAGTGATAAATCACTTCCTTAAGCACCAGCTCCACTGGTCTTGGATCAGGAAGGTGCCCATATGGATTCCTGGGTGCCTACAGTGCCTTGCATGACTGAGGAGTGGCTGTATTTCTGCAGGGAGAGCAAGAAAGGGCAGCAGGATGCAGGTGCAATGCCAGCTGCTTTGTCCCTTCTAGGGAGAGTGTGACCCCAGCACATGCCATTGGATGGAGCTTCTGGGACACAGGGATGCACTTACAGTGTCATTTTTTCCCCATTCCTTGTGGGTGAAAATAATTCTTTGCAAAACATTTCAGCATTTCTATTTTTCCTTGTGCTTTTCTTTGTAGCTAAGTGACTGACCATTTCTAATGTAAGATAGTCAGGATTCTAGCAGCTGAATTTTCTGGAATGAAGGAATTTTATATTCCTTCCCTTACTTTTGCTTGTGTCTCATGTTAGAGGAGAGCTGTGTCTCAGTGTGTCCTCATGAGCAGGCAGTCTGAACTTGCTGAGTGTCAAGCGAGCATAGATGGGGATTTAAACACAGCTCTTTCTTACTGTTGTGTTGCTTTCACAGAACATAACTTGGCATGTCTTCCTATATTTCTTTTTTCCCCTCAGGAAAACATACTCATCTTTGTAGCCTTTTTAAATATTAAGGGAACACAAACAAAGGTTCAGCTATGCATTCATATACATGTGTGTATTTGTAATGCGCATACAACCATGAAATGACCTCCTCCTCTCGCAAATACAGGCTGCTCTATCACTGTATTTCAGATTGTTGGGATTTTTTTTCCTATGAAGATTGTGTTATTTAATGGTCTTTTGAGGTTGGATTGGAGTTCCCTTGCTAGGGATTTTATTAGTGAAAAGCTTCTTTTTAAGTATTAAGCATTTGTACTGGCAGTAATGCTAATAAGGGTCATCACCAGGTCCATTAATTATAGCTCAGCACTGCTGGAAGCATTGGAGCAGAGTCTTGCAATAGACTTGATGCTTCCTTTCTCAACTCCTTTAAATAAAAACAAACAAACAACAAACCAAAAATCCTTCTGCTGTTAGTCTAAAGAGAAAGGCAGAATTGCCAATATGACAGGAGCACACTGGGCTATGAAGGAGGGAGACAGACTGAGGAGCTCCACTCCTTTGGAATACAGGATATAAGGATGTGTCCAGAGCAAATGCCAGGAAGACAGGTCCAAGGAGGAGCCTGTTTTTAGATGGTAGATTGTTAGGCTGGAGGCCACTCCTGCCACAGCATCTGGATGGTTTAGAGACAGGTTTGGTGTGGACAGAGTGAAGTGCAGAAAGAAAATTAGCAGGAACTGGAAGGCTTCAGGAAAAGAGGAAGTAGAGTCCCATTAAGTTAGGGCACAGAGCCACTTGGAAAGTGTTTTCCTGATTGGTTAGTAACGTGTCTGCAGTGGAAGGCTGCCAGTGGTATTCTGTTTTGCTTTAGAGAATGTATTTTAAAATTAAATAGATAAGTTCTGTTCTTTATGAATTTTTCAGTATATGTAGGAAGAAGCTTCACACAGGAAAAAATTGTTTTCCTTCTGGTTTTTTATTTTACATGTAAAATTTAATCCCAGAAGTTGTCTTCTTGATCGGTATCAACATAACAGGGTATTTAGGCACTCTTTAGCTCAAAGCTTGTACTGATGAGTTGGATGAGGATATTTTTGAGTAAAATATTAATCCTATCAAATCCAGCTTTGTTCCCAACAAGAATTGTGTTTTTTCATTGAAAAAAAAAAATAAAGACAGACATATTATGTGACTGTCTTAGTAATTGCAACAGAAAAGATACTATATAACTTTTTCTGTTTTTAATGTTTGGGAAATTCAATTCTGTAATCATGTTTGCTTAACTAATTGACTTTTTTTTTCTGAGAAAGTGCTTTTACACCAGGCACAATTACAGTAAAGAAGTATATACTCTATCTGTCTATAGCCTGCCAACAGAATATTAATCTCATGCACTGACACCACTGATTCCACAAGGAGCCTCTTCTTCAACACAGGAGGAGCCTTACCCAGCTGAAACCTTTCCTCAGTTTAGAAACTTAGTTTTTATCCTTGGTTCTTTTTTTTTTTTTTTGCCTGTTTCTGAATTGTTGCAGCCTTTTCATTTCTGTCATTTCAATACCCAGATCAGAGGACCTGATAAATTAATGTTAAATTTCCATAAAAAAAAAGTTACAGTTTTTTTCAACCACGCATTATTCATTCATTACTATTTTCCAAATCTAAGTTCAGCACGTTACTTAAGTGAGGTGAAAAAATTTACAGCACCAACACAATAAGAGAGCGAGGAGAAAGAAACAGGAAGAAACAGTTTGCTCCATACATCCTGCATGTTTTCTCCCTGGCAAGCACTCCTACTACTCTACGGTTCACTCTTTTATTTAAAATTCTACTCATGTATTTCCGTTGAAGTTTGTCTTTCTAAATCAGTTCGTGAAACTTTCTACATGAAAGTTAGCTGAACTTGTGGCTAATTTTAACTTTGCTTTACCATAGCAGCTTCTATCAGTTCTTTTCTGTTTGGCTGACAATGTTGCAGAAGAAATATTTTTTCCATTCAATAATAAGATAAGAATGGACACAATGATTAGGACATGAAGGTAGGAAAAAATATCAGTTTTTAGTTCATGATTTCTGAGTCATCGTGCATATTATAATGTGTCTTTTGACATATAGTGTTTTGATCAGGAGAAATTACTAAAAACTTGTGTTATACAAACTTGGAGATCAGATGGTGGTTTACCTATCACTTGCTTTGTTGTATCAGGCTACAGATTAGCTAAGCAATTACCTGCAAGAAAAATATAACTTACTATTTTCATTCATGCTTCAACACAGTCTGTCTCCCAAAGTTAATTTAAGCGTAATTATGGCTGCAAAGTTCAAACCAATCAACAGAATACCTTTTCTGATTTTCAGAAATTCCAAATGCAGTTCCATTGCTGCCCTGAAAGTAGTCACCAGATTGTAGATTAACTGTAAGTAATGAATAATATGAAAAGGATTTTGTTACTCCACCGTTTTGAGCTATCAATGATCACAGAGAAAATGAAGTAGAAACTAATACATTGCTAATAATATATTAAGTTCTGACCTCTCAAGGTGAGTAATTTCTTACAACATGATCTAATTTGCTGAAACAATTAAGTGGCGCATGTGAGTGATAAGTACACCATGCCTGGTCCAGCAAAAGCCACCTTGTAGTTTCCTATGCATTACCAAGAAGAAGTTTCAGGATATTTTCTTTCCCCTGGGAGCTCCTCTAGGATTATACTTTGTGCCCTGCAGTTTGTGCACGCTGGTTTACATGTGAGAGTTCATTCTTCATTGGGAAGAAATGCACAACCTTTTCAGTACAAACCACAGTAAGTCTTCAGCTAATTATTGCAGTCTTTGCTGATCTATGCAAAATCAATCCTTCATTCATCTCAGAAAATGCTTGTTCTTTTTTTAGTGGTAGCTCTAACCTGTTGATGAAATGTGGCATTGCACTCAGTACTGTCTTTTGTAAGGAGGTGTGACTAGACAAACTTCATGGAAGTGAGAGTGGGTTTCCCACAAGTGACGGCTTCTGCTCGTTCTGCACACTGTGGGCAGCAGGACATTGGGACCTCTCCGGAGCCAGAGGTGAACTGCTTATGGTCCATCACAGGAAAAGCTGGATGCCTTGGACAGACAATAGTGCTGAAGGTTCCTTGGGCAGACACAATAATTACACTTGTTCTACATATTTTATCACAGTTTACACAGAAATGTCTTCAAATTTCTAAACCACTCTAGGAGTGTTCAGAGGAGGCAAAAATGTGAACTCTGGGTTTTTTTATCCTTTTCCATATGCAGTCATTACAATCTTGGCTGCAGAGCCTCTGCTGCTTGGCTCTTGTGTCAGTTTGGTTTTTTAGTTAGTGCTACAGCTACACCTGTACAATAAAAGGTACGAGTGGCTCCTAAATTTAAGCTTTCCTCACCCTCACACTGCAAAGGAATGTAATAAAGACATAAAGGCTCTGTGAGCATGTGAAAGGACAGATGAGGCCAGCAGGAATACATCTGTTTGACCTCTGTTGGCAGACAGGCAGCAACCCTTGCTTGAGAACATTTTTCGAGTCAGTAAAAAAACCCCCTAGAAATGTGCCCGTGCCTTCACTCCTGTTTGTATTTTGGATCAGCTGAGCTTTTCCTCCATCTCAAGGATACCAAACACTTAACTCCAGTCATACCTTCTACTTTATCACTGTGCTTTCACCCATGCTTGTTCATGATATCCTTGTGACAAACCTGAATGATTCTGTAAAGGTCCTTTCAGATTCTTCCGAAGTCTCCATGTGTAGCAGGAGAGTAGTGGTTCAGCATCACACAGCTGAAAGTGTTGATGTCCTTTGGTTGAATGGTTGCTTTTTATTTTTTTAACATTTAATTTACAGCAGACAACATAAATACAAGCACTGTATGTGACTGTCTCCTTCTTGCAGGCATCGGTTTCTTTCCTTGAATTGTCTATTCCAACAGCATGCTGTATCTTATTCTTAAATTAGACCCAGTGAGAGACTTGTGGTATACTGTAACATAAATTATAAATTATATTAATTCAAGTTCATTCATGATTAACATGACTCCTTTTAACTGCGTGGTGTCTCTGGTAAGATTAATACTGTTGTCTTGGTGTTCAGTCTTGATATATATAATGGTAACAAGAGAGGACGAAAGTAAGCCCAGAACATGGACCCCACCTTCCCTTTTCTAGCATTGAAACTAAAAAATTAAGAAAAACAAAATCCTTTTTAATGCTGATTTTTAAAAAATTTATTTTAAACTACAGCGGGTTTTTTTATTTTATTTTTTGAATAGCTGTTAAGAGCTTGCTTGCACTGGCATCTGTATGGCACATCTGGTACAGGATCTCATTGTGTTACATGATTTATAACTACAGGGAGACATATCTGCTTACAAATTGCTTGTAGTGAGAGCTAGAAACAAAGCAAGAGACTCATAGTGACAGCATGGAATAGAAGGGTTCTCATAATACCAGAGGTTAGGGATTATTATTGCAGACTCCCTTAAGGGTGAGGTCTCCTCACTTCTCTGCATCTTCCTTCCTTACTATTATTGTTGTGCCTCTTCTGGCTGTCAGAGAAGCATCACACTGCTACATCTTATGTTGAGCATTGCAACAGCAGAGCACTTGTTTAGGGATACTTAATATCAGAAGCCTTTGTCTCATGGACAAAAGCTGTGGTATGAGACATTCCTGCCACTGGGTATGATAAAAAAATGGAAGGCTATATTGCTTTGAAAAGGAAAACACAGATAGGAAAAATTCGGAGAAAGTAAAATAAGCAAATGAAGCATTAAAATGATGCTTATCAAACTCATCTTTAGTTGTCTTTGCTCTCTTTTCTAAAGCAAGCATTAAGCTAACAGGAATGGTTCTTCTTTTTTTGTGAGACACAGGCTGCTGCCACCTCTTCTGCTCTCTCATCTCTCTTTTGAGTTAAGAAACAGTCAAATCCAATACAATAGAACAAAATCCTTCCTTTTATTCAGCGCTGGGAAATAGGGGATAATTCCACCAAAGACATGTTCGAGGAGACTTTTGTGTTTCCAGGTTTATATACTTAGTTACAACTGAAAACTCCTCCCCAAAATTAAGCAATATATTTTCGGTGACTTTTAACAGCTCTAATGCGCAGCTCTTATCTCTGCAGCTCTATATTTCTTTTTAACTAAACAATGTTACAGCTTCAGGCTCCTAATCTAGACAGATTTTCTGATTTACTTCTTACTGTTTAGCTTCTAATCTAAACGGAGTTTTTGGTTTATTTCTTAAAGTTCATCTTACAGCTACAGGGTTAAATTCCTCTTTGTCTAAAGCTATGCATGGTTGAGATAACTGACAAACTTGGCTACAAGCTAAAATCAAAAAATAATACAAAATATAAAGTTAGTACAGATCTGATTAAAAATTAGTGAAGACCGTATGATTTTATGGAGAAGGGATAAAATCCATTTTCTTGAGGGGTCCCTGTATCACTTCACAGTCCCACTTCTCTGCCCCAGCAGGAGACTTTTCATCTATGCAATTTCAAGACTCATTTATTGCTTAATGAATCCTTTGTTTTTTTCTTTGTTTGGATGTGAGTACAACACATACTGCTGATGGGGTTTACTTCATTTTCTTCCCTCATTTCTGCCCATAGTTACATGATTTGCATTTCTAAGGAATACCCAATTAGTACGCTTTTCCTGGCATTTGCCTAGTATATAGTGTTGTTTAAAAATTATGGATTATATAATGAGAACTATGTAAAAAATACCATCTAAGATAAATCATTGTGGTGAACATTACATACTTATATGTTTGAGTCCTAACCTGTCTCATGTCTGCTTTGCCTCCAAAGGCTGTAGCCTTGTCATTGAGCACAGTGGAAGCTCTAGTCTGAGTTATTCATGGCCAACACTGCCAACATCTTCAAGTGGCCAGACCCAGTATACCTGAGTGCAGCTCAGATCTGAAAGAGCAAAGAAGGTCTCTGAAGGACACGTGAAATCACCAGGGATTAGCAGCTAAAAAAAGTACTCTACAGGGAATATTTACAAGGAGATTTTTGTGTTCAGATGCGTAGAAGTAGGTCAGGCCAGAAGCAGATGTCCCTCCACCCCATGCCAAAATTCCTGCAAGGCATATGATATACCCAAGCCTATTTTAGGATCCTTTCTCTTTTTTTCTAAACTTGTTTTAAACAAAAACAAAACAAAACAAACAACAAAAAAAAGAGTGAGGAGAAATGACTGTCCAAACCAAGCTCTCATTACAGCTGAGCAATAGGCTTTGCAATGATGGGAGCAGGACAACCTTAAAATGGTAGGTGTTGTATAACCTCAGTTATGATGATGAGGTGGGGCGTTGCTTTACTTAAATAATGGTAGATAATGTCTCAAATGATAGCTTGTCTTTTCCAAATGACTCTGCCGGTGGTGTATTTTCTTTTCCAGTGCTGTTTGGGTATTTTGCTTTGGCTCTGCACACCTGCCTGGCTGTGAACAAAGGGCAGCTGGAGTACCTAATGACTCATCTCTCTGCCTCCTTTAACAGGAAGATCAACAAGGCAGAAATAGTGTTGTATCATTTTCCTCAAGCAATAGTGAGAAGAAAATTGTGTATTCATAAAGTGCTGGCTTTGGAAGCATCTTATTGCCTCAGTGTAAGAAAATGTAAAATTTCCATGTTTATGTTCCTGTTCGAGTACAGCTTCACTGGCTGCTCACCATATCTTAGTGACCTATTCCTGCAGAGGAGCTACTGTGCCCTCCTGTGTGGGTATGCACAGAGAGGATGGGCTCCTTTGCAAATACATCAAGTTGGCATCTGATCTGGAGATATTTGATCTGCAATTTATTATTAAGAAGGTAACTGAGAATAAGAGGGTTCAAGCAGTCAGTGTACCTGTCTTTTTTGGGTCCACTGCAGAGGGTGAGTTACTCTGGAGGTCAGGCAAACCCAGTCCTTGTTCTGATTTTTTTTTTTCAAGTGGAAGTAAAGAAAAGCAGAAGCAATTTCTGAGCTTGGTGTGAGCCTCACACAAGCAAGTTAATGGCTCTGCTTGCTGTGCGAGGTCAGTATTGGATGAGGAGTCGGATCGAGGGAAACAAGGGCACCAGTGAGGTCAGGGAGGGAGCAGTCCCTGCCTGTCCTTGCATTTATGGAGAGGAGAGCTCATCTTCCCACAGGAAGCAGCTGCAGGGTGTGGGAGGCTCTTGGGCCCTGCAGCAACAGCTGCTCAAAGTAGGTGCCAGTCACTCCCTGGGCAAGGACTCTGTGTGGCTGGAGGCTGTAAGGAAGTGGTATGATGTGCCCTGCTGGGAGCTTCACTTCATGCTCTTACTTGTGTGTGTTTGGTCCAGAAAATAAATAAATAAACAAACAAATAGACCCCACAGAGCTCATAATAAAAATCTAAAATATTGGTTGCTTCCGGAAGCACAGATGATTTCTGTGGGGTAAACTGCCTGGTATACTGCTAAGGGAAATATTTTCTTGTACATTTGCAATTACTGTCATTGACAGTAAAATTGCTTGAAATATAAAATAATGTTGGTGTGTTGCCTACCATGACAGAAACTGTAAGAGGTTTTGACCTTTAGTATGCTTTAATGGGTGTTCTACAGAGGAACTGACACTTCCATTTATTAATTTGTAATTGTCCAAAATAAATCCTTCTTTTTCCCCTCCCAGTAGATTGAAGCCTAGGATATGTTAATTGTGCTGGCTCTTCTCCAGGCCTGACACCTTGACAGCTCTTGTCAGCTTTTAAGAGTTATTCTCTTATGAAAACTATGCTAGTTATTCTCCTATAATGGCCTTGCCACTCATCTCTTCTATGTTTTTTAATTCTGACATCAAAGTTTATGCTTAGCATTGACCCCCTGACAGAAGAACATTCTCTAATGACTAGCAGGAGGTCAGCACTCCCTGTTTTGGAGGAATGCAAAAAAAAGTTAAATCTAGCATTTTGGTTAGCAAGTGTACGCCTGGGACTCTTGCTGTACTAAGGCTCAGGTATTTGCTCTTCATTAAAGAAATGAGGTTGTACAGTGGACTGATTTACTAGCTATACCACCCAGTGCTCTCATCTCATCAAATCTCACACCATGCAGGGCTGGAGCATCTCATAATTTCTGAAAAAAGACCACTAATTAACATTTGTGTGTTACAGGACACGATGGTACTTCAGTGGGTGGCCGTTTTTCCTTTGAGTTGGCATTGCAGCAACATAATTGTGTTGCTGGAGTTGCTGCCTTAAAGATATAAAACCAAGACCTTGACCACCATGATAACTGAAGTTTCCAGGCTGCTTTCTTAGGAGTGAGGGTGGTAGCTCCAGTTGTGCACTGGCCAAAATCCCGGCAGATATTTAGATTCTGTTACATTAATTCCCCCTGCAGCTTCAGCTGATGACAGGGGCTTCTTCTCCTCACATCCTTGCCATTTGGTGTAATTAGTGTGAACTTCCAGATATCTGCCACTGCCTAAGCCAAGAGCAGTTGTGTTCCACTGAAGAACAACATGGTAGAGGTGTACTCCTCAACCCCAGCACCTGGAAACAACTGAAAAAAATGTAACACTCTAGAATTGATTGCTCTCAGAATTACAGGGATTGGGTAAGTAAAAGTACTATTCTGTGTTTGAGTACTTGAGCCACCAGGAATCACTGGTTTTTGCATTTGGACTACCTGTCAGCAGATGAACAGCACTAATCAGGTCACATTGAAGAGAACTGGGTTAATGGAGGTTGTGTTAGGCTGAGCTGCAAAGTGCCAACTGCCCAACAGAGAGAGAAACCTCACCCCAACCCTGAGTAAAAAAGCTAAAACTAACACTTAAAATAGCAAGCTTTTGATATTTTGCATAGGAGAAAATGAAACACAGAACATGATGCAACACATAGATATATACAAATGTGGACAACAACAACAACCACCGACTCGCCCACCCAATAATACAGATGGAACCACCCTGCCTGAGAAACATCCAGCAAGAGAGAAAAAAAACAATGACAAAAAAGAAATGTGCACTTCCCAAACCAAAGAGCTGTGAAGCAAGGACGAGGCCTAACACTTTCAGCAACGGTGATAGCAGGTCTGCTCAGCACTCAGCCATGAAGGGGAAAGAGAGCTAGGCACCTCCTACACCTTCTTTTATACTTGATTTGATGTCAAAATTATATGAAATATCTCTTTGGTTGCTAAAGTCAGGTGATGCTTGTCCCCTCTAATCTACGTAGTATTTTCAGGGCCTAATAAATCAAGGCCTAATTAAGGCCTAAACTACCACAGAGGTGCTTTTGCTTCCACTTGCTGAAAGTGCAATAGCAGAATATTATTTGTGAGAGCCTGATGTATTGTGGAGTAGACTTTTGTTGTTGTTTTGATAAATCGGCCTCTTCAGGTCCTTGACTCTGGAGGATAAAAACTTTTGTTAAGATGCTGTAATTAATGGTTTTGCTTTGTTTGGAATCTTCAAAAGTGAAAGGTGGAACTATAAAACTTGATAGTAATCAGAGTTTTACTTTCATGTTCCAGTTGGACTGAGCCTGGAAAACCAGTCTTCCAGCTCTGTCTCCCCAAAGAGCTTAGACTGGGACTAGAAAAGACCAGTTCTTACAAAATATGATGGTCACTCCTGGTTTTTCCATTACCTTTAGAATTAAGAGTAAGACTATGAAAGACTTTTCCATCATAAACCCAATCCAGAGGACCATTGCAACAGACCAGAAATAGCTAAGGAGCTCTACAAAAGGGAAGGGACCAACCAGTTTCAATATTAGTGAGCATTAAAAGTCACATTTCTGAGTTTTTCCTAAATTTTATGTCCCACTAGCCATTTATTTGCTGCTGGAGAATAGAGTTAGACTCTTCTGTAACTTGTCACTGGCTTGAGAATTCCTCCAGGGTGGAAGTGGGAGAGGCGATGCTTTCCCTGGCACTAAGGAGGAATCCAGACACAGACTGCAGATGTGCTGTGTACAGGACACCAGCTGGTGTCTTGAGGGTCAGTAGAAATTTCAAACAGAGTGATTTATTGTTAGTGATACCGCCCCAGGCAGAAGTGAGAGTTCACAGCATCAAAGTGATGTGTACTCCTTGTAGGCACATGAGATTTGTTCCACAACATCTGTTAGAAGAAGAAAGCAAGTCAAAGCTCTGCTAATGTATCTGCTTGTAAGGGTGTGAGACTGCTATCTATGTTTGGAGCAGACTCTTTACTGCCTGTTGGAAAGTGCCAGATCTGCTTGCAGCAGTGAGAGGTAGCGGGGACTTGCATTGCCTAAATGTGCATGTGTTTGATGAATAGACCCACCTTGTGCTTGTGTCAGGTGCAGCTGTTTGTATGCAATGTCTCAGGGTTGAATTTCTGGTGGGAGGCCAAGTATCCACATTTAGCTTTCAGGGACTTTGTTCTTACACTTCATCTTTACTGACTGGATGAAATCTTCAAGATTTAATGCTGCAAAATACTGATATTTTAATACAAGAAGTACTTCTTTAAATTATGCAAAATTAATTAATCATTCTTTCTATTTTGTCTGGGTATCAAAGATGGTTTTTCTTCACAAAGGAACTTTTCACCCACTACCTGATTACCCTTCTTAAATTTTAGAGAGAAAAAAATGCTGAAACCCTAGCATAAGATATAGGTTCAAGGCATATCCACATTCAGTTTATGTTGTGAAGTGCCATACATCAGAAAGATTTGATGAGAATACTGTTTTCTATATAACTTATAACCAACTTATTAAAACCAAGTAGGTATTCCTTTAGTTCCATCTTCAGTGACCTTCTAGCAAGTTATTTCTTTAAATACAAATTGTCCTAATTTGGGCAGTGGGATCAGGAAAGAGCTTTAGTTGTCTGCTAGCAGCTCACTTGGGGACCTGATTCCTCAAAATTTAAGAAGCTCCTGCTGAGTCGAGGTGCAGGTTTTTCTGAACAAACCAAGTTCTGGTGCTGCCTTTGCCAAATGGTGAAATGGGAAATGGTCCTGAAATAAGTCCCATGTTTATCGGCCACTCCATCTAAGGAAATATTTTGAGTGATGAAACTGAACTATTCCTCTGCCTTATGCTGGGAATGATCTATGACTTTGCTGATCTCTGTGCCTCTGTTAAGACTGGAAGACATGAAACAGGTCTCATAGATTGCAGCCCATCCTAAATCAGAAAATAAGATCGAGTATTGGTCCTGTGAGATGTTTTCATGGAGCTGCTTCACACTGACTCGATTTTACAGGCAGAGTTTGAAGGACAGGCTATTTTCTTTTGCAGCTGGGGCCATACAATAAATGTGAGTCAGAGCCAGAAATGGTGTCTCCTGCTTGTCTTTGTAAGAAGAGTGGGCCAGGGTTTCATAGGTCTCACCGGTAGTTCTTAAATGCTGAGTACTTTTGTTTGAGTTTGCTGTAGTGAAAGAGAGTGAAGTACTTCTTAAATTTTTGTAAACATACAGTTGCCTTGACCTTGAAATGATAAAGTTTCTGCTCTTATTTTCCATTTTCTGTGGCAATGTTTTATCCAAAAATGCCTTCACATGGATTGTAGACATTTTAAATCACTCTTCTGCTGAGATATACAGAAGGTCCACCTAGTTAATTGCCCCTGTTATTTATGTGCCAAATAGATAGCTTTTTATGGGCTGCTTTTTCTTCTTTTCATCAAAGCAGTTCAGGTTTCAGAGTTCAGTGCTGTAGTTCGTGCTCTGGGTTGTCTTCCTTGTGCAATGCTCATCTGTTAATCAAACCTCTATTGTGAGAGTGGATACTTCTATCCTTACTGTTATCAGAAAGAAAAAGTAAAAAAGAATAATGTCAGTTTCCCTGCTTTTTGCCTTTAAGAATATGGGCTGAGATTTGGGTACATTTTGATCCTGTAATGAGTTTTGGATTATTAATTAATTAATTATTGTTTTTCTTGATTTCCTGGTGATTCTTAATCAATGGCAGATTACCTCCTGACAGGTTCACATCTGACTGAAGTAAGGGAATGTTGCCATAAATTACTTCTGGGTTATATTAAACCAGAAATCTGGACCTGCTATAACCACCATCAGCTCTGTCGTGTGTTCAGGCAGTCCTTGAGGCCAAACACCTTTGGCAGTTATGTGTGGGAAAGAGACACACCCAATGTGCAAAGCCAAGAATTTGTTGTTGGTTTAGCTTAAACTAAAGTCCTAACAGTCTACTGAGAGAATTATTATGAGGCCAAATAGAATAATATGGGCACTTAAAGTCCAAATTATCTAATTATAATAGCTCATTCCTGATAACAATAGAGATATAATAAGCTTTCTGGTGTCTGATCCTTTTCTAGTGTTATGATCCTCCTCAAAAAGAAAAGGGAGGTGTCATTACAAGTTACCATCATCGTGAGTTCTTCATGTGGGGGAGTATGATGCTGATTATTAGCGGTGTCATCCTCCTTTTTGCCAGGAAGAAGGTTTAATGTCAATTATGTCTTTATCCTCATTCTGAGGTCTATTTGGAGACAATTTTTTGTGGTTACTAGCACAAATGTGCTCTCCACTTATTCGCTTTTTCTTCAGTGGTTCATGGTATTGTAGTCAAATTTGCCATATATAATAAGTTTTACATATGTTGGATGGTTCTTCACAGAGTCACAGAACGGGTGATGTTGGAAGGGCCACAGTGGGTCATCTGGTCCCACCTCCCTGCTCAAGCAGGGTCATCCCAGAACACATTGTACAGGATTGTGTGCAGATGGTTCTGCAGCATCTCCAGTGAGGGAGACTCCACTCCCTCTCTGGGCAGCCTGTTTCAGGGCAAGGTCACTCGCACGGTAAAGAAGTTCTTCATGTTCAGGTGGAACTTCCTATGCATCAGTTCCTGCCCATTGCCTCTTGTCCTATTCTTGACACCACTTAGCAGAGCCTGGTCCATTCTCTTGGTACCCTCCCTTTAGATACTGATAGACATCGATGAGATCCCCTCACAGCAGTCTCTTCTAGAGGCTGAACAGGCCCAGGTCTCAGCCTTTCATCGTAAGAGAGATACTTCAGTCCCTTAATCATTCTGCTCGACCCACTCCAGGAGCCCCATCTCTCTAGTACTGAGGAGCCCAGAACTGGACACAGCCCTACAGATGTGGCCTCACTAGGACTTCATTTTCTTGCTATCCCTGAACTCACTTTTATCTGTGTTTTAAAGTCACATTCCTTTAGCAAGCAGGAATGTAACATTAGTGAGTTCTTTATAGCTCTGAGATCCTGTTATCCCATTCCTTCCACCTTCAAGGCCCCTGCTGTGACCTTGTGCTTGTCCTTTTAGGGGTCTCTGTTACAGTTCTGGTTTCCCTCAGCAGCCTCCAAGCTGTGGTTTACTGATAAATGAAGTGGCACTTTATTAGCATAGTGAGGTGACGCACACATCTTTGCTCTACAGTTACTAACAGTTTAGTCTGCAAAAGCATCAATGCAGTAGAAGACACACATAAATACAGACTTGTGCTCTCAGAACCACTGGCTCTGACAGCTGCTATTCATAGTAATGTCAGAGGTGTGTTTCCAAAGTTACGGTGCAACACACTTTGTATGCATTGCTGAAATTTAAAGCCTTTATCAAATTACGGTATTACTTGCTCTTGCCTTGCAAAATGCAATTTTCATATTTAATATTTTTTGGTGATGTGTTTTTCTCTGAGGAGTTTGTGTGTATAGCATTAAAGGTGGTCTTAAAGGTAACTAAGATTTTGTCTGTGTCAGTTAGCTGGGGCCATGAGATATGTGTCGAAATTTGCAAAGGCTCATTCTTGTCTCAATTTTCATTGGTCAAATTTATGCTCTTTGAAGAAGCTTGTCATGGTCCTGGGATAATCACTGGCAAGGACCAGATCCTGCTGATGAAAAGCAATTTGAAAAAAATGGTGAGCAGAGGCTTTGAACGGCTCAGTGATCCGATATAAAACTGATAGGAGAAATAGATTGTGATTTAAATCTGACATAAAGAACTAAAATAAAGAGCTCACTTTGGGCAAATTCATTTATCTCCCTCAGCCCATCACAGCTATTAGGGTATCCTTCAAGGGTTATGCAAAATAACCTTTAGAGGACCTGCCTGTAAATATTAATTCCTCATTTTCAGTCATTGTGCACATTGTAGAGATTAGAAGTATTTGGTAGGTTCATTTCAATCTCCGTGTCAGTCTTTCCTGAAATGTCAGTGACCAAAGAGGCTGAAACCAAAAAAATATAGACTTAAAATGTCTGCTTGTAGTTTTTAATTTGCATGTAGAAAGGGTATTGTGTCCTTGATCAGTAAAGAAGAAGAATCAGAGTAGCTGCAGAATCCTACAGAGAATTTCAGTGCTGGAGACCCAGTGAACCCTCTTGATCACAGTGAAAAGCTGGTAAATTACAATGGACACTGGTGGGTGGTGGAGGCCACTGGAGTGAAGAGTTGTTGGATGGAGTTTCAAAGAACTCAGGTGTGTCAACTATGTTTTTCATGCATGAAACAACAAAACAGTCTCCAAAATGAGCAAAAAGTAGCTTTAACAACAGGTGAGCCATCCAGTGCTTGTGTGTACTGTATCCATTTTGTGGCCTAATCCCACCCACTGGGAAGCCATTCTAAAGGGAAGTCAATTTACCCTTTTCATAAAAAAGTGTAAAGGTGACCTTTCTCTGAGAATTTTTGGTGAGGAAGTTGTTGGTCCTGTGAAATGGTTTATGGAATATGAATGCTACTCAAATGGGATTTTTTCCATTAGCTTAGAGCTTTCTGGATAGACATGAGATGTTGTGGAGCTCTCATTATTTATGCATGGGCAATTGTAACGAGTCATAAAATAAAGCACAAATAAACATTTCTCATTCAGTGACTGCTGGCCACCTGAAAATATCAGGAGGCAGTGCCACTCTTAATCAATATTTTGGTTGCAGCAGAACTGTCAGACTTGTAAATATTGTATATGTGATGCTCAGAAAGATTATTCTGGATGTCTAAACTTTACTGCTGGAGTGAAAGGAATAGTGGTGAACAATGCTATGAGACCAGGGAATGGCATGCAAAGTCTGAAACAATCCATGCTGGGTTGTCCCTCCAGAGCAGTGAAGAGGAGCTGTGGCAGCTGAGGGCAGCCCCATGCTTGTAGCCACCTGGGTCTTCCTAGAGGGATGGAGTTAAGCCCTTTTCTCTAACAGTGTTGGGAATAACCATTTCTAGACAGAATTTAAAACACTGCATGTGGGTTTGTGTTCTTTAATTATAATCCTAAATGGTGCAGGAGTTGGTGTAAAGGTGAAGTGATCCTTAAAGAAGTGATGTGTACTGATCTTGTCTTTAATCTTTGTGACTGAAGAAGTTCCTTAAGTGTTGCTGTAAATTTTCATGGTGGATGTGAAACCTGTGCTCTCCCTGAGCTTAGCAAGAGTTTCCCCACTGACTTCAAGAGAAGTAGAATTAGGCCTAGAATTATTAAAATAAATACCTTTAAACTAGAAACTAGCATATATAATAACTTTCCAGATGTAGAAGTCTGTGTCAGCTTCATGTTCCTTTCATTATCTGGTAAAATTAATTTGATAATTGAGATGCTAATTCTGTATTTCTGTATTGTTTCCTTTGGTCTTGTCCTTAATATTTATGGAGTATCCAGCTGATTTTTGCTGAAGCCAACAAAAAATATCCTACAGCTTGCAGAAGATCAGGCTGTTACACATGTGGCCAGTAACTATCACAGTGAAATATTCAATGTGCAGAGCTCAGCAATTCTGCAGGCTTAAAACAATGTTTTTGCACAATGGCAACACTGCAGCCATTTCGCCAACTTTGAAAAAAAACAATTATCTTAAGACAAAACCAATGAAAGCCTTAATTTATGCTCCACAACCTGTTATTTGTCAAAGTCCTGGAGCCTTATTCATCTGTAAGCCATAGTGCTATCTGAATCCTGCAGCAGGGGGTACCGGAGAGGGGCAGAAGTGCACAGGCACCGGAATGGTGTCAAATGAAGTATGAGAAGAGCATTAATCATCACATAATGAAGTATATGTTTGTTTCTGGCAGATAACTTCTGAAAGAAAAGCATTAAAAGGAATAGAAAGCTAAGAAATTTCTTTTTCCGTCTATTGCTCCAGTGTGAATCTTTTGCAGCTACATAATCAAGAGTAATTAGTAAGATATTCATCAAAGATAACTAGCTTTCATGTATCTTACAGGTGCAAGTGTGCAAAATATTTAATGTTCTGGATTTCCTCATGATTTTGAAAACAATGTTTTCATAAGGTTTTGGTTTTCATTTTAACCTCAAGTTTAATTTATTTTCCTCCCATGAACTTCTATAGGAAAATCTAAATAAACACTTCACAAGATGCTTCATATACAAGTATGTAGTCTCAAAAACTAATTGTGTTTTATGAAAAATTAATTTCAGCTTTTATATTGCAAAATTAGAAAATACCAACATGAATTTTCAGTTGTATAACATATTACATATATTTAATATACATTGATGGGTTCTGAATGTAAACTCTGGCTTAACAGTTCTTTTTTGCAGACTGCACAACAGAATGTACTACTGTGTATTGTTTAAGTGCACTCATGAGCAAGTTGCAGTTGTTTGTGAAGGTGTGCACCACATTAATTCATTTAAAGTTAATAAAATAATCTTCCAAATCATGAAGAATCTCATCTTCTCATCCCCTGCCTCCCTTCAGGCTCTTGATGGGCAGGCAAAGCAATCCCAGCCTTCCTTTCTTCCTAATTAATCCACACTTTTCACCAGTCTGGGATGATGCTCATGACAGTCCTAGAAAAAGAGCAGTTTTACTTCTACTGAATCTACCTATTCAGCAATATTCTGGGCTCCACAGACTTGCTGTTTTTAAATCCTGCATACATCTGTGTTATTAAAAAACCATCAGGAGGTTATGGCTGCAGTTTGTGGTAGAAATAGGAGAGGAAAAAGATCATTCACAGAATGCACATTCCTTGTCCTTTGGAGGGCTTAATATCTCATCATATACAATGTCATTCTGTTGCAAATTTGTGAAGCTTTTGGTATTTAAGAAAAGGTTTACATTTTGCAGCTTAAAGTGGGATGCAAACAGGTATAGGCAGAGGTAGTTAGAAACAGCTCATAACTTGCAACAAAATGAAAGTTATCAATAAGCTAGCAATAGATCCATAGGCCTCTCAAAAACAAAGTGAGTGGCCAGTGTGGTCCATATGCTGATAAAGTGAGCAGGTAACTCACTGCAAAAGGCAGAAATCTTAAAAACTGTTGTGATGCTTGTTTCTCCATGGACACAGTTTTCAGTGGGCCTGAGAGGCAGCAATTTTCATTTGTTGAATAAAACACTTAGACTGCATCTAATTTTAATTTTCCTGGTAGTTTATTCAAAGTTCTCTTTGTCGTGGGTTATAGCTACTTGAAGAATCATGAAAAGAAGGGGCAAACTATGTTTATATTAACACTTTTTATCTACATCTGCACAGGGATTTACTAATTACAAGAAGAGCTTTACACAGGACTATTTTCTCACACAGTTACACACAATTCTAAAACCTACACACACCATCAGAACCATGTAACAACACATGGCTATAGCTAAATATTAAGTAATATGTATTTCATAAAATTTCTGGATCCAAGCAGCCTTTACGTAACTTATTTTTAACTTTGAAAAAGAACTCTTTAGATGTATACTTCTGCAGAGTTTAGCACGTTTCTTTTCCCTCTTCTGCATGAGCTCAAAGTCTCTAGACAAATTCCATTCTTATTTTAGAAGCTGACACCTATGAATCTGTCCTTGGTTCACTAGCTTGAAAAGTATGTGTTCCAACAAAAAACAGCAGTTGGAACTTGCTGAGATCAACTAAAATGGCATTTTTCGTATTCAGTTCTTGAAATTCTGCAGAGCTGGAGATTCCCCAGCCCCCCTTGGTGATGCATTCTGGTGCCACACTACCCCAGCAGGAGGCTTTCCCTGACACTAGTCAGCAACTCCCAATCAGGTGGTTGTAGTCTGCTATTAAAATTACTCTCCTGTTCCTCTTCTGTTTCAGGAACATATTATAGCAATTCCATGGTAGCAGTGGAAAAAAAAGAAAAAGAAGTCTAATCATTTCTTCTTTAGCCTACTTATTTGGGTGCTTGGACTTCTGATTTCATTGAAAAATGTTAAAATTTCTCCTTTCTTTTGGAATAACTTGCCTAGTGTAACTTCTGCTAGGGAAGGCCTGTAGTACTAACAGGGTAAGTACTTGTGCAATTATAGTATCTTTTTCTTGCAGCTTTAATTTCTTCTACCATCTTTACAAAGGAAGGATTTTTTTTTCCTAAATAATGTGAAAGATATTGTCAGGAAAAGTAGGTAGAATGCAGACCAGAGCACAAGGGAAGAGCTGCTGCCCTATTGTACTATGTGAAGTGCAGGGGTCTCCAGCTGCAGAACAGTTATATATATATAACAGAAAGGAAACTACATGTATTCTACATCTTGGAAAGCAATGTTTTCTGCTTTACATGGCATGTGTCATTCCCCATTTGAGCACTTACAGGTGTTACAGGAGCTGTGATGTATACAGTTATTATTTATGATTGATTATGCTCAGTCCTCTTTGTGAAAGATACTAATCTGGTTTGGTGTGACAAGTGTTTATCTAATGAGTATGTTGTTGCTGTGTTTGTCATACCATAATTCACATAAAGAAGCAATAAACTATCTCAGTTAACAGGGAGTGTATCCACGGCACACATACAGTATTGAGAGACAGGGGAACATGCACAGCTTCTAGAATAGCCAGTTGGCAGCTAAGAAATACTCATTAATACTCATTACATGTAATACAGATTTTTTAAAAAATACCAATGCATGTTGCCTATGTTTAGTTAATTAGCAAATTTTTGAAGGGCGGGAAGGAACTGTGGTGGACTTCCAGCTCCTTTCAGGGTGCAAATGGAGTTAAAGAAAGCATAGGAACTGGGGAAGCTCCTTCTGGACTTGAGATGCAAATTTGGGACTGAATATCCCATGTCTTCATGGTCCCAGTCTGTCACTGGCTGGGCGGGTGGACCAGGAGCAGGTTTGTGCCTTGCTCTGCTCTGGCAGGTTGGTCACCAAACTCTGCAGCTTTGAGTATCTACTCACTAGGTAGCAAGAAAAGGAAGTTTTATTGTGGTGAGTTATCTTCAAAAGCTAACAGTCACATAAATTAATGATTTAGTGACTACTGGGAATACAGTCATTTTTCCTGATAAAATAAAAAGACAATAAAGCAGCAAAATTTGATGTCATGGCTGTTAAATTCTGTAATTTTATACTTCCATTGATCAGAAAATGAATTTATGGTCTACATATTTTCAGCATTGTAAAAATCTACGTAATTTAATTGTTAATCTAAGGTCAAAAGAGAATTAGCATAATAATAGCTGAACTGCACTGCCCTGAAATCCCCTGATAGGCATCTTTCTGACTCCTGCTACTATAAAACTGTTCCTATTGGTTCTTGACCCTATTAAAGTTGTTCCTAGATAAGCTTTGCAAGGCTGGTGTGTTGAGAGCCTCTCTGCATAAGCAGTCCTTAGATGATACCTTTGTGCTGGGAGGATGGCAGGTTTTTATGTGAGATATTAAGGCTACAGTGAGAGCCTGTAACAACTCAGATGCTTGTTATTGTGAGAAATGCTCACAATTACTAATAAAATTTAGAGGGGACAAAGTTGTCGAAGCAAAACTAAACTTTTATTTAACAAATTCAGCTGAATCGGGTGTGTCCCTCTGGCCTAGGACACAGACACAGAACAAAAAGAAACAGAACTTTTTATACCCTCTCTCACATGGAAAGGTCCCTGCCTCCAACCCTATCGGTCAGTACTAGAAGGCTCAAAGTCTGGCCTGGTCCACCTACCTGCCCAAGACTCCCACCTCCCCTCCAAAGGTGTGACAAAACATTGGAAACTTAACTACCTCCTCCCCCTATTCTCTTCTTTACCTATATAGTTCCTTTAGCTTCAGCAAAACCCTAATTCTGTTTCTAATATTATGATTTCCCCTTAAGTTTCACAAATTTGGTGAAAAGTTTCACTGCTTTTCTTCAGAGTCAGTTGTGATAACATTAAATTATACATTCAAAGATATAAAATTGTTTGAGGCTGGATCTTTCCACCTTCATTTTATCAGCTGGTGTCATATTATTCAGGTACATTGTGTTTCACTATTGAGCCTTTAGGTGCGTTTGCTGTCCTAGTCATATTTATTAATTAATGTCTTCTCTCTGTTTTGAAGGCCCATTAGTTTTAAGTGCTGTTGTTACTAGTGCTTAAATCTTGAGTCATAAAAAAACCCCAAAGCCAACAGATGCTTTGCAAGGTGGCAAAAGGCTTGTAATAATGATGTCAGAAGTGCATTTAATGTCATGATGTCTGTTTGTCTTTGAGAGGCTCTGATCCAGGAGAGTTTTCAGGCACCTCTCTCTGGCAGCAGGATCTGGGCTTGTGGTTCCTATAATATAAAATGCAAGGCAGAATTAGGAAACTATTTGAAAAGCACTGTGCTGAAATGAGCTATCTAATGTGGTAAATGGAGAAATGAAGACCAGGGTGAAGTGCCCAGAAGTGGGATCCTCTTGGAAGTCCACTTAGAATTCCTTTGATTTTTCTTATGGTTATTTTCCACAGCAAGTCTGGGAATACCACAGCCTTATTCCTCTGAGTGAAATGCAGCCACACCTGAGTTTTGACTTCATATGGTCATCTCACGTATAGTTTCATCTGTGAATGGGTACAAAGTAGCCTGTAAAGACTTCCTTTTCGTCTGGACTCACAAACCTCAGCTCAGTGCATTGTACTGGGTGTGCAGTGGCTGAATTTTTTAAAAGTATGTGCAATATTTCTGCTTCAGGGCTGGTGTTACGGCTAGATTGGTTAAAATAATGCAGCTTCTGCCCCAGTGAAATCAGCCCAGTTGCAGGATCACATTGCAAGGCTCGAGAATCAGAGTCAGGCTTCCAATTGCTGCTGGCCATGTGAAGTCATTTGCAAACTGACGGTGGTTTATGCTCTGCACCTATGAAGTGGCAACACAGTGTATGAGGATAATGATGAAGGCATTTAGGTCTCTTGGGGAAATGTCATTTAATTATTCATTGTGAACTGTTTGTTGAACTCTGCTTACTGGGTCTCACACGTTTTCAGCTGGTTTGTAAGCAGAGCAAAGTACAGAAGGGAATCCAATACTGTATGTCTGGCTGCTAATTATTTGCTTACTGATGCATGGAAAAAAACAAACATAACAGGCATTAAACTAGGTATTGACGTTATCATTAGTGAATAGCTCTGCCACCTGGAAAAGCAGAAGAACATTAAGAAAAAGATGTTCTGTAGGAATAAGTCACACTTCGTTTTTATTGCTGTTTACTTTGAACAACTTTTGAGGGATCCTTCTGAAGCTCAGAATGGATGGACTAATGGTGTTATATGTATAATTGGATAGTATCTCATTTTTATTTGCATAATTCAGGTGAAACCAAGAAATTGGGCCGCATAAATGAAGTGCCAGCAATCCTTAGCATGACCAAATGCAGTAAGGGAATGCAGGTGATGATAGTTTTGTGAGGTTTACAACTAAGAAAAGTTCCACTTAGACATATGCATTTGCAGAAGTTACCAAAATATAATCCTTGCAGATTGTTAAAGCTCTCCTTGAAAAAGATTGAGATACCAGTTGTAAGTGAAAAAACAAAACAAAACAAAAAAAACCACAAAGCATGTTGTATAAGTAGTTTATTTTCTGCTAAGAGCAGTTTTCCGTACAGGACAAGGACAGTGTATCGACAGGAGGTCTGACAGAAGGGGAGTCTGGAACAAGTAGGTCTCCAGAAGAGAAGAGCAGGCAGTCCAAAATGAAAGCTGTGCACACAAAACTCATGCCAGACTCCTCTGTCTTACACATTGCCACCTACTTGTTGACATCCAGGGAGAACAATTTAATTACCTAAAAATTGTGAATGGTTCCTCCCTACCAGGTCTGCTATGTGCTAAGCAGATAAGGACTGGTTGGGCTGTCAAGTGGCTCAGATTGATGGAATGATTTAGCAACAATAGGCATGAAATGCATCTCCTCTGCCTCCAAGATCACATAAAATTCCTTTGCCAACATCATCCCTATTCACTGTGAGCAAGACCTTATTCACACACTGAAGCATTGAGCTGTGTTAACTCCAGAAATCCTGAGAGTGTGGAGTCCTGCTAACACTCAGCAGTGAGAGTAAAAGGGGTCAGAATCTGGTCAGAATCTAATCACTCATTATAATCATCTCAATAATTGCAGAAAAGTACTGCTGCTGGGAGGTGATTATGGATTCGTATGCACCTCAGCTGCTCCTTTTTAACCTTCTGAGAAAGCACTCCATCTTTCTTCTCCTTCTTTATCACATATTTCTGTCTGCAAGCATTGCAGGGGAAAAAACCTGGAAAATGAAAAACGCAATGAAATCCACTCTTTAAGTGCAAAGGGCTGAAGGTGGGGAGGGGAAGGAGCAAACTTTATCCTTTCTCTCACGTTCTGAGTATTCAGAAGTTGCCTATGAAATGAGGTACTTCAGCTTTCATGAGTGGCTAGTGGGAAGCAGGGTCAATATTATGCTATCTTTAGGAAAACAGGAGTGCACAGGGCTAAGAAATGTTCTACAAAGATGCTTCATGTTTCAAGTATTCTTTTTCTGTGAAAAAAAGTTACCATGTGTCTAATTTTGAGTGTGTCTATAGCCTTATTCTGTGTTAGTAGAATAAAGCAAATTTTGATAACTAGGAAATATAAGTGCAAGAAGTGATTACATTTCAGATTATTTCTCTCTTTCAAGGACATCCAGTTGTTTGGAAAAGAATGCAAAAATTGAAAACAGAGAGTATTATTCATTTTTCTGCAAGTTTGCTTTCTCAGCATGTTTCTCCATGTTTACTTCTTGCCATTAAATGGACTGCCAACATAGTGTTGGCATCACTCAAAATGGCAAAGATGAATTCAGTGTGTAAATGAATCACAGAGTGTCTCAAGCTGGATGGGATCCAGAAAGATCACTAAGTCCAGCTCCCTGCGCCTCGGAGAACTACCTAAAACTGAACCATGTGACCAAGAGCATTGTCCAGGTGCTCCTTCAGCTCTTGTCAGGCTTAGTGCTGTGACCACTTCCCAGTGCCTGACCACGCTCTCAGTGAAAAAGTGAATGACAGCACGTGTGAGGTATTTTTTTGTGAATACAGGAAATAGAAATTCACAAAAGGAGTGAAATAAAATAAATGAGAACAAGCAGGAGAACAGTACTGGTAGAGTTCTGCAAGTTCTAGTCTGTGTGTGTTTATAACGTGCCATCAGTAGTAAGCAAAGCTCTTGATACCCCTCAAACAATTTAAAGTTAGAATTACTGCTTTTAGAAATCAGTGTGGCCCCTGTTCATGGCCAGTCATTATCCCTTGGGCACTAAAACAGGGTCAGGTTACGGAGTTCTTCCCAGAATCAAGAGATTACAGACTCGTAAGATGATGTCATCTGACTGTGAGCCAAAATCAGGACTCACTGAGCTTCGATGGGGTTTGGGACCTACTGCACCAAAAAAGACACGAAGAATTAGTGAGGTCTCTGCATATTGTCTCTCTGTGATATAAAGAAAATGATATTCCCTTTTCATGTGGAGAGTCAGAGCTATGTACTTTCATTTCCCTCCAAAGAAACAGGCTAGAGATAAAATCATATGAGATTTTGGATTAACCCTCAGTATCTGCTTAACTGCTGTGTCAGACTCCAGCAAGAGCTGGAAGCATAAGCTCCATCAAAGCGACAATCTTCCCATTTCAAAGTACAAGACTTTTCTGACCATTACATCCCTTAGGGATCCCTGCTGGGACAGGACCCTTTGACATCTTTAACACTGACCTGGATGGCAGGACAGCATGCTCTGAGGAGCTTTGCTGATGTTAGCTTGCTGATAACATGTCGAGGCAGGTCCAGAGAGACCTTGGTAAGCTGGGGAAAAGGGCTGACAGGGACCTCCTACAGTGCAGCAGTGACAAATGTGATGCCATCACCTCAGGCAGAAAAATTCAAGATTTAATATCATATGGGGTCGTCAGGCTACAGAGCGGCTTTGCAGAAAAGTTCCTGAGGTGGTCTCATTTTTTATTGATACCTCAAAAAGCAATTAAGTTGTAAGGAAGGTTTTAGGGAAAAGTCATAAGCAAAATTCTGGGTGAACATTGCCGCATCCTACTGAGGGTGGTCCATATCATCACAAAAGCTACAGTACAATTTTCTAGGTTATTTCTAACCTAGCTAGCTTGTCTCTAGCATCTCTGTGTATCTTGGTTACTTCCTTGAAATGCTTAAATTTATTGAATGGGTCACTTTGGTTAGGTTCAAAAATAATTTGTGCCACAAGCACTTACCAGCGAGTAACTGTCAGTGTAAATGTTTCTCATCCCTGGGGTTTTTATGTGCACTATATGACTGTTTCTTGCAGAGACTGAAGGAACTGAAACAGAGGGAGTTTGCACGAAATGTAGCATCTAAGTCACGAAAAGATGAAAGAAAACAGGAAAAAGCCCTTCAACGTTTGCACAAGCTAGCTGAGCTAAGGAGAGAGAGAACGTGGTAAGTACATAGCAGCTGAAACATAAAAAATATTTTAAAATAAGCCTTCCACTGTTAGCTGGTGCTGTGGGATGCAGGATATTGCAGTCCCTTGGCTGGAGCCCCACACACGTGTTTTTATGGCATTTTGGAAGCAGTGTGTGTACAGTGATTGATTCACACTGTGTGCTGAAATGAATGTTTAACGTTGCTTTTTCAGCAGAGCTAAAATACCACGTATTTTTAGTTTAAAAAAAGATGTGTTTCATATATATTTCATAAAACCAGGCACATTGGTTGAAAGCTGAGTGAACTAGGGCATGCATTTGCAGGCTGACACTACTTCATTGATGAGGTGAGGAACACCGTCTGTCTCTCTAGGATGTAACAGATCTCTATGATTTAGTTTTCAAAATGCTTGCCTGGGAAAGCATCCAGAAATCTAGCTTTAAATTTCTGTGGCTGGATTTTGTATATTAAGAGGTAAGCGATCCTTTTCCCCGGCTCAAGAGTGTTTGCCTCCCTCTGCAAAAGTGACTCCTTGCTACTCACACATTTTACTATTGCATCTGAACATACTGTTGAAATTAATATTGAGCTTGCTAGTTATGACTAAATTCTCAAATATGAAACAGTTCTGACACTGTTAAGCCACTGAAAATATATGTACTCATGGCAGTGTAATCTCTAGGGGGGGAAAAGAAAAGGTAGATGCTCAAGTGCAAATGTTTTCTTTTTATGCAGTCTTTGCCTCGCCAGATGAACTTACAGAGAAGTCCAACCAAGTTGCAGCTCTTGTTCAGAAATAGTCTCTTTTTCCCTAGTTTGGATGGTGGGCAGCATGCGGAAACAAAGCCTGTCTGAGCAGGTGGATGGGACATTGTGAGATCTGTTTGGCAGGAGCAGTGTGACATATAAATTTTTTAATCTTTTTTTTTTATTTTTTAATTCATGTAGAGACTCTTTCTCCTCCATCAGTGGTTTAACTGTCCAAATTTAATACTTGAGTATATTAGATATTATTCCCCTTAAACATGCTCCAAAATCTGAATTGAGCATATTTCAGGAGAAAGAGGAAAGAACTTACTGTTTCCCTATATCCATACTAGTGAAGCACAGATTTTGCAAGCTTTTATTGTTTCTAGATATTTTTTAATATCTTTTTTTTTCTAGTTCCTGAGGGAGAATTTCTATCTGAGCTTTATTTTTCTAGCTACTGCTGTTTACTACCACTTTGGATCATTAGAAATGTGATACAGAGACACAGAGGATTTTTTTAAACTAGTTTATTCTAGGTTGGTTTTGTAGAAGTCACCATTTTGCTCTGTTAAAGAGAGGATTTGTGTGGAGTTTCTAATAAATATTATAAATTTATGAAGAACTGGGAAATGCAGGAATTCTCACGAATAATTTCTTTCTTGTAATACCTCTACCTTAATTTCTAGACCCAGTCATTATTCTTTATCTCCACACTTCTTGGGACCCTAAATGACACTTGTAGGTTTTCTGAGTGACTCCTCCTCTAGTATTGCTCTGCACTGTAACACAGAATAATTTGGTTAAAGCACACAAACAAACTGTTTTAACATAGGTTCATTACTCCTAGTGATGGGCACTTCCTGTGGATCCTGGAAAATTGGCAGCTTAAACAGTTTTTGCTGTTCCCTTTCCTTCCTATTAAGTCAAATAGAACAGATGGGAAGAGGACATGAAATGAAGAACAGAAGCAGACAGTGATAAATTTTTTCTCAAGAGCAATGAATCACTTACTTCACTACTGTCAGCTGAAATACTCTTCCCAATTTTATTTTTCCATGAAAGAAATCGCTGAGATGGTGATAGTTTGGTCTGTGAACACAAATAGGATGGGAGCTGCTGGGGGATTGCCTGTGGGCAGAACAGCAGTCACTGAAATGATGACTAAGAGTAAAGTGCTCTATGAGGTCCTCTCTGTTTTAATATATTTTGTTGCAGAAAGGAAGGTAAAACCTCTGCTATTTGTAGTAACAAATGGTGTAACCATGATGGTCTACTGGGACGAGAAGCAAAATTTCTAGGGAGATACACAGTCTCTTATTTGGCCAGGTACCGTGTCTAGGAAAGGTTGATTACTTTGCTGGATTATTGGTCCTTCAGCTGATATCTTCACATGAAGGAGCTGAGGGCATAATATTTACTTCCTCTTTTTTTTTTTCTAATACTGGTTAACTGATGTTATTATAAAATAGGTGGCATTTTCCCCAAAATTCTAAATCTACATAACAACAGATTCCCTGTCTTTCCTTGAAAAACTCTCTTAGATACCAGTGTAATACCATGTTTCTGTCAACAGTTCTCTGAAAGGTACTGACTCAAATAGTTTTGTTTTCCTTCCTAGTGCTCCTGGAAGTGGCCCTATGTTCAAATCCACTACAGTGACTGTGCAAGATGACTGCAGTGATATTCCAAAAAGTGCTGCCATAGATTCTGCCAACAGCCAGGATTTTAGCTCTACATTAATGCACGATGCGCAGAACTCTAAAGATATTGCTGTTATTCCTTCCACTCCGAGGAGTCCGTGTAGTAATAAACCCGATGCTAACAAATGTGGAGATCAGGTTCAAGGAGCTCAAGGACATAGAGTTGGGTTCTCCTTTGCTTTTCCTAAGAAAGCAGCAGTCAAACTGGAGTCTTCAGCTGCCGTTTTCTATGAATTTAATGATGAAACATCTGTGGAGCATGGATTTAGCAGAAGGAGTAGGTTTGTTCCAGGAACAGGTAACCTTCAGCCTTCTTCAGCAGCAGAAATAGTTGTATGTTCTGAGGAGAAGCATAACTGTTTTCATCCACTGGTGGAAAAATGCACAGACACAGCAGAAGCTCCTGAAACTCAGGAGCCAAAAGAGCTGGCCAGTGAAGAAAGCAGGGGACTGGAGAGTCCCTCATTAACTCCTGTTCTGCCCCCCTCAAAGCAACTGGTGTCCTTGGACATGGAGGGCTGTGGTATGGATGTAAGTTCAGCTGACTCACCAGACCAAACACTGCCCGTGGTTGTGGACAGTGCTCAGCTCCTGCCTCTGGACAGCAGCGGGTACGAGCTGCAGGCAAATAAGCCTCTTGTGCAGGAGGTTGTGGAGGATTGTTTATCTCTGCAGGATGTTGCAGATGAAAGCAACAAAGATGGGAACAGTGATCCATCCACAACTGAAATGGAAATAAAAGATCTGGGGACAGATGCAGTAGTTCCATCACCATCTGAAGAAGGTAGTAGTGGAGCCCCCAAAAGCAAAACAGACATGCGCAAGAGACCTTGTCAACCCTTTGTTCCTGTTCTTAACAAATATGGATCAAATATTCTGCAGTGGCCATCAGAAATGTTAATTTACACAAGTACAGACCCATCAATTTCTTATAGCTGTAATCCTTTATATTTTGATTTTAAATTATCAAAAGCAAGTGACAGTCAAGAAAAGCCCAAGGACCAACCAAACATACCTCATTTGCACCATAAAACTGAATCTAACCATATCTTAGGCTCGGATTTTACAAATAAACCTCCTTCAGAGTGTGGTGATTATGAAGCAGAAGTGAATAAACATGTATGCAACTACACAATACCTGTTATAAATGATGTTTCCCTTTTCAGAAAGTGTGACCTTGCAAAAAATCAAAACAAAGTGTCCTTGGATGAGTCATTCAGGATTAGAAAAATAGAAAAGTATCACATATCTAAAAACCACTTACCACAAAACACTGTGATAGATGAGAAATATAACAGAGTCTGGATCAAAGAAAGCCATGAAAAACGGCTTCACAAAAGCAGAAAAAGGAAAAGGAGAAGAAAATTATGTCACTGTCATCTTCATCACTGTGGGGACACAGCAGCAGCAGAAATGGTGATGTCTCCAGTAACTGAAAAAGAAATTACTTACAGAGAGGAAAATAAATATCAGCACCTCCAGAATAATGCACAGAAGTGCAGACATGATGCAGGGAATATCTGGTTAACTGCAGGTGAGATACGGCAGTCGCATCCAAAGCTTCACATTGAAAATACTCATAAGGGAGTCATGTCTGCACCAGATCACATATACTGGGACAGACACTGGTGTGACTTTTGGAGTGCAAAAAGTAACGACCAACACCATGGTTGTAAACGACTGCACAGAAAGAGCAAAGCAAGCTCTCGGAGGCAGGCAAAGCTGGCTCCGAGTTCTAGAAGGGACAGCCTAAGGCACTCTAAAACATGTTGTAGCAGGAAAGTCAGAAGGTCAAGCTGTAGCCCAGAGCATAAATGTTTAGGACAATGCAGTGAGGAGAAGAGTCTGAATCAAAACCAGTCCATAAAGAGAGGTTATAGTGTTCTGATAGATGAACCTGAAAAATGCCACCGCAAGCGGAGACAGCACACCGATTCCTCTTCATCTGATGAGAGCTCATGTGGACAGACATTATCAGCACAGGAATGTCTAAGGCAAGCACCTGCTTTAGTTACGTATCACAAGGCAAAAGGGAAACACAAGAGAAGGAAAACTAGAATCCATCATGTTTTCCTTGGCAGGAATGGAAGAAGTGAGACCCCTGGACCTTCCAAAGAAAATTCTGCAAATTCTACATTAAACATTTTGGGGGACTTATCAACTCAAGACAATCTAGAGGAAACTAATGCAGATACCAAAGCTGATTATGCAAAAGATAAGGTTGAAACAATGGAGCTGGAGGAAAGCAAGTCACCTGTAGAAACTGGTAGTTCACATGTGGCAGAAAATGATAAACTGGTGTGTGCAATGGTGGAGAATGCACCGAGTACATTTTCTGATGTCATCGTAGGCTCTGCTGCTTCTGTTTCTGAGCACAGTGCTCCAGCAGCTGCTGGCACGGAGGATGTTCCTCAAGATGAAAAGAAAAAAGAAAATGTCACCAGTCGAGAAAATCAAGCTCATTACAAAGTTCCTCTCCCCAACAGACATTTGGAACAAGCTCCTCCTAAATCCTATGTTTGTCATTATGAGTTGGCTGAGTCTCTACCACACGAGAAAATGAGTGAGGTGACCAATGAATGGGTACAGTGTAATCCTGGCATATTTAGCAGCCCGCCACCCTTGCCGTTTAAAGAAGCACATGTAAACCGTCACACCTTTTTGACTACCGAGCAGTTAATAGCCCCCTTTCCCCTGCCTGATCAGACATTGATATTCCCTCCTGATAACCACGAAAAATTCAAAGAACTCCCATCTGAGGCGTATCAGCAGATGATGCCACAAAGTGTGCTGTCCAACAAGGTGAAGTTCGCCTTCCCACCTGCGGCCATCCAGCCCCCGAGTTCCCCGCTGCAGCCCTTACCCCTGCAGCCGCCGCTGTGTTCTACCTCCGTTACCACCATCCACCACACGGTCCTACAGCAGCACGCTGCTGCCGCCGCCGCCGGCACGCTGAAGGTTCTCCAGCCTCACCAGCAGTTCCTCTCGCAGGTCCCAGCTCTTTCCAGAGCACCTTTACCTCATCTGCCTGTGGGACCGAGGCTTTGCCCAGGCCACGCCACCTTTGTGGCCCCGCCGCACCTGCCGCTGCTGCCGCCCTCGATCCTACACCCGACCCAGCTGGCGTTTCCCCCACTGCCACACGCCGTCTTCCCTTCCCTGCTGTCCCCACACCCAGCTGTTATCCCCCTCCAGCCTCTCTTTTAGGACAGGGAGGGGAGATGGGGGAAGGAGCCTTTAGCTAAGCGGTCCTGCTGTTTCTACAGTTCTCTCAGCTTTGCAAAACAGTTCTATGATCTAACCTAGTTCCAATTCCTGGTTCCTTGGGAAGCATTTACTGTAAGTATAATGATGCAAACATTCATGGCAAGTTAAGACTTGTACTATAAAGCACTGAATAGTCTGATACTAATTATGAACTATATATATATATATATGTGAAAATCATGTCTTAGAATATGTATAATGTATATAAAATATATTTATAGTTCTATAATTTATGTTGTATTCACTTTTTGTTTTTTATCTTTGTGTATTTGCACCTATTTAATGTTTAGACAAAGCTGATGCACTATGTTTTGTACTATGTTCTCTGAAACTGTAAATCTAGTGATAAACTATCTCTTGCAATAAATTTTTGTTAACTACTTAAGTATATCAAAAATCTTTCATTATAAACCTCATGGATATTGTTCTTCCATGTCCTTCTGCAGCTGAATGGCATATTTTACCCCTACTATGTTGGGATATCAGGTTTCCCACACGTCAGTGATTTATCAGGGAAGCTCAGAGGCCAATACCTTGAGGGCAGCTGTCTTACCAAGCCAGAGAGAAAGGGTAATAGATGTGTTTTGTTAGTGGTTTGATGTCACTATGACAAATTTTGCCTGCCTGTGGTGTGTGCACAAACTGCTGACTGGTGGAGCTAATCCCTTTCATACTAAACCACAAGAAGACAATGTAACAAATACAACATCGGTGATGGGGTAAAGAAAGAAAATATTGATGGCAGTTTGACTTCAAGGGAATGTTGTTTGTAGCTGCAACGTCTTGGTTGCACTCAGTGTGCTTTGTGTGCTGGCACATGGCCCTCAGGGGGGTGGATCTGTCGGAGGCGAGGACCTTGCTGCCTGTGAAATGAGGAAAGGAGAGGTTAGGAAGAGCTTTGCATGGGAAACCCACCAGGCTTTGATACAAATTCTTACTCATTTCAACCTCTTCTCTCCTGCAACGTTTTGCTAAAGAAACATAGAATAGAGACTAATTAAAGTAACTATACTGCCAGTATTCCCAGCTGTGTTTCCGACACTTCTCCCTACCTCTGCAGCCTTTTTATTGCTGTTGAACCCCGCCCAGCTTTAGCCAATGAAATCTTCTCATTTGCTTTAGCACGAGATATATCAGACTAAGCCTATGATGGTCCAGAATAAAAGCAGGAGTCATTTGGAGATAGACTCATCTCTTTGAGTTAAAATGAAGTGTTATGATGTGAGTGAGGCTAAGGATTTGCAGCATGATGGTTAGTGTTAGTAGTAGGCCCTCCATACTAAAAGATATGTGATAGCTTTCCCAATTAATTACTTTATTTCACCTTTTTATGTAGTATAATAAAATCATATAAAGTTGAACTGAAGGACTAGTAAATTCAAAGTATTATTAATATACATCACATATTAATAGCTACAGACATTAACCATTTGGAAAGTGATACTGTATCCTAAAACACATATATCTGGATATTATTTCCTGCACATACAGCATTAGAACTTACCAGTATCAATATTGCAAATTTTAGCCCAATATTACATTAAAACTATAGCAAACAACGTCTTGCCACTATGTTACAAGAGTCAGCTATTCAAGTTTTCCATGTTCTGCAGTTGTAAAGGGCTAAACTACATTAATAAGCAAAAAGTGCATAAGAAAGAGCAGATGAGCAGTCAGGTCCTGGAGAGCAGCTTGGATCCCCTACCTGAGACTGCAGCATGGAGTGGAGTGTTGCTGAGCATCCTGTAATGCCATAAAGAAGGTATATTTTCTGTAGTTCTAATTTCAGGTGAATGCCCATTTCTATTTATGTGGTACCTGAAAAATACAGAAATAAGTGACTTTATACTCCTTTATTTCAAGAGTATACATACATGACATGTGTCTCTCCACTGCCTCCTGTCTTGCACAGGTGTTGAGCAGGTGCTGAGCACGGGAATGTCTGCTGGAAGTGGGAGGGTGTGTGCTGACTGCTCCGTCTGCTGCCTTGGTTGATTTGTGCTGGCGTCTGCATTTCTGCCTGCTCTGCAGGAGTCAGCACAAATGCACCTCTGGGTTCTGGTATCCCATCAAAGACAAAATCCATCTCATTTTATAACAGTACACTGAAGAACCCACGTAGGACAAATATGATTGCACATTCAGGCGGGAGATTAAAAATCACTAATTCAAAATTTTCAGTTTCAATGTTCATTGAAAAATCACACCTATTAACTTGGAAGTCCCCATTTTTTCAACAAAATGTTCCAACAGCTTTGAAATCTACTTTTTTTTTCTTACAATATAAATTATTTTTTCTATATTAAGTTGTTAAACAGTTTTAAGACATTGCACAGTTCTTTATTATCTACTGTAATTGCTGTTCAATAGTGTATAAAATACTTAAAATAAAAGACTAATATGGTATTGCCTTTAATGCTAGAACTGTTTGTATGTATGACTTCATATGTAAAAGCAAAACCAGTATAAAAATAAATCACAATTGAAGTTTAAAATTGAACACACTAAATTAAATCACCTAATAAAATCTTCTTTTGAGTTTCTGTTTTATTATTAAATATATAACCTGTAGTAAGTTATAAAAGGATAGTTCTTTTTTATATGTTTTTTTTCCTGGTATTTTAGATTGTATATTTTTATTCCATAAATTGGCAGAATAATTTATAAGCAAAAACTATTGCAAATGCTAAATAACTGAATTTCTATCATTCTAAAAAATTCCACCAAATTTGTTAAATCTAAGAAATATACTCTTGAGTTTACAAATTCTCACAGATCTAGTATGTCTATGGTCCTCGCCAGTTTGCCAATTTTTAGAATTATTGGGCTTTCTTTCTAATGTAAACAGTGAAAGGGATATTCACAAATGACAAGCATTAGACCTTCAGACCTAAACCTAAATGAGGTTATAGATTTTAAGTGATTTCCCAGACCAGCTCTGCAGAGAAATACCTGAGAAGTTAATCTGTTTCACTGAGATGAGAAGCATATCTTTATTTTGGTTCTTGGAAAGTTGCAGTCGGCCCAGACTGACCTTCTTGGGGACATTGAGTTTTTCAGGTAATGTCAGCCATACAATAATGGTCTAGAGGAGCTTTTGGGTGGGAAGGAACGTAACTGTATCCCATTGTTATGACAGTTTCGAGTAACTGGATTCTTGTTTTTCTTGTCTATAAGTAGTTAGAATTTGTACAATGCTACCAGTACATGGAAAGAACCAGATCATTTATTTGGTTTCCTTCACAAACTAGAAGTTATACAAGCTGTTAATTGCTGGGGGAAATTCACTAGATTTGAGATTCTACAGGAGTGAGCAAGGGGTTGTCGTGTATGGAGAAACTGCTGATCACAAACAGTGGTAAAAGAAACACTTTGTATGGAGTATTATGGAGTGAAAATGTGGGTTTTTTCATTTTGTGTAATCAAACAACAATGAAATTGTTATGAAACAAGGTATCCTTTACTTGCAGTGTTAACTTCTTATTAGTACATAAACTTTTCCACTTGCAAAGTAGTCATTTGGATATGATATTCAAACAAGGCTTTAAATGACCATCGGGACATCCATTTCTCTTTACATGATAATAAGCTGCTTATACAACCTATGACATGACTATAATTTTTCTGACAAATTCATTTTCTGTAACTGCATTTTCCTCAAAATACATCTTTTGCATTATAACATTTACTTGATATGCTGCATTTAAAATACAGCATTAATTATAGTTGGCCAGACTCTTCACTGGTGTAAATCAGTGTACAGCTTCTGACTCTGGTGGGATTTCGTTTGTAACCACCCAAACATGGCTCATTGCAAATGACCAGACCTCATGCAATGCTAAGGGTTATTTTAACTTCCCCAGACTGAGGCAATATGTTATGACCATGTGAATGTATTTTGAGGACAGTTACTTGTTTATAACTAAGGTGGTAAATTTTATCTACTGCACATTTTGCCATTTTGCTCATGTCTTCATGTTCTAAACTCCATACATTCATTTCCTGATCTCCACTACTGTACATTGCCTAAAGGCTTGTATATATGTAGCAATGCATATATTTATGCAATATGCCTACCAGTTGTAAAAAATTACATTGCTATGGTAACTCTCTTTATTGAAAGTAAAGACATTTTTACTGCATAAAGATTATTTGTTATTTTTAAATTAACATGGCTTACTATCTAAATGTGTATATTACTTTATAGATCACTTTGATTTAATGTTTGCAGCGGGCATGGTTTTCTATATTATTTTATATCCTCCCTTCTCATCTTTGCTTCAGGAACACTGTGAAGCATTCTCTGTTTCTCTGTGACCAAGATTATCAGTTTATTGGAATTTATCTATTTATGAAAATGAACCAGGCTTTTTTATTACTTTCAACTGCAATAATTAGTGTACCAACTTAAAAAATTATAGGACATCTTATTTTTACTTCAAGCTTCTGTTTCATTTTATGGATTTTATAAAAGATTTGGAGAATTTCTACCCCGAGTCTAAATTTTGACTTGTTAGCGCACTTCTGAAACCAATGTAGCCTAAGGAAACTTTGCTATTAGTATTACTGAGGGTTTATTTTGACCTCGGGCATTAGGGCTCTCTATTTGTTAAAACTGCCTAATACTTTCTGCTTTCAGTTGAATAATAATTTCATAAGGTATGATGAGGAGCACAATCCAGTAAAGAAAAATTAATCTGTTTTTTATCAGTCTTCTACCTCCTTTGTTGTAGAGAGGTATTTATGTAATTAATGATGATAAAAACGATCATAAAGGTATATCTTTAAAATCTCTGTTTTGTATTGTCAGTTTTTTGGAACATATACTTGTGCCTTCTATTCTGATACCAAAGAAAAAATCAATTATTGAAAATCGTGGATTTTCTACCTGTACAGGCTCATTTAGAAGTTTCAGTAAGAAGAACTACATTAATACAATATAAGGTAAAATAATGTATCAGTAGTTGCTGGGATAAGATGAAAATGTGCAAATCCATGTAGAGAAAAACATAATAATTAAGTAAGCTTCAAATGTGAATCCATGGTGGATATAGTATTACTTATGAGAATTAAAGCTGGTTACTGTTAAATCAGGAGTGGTGTTTGTTTGGTATGAATGAGATTTTTAAACAGATTTTTTTTTCTCAAAGGAATCAGCAAACAGAAAAATACTTTTGAAAATATATTGTTTAATGTCACCTGGGTAGGATTTGTGTACCTTTTTCATGGATGAGAAACAGCAAGTAAGCCCTGAACATTCAAAATCCTGCGTGTCACAAGGAAACACCTCACATATCTAGTGCAATCTTACCTTGATATAGGCCAGTGAAACCTGGAGAAAGAATTAGGCTGAAACATGGAAAGCTCTACCTTAAAAAGTCAAGATCCTCTTTTTGTATCATAAGAAATTGAACAGAGGTTCATTTAAACTAGTGTATTTGCACTGCTGTGAGTATAGAGAAAGTGAAGCCCAGGTCAGGTCCAAATTTTTTCTTGCAGTGTAACTCATTTAACAGCCTTGGTAATTTGACCCAAAACCTTCTTGCATGGCTTCTATAAACAGCTTTTGTGTCACTGGAGTGAATGACAGTAAAGTCTCCTCTCTTGTGTTAGAAGTGCCTGTTGAAATAAAGAGGGGACAATCACTATATGACACACTGATAGGAGGACTGGCCAATGCCTGATTAATAATTTTACCTGTGGAATTGTAATTGGAAATAGACGTTTACTTGCATTTCAGTGTTTATACATATGCAGATATGCATGTGTGTGCTGGCACGGACCTGCCACGTTACTGGTTCAGGATTCTTTTTTCCTAAGTGCAATTTTGCACCTGTCATTAAGTAGTGGTAGGAATAGCTTGTTTGAAATGTATGTAGCAGAAGGGAAGAAAACATTGAAGGGAGGAACATTGACACAGAATAACAAGGGGAAAAAAATTGGATATAGTATAATGAACCCATCTTTTCCTCTCTAGGGTGGAAGGAAGTTGCATGAAATTTCTTCACCTGTTTTTTATTGGCTGGCTCTGTTTTGTATCTTTTTACCACTGAAATTACCAGTGCTGTTTGCCTCAGTATGCCCTTTTCTAGCTGGTCTGTCAATCCATCAGTGTCAAAAAAAAGCAGGATAGTGAGAGAAGATCTGCATACAATTTTCTCTTAATAAAGTCCCTTTTCTCTCTGGAGAAATTATTCACTAGAATGAGCCTTCATGTGCAAAATAAGCTCATTGCTCTCCCTGCCACAACCTACAGCTGCACTGTATGCTCACCTTCTATTAACTTGTCATTCTCCAGGAGCAGAACAAATGAAAAAGAAGGTCTTTTCTTCCAGTACCACCAGTTTAAGAACTGGGTGCAGAGGAAGGTGTTGGAGGATTAACCATGTACTTCCCAGCAGAGGTGTTACTGTAAGTGGAGAGTGCCACAGTCACTGACCATTCTTTTCTACTTCAGAATGGATTAAAGCTGGTCTAAAAGAAGCATAGAAACAACTAGGGCAAAGTGGTTTTTAAGTGAATAAAGCATGTAAAAACCCAGGGTGCTTTGCTGTCTCACTAAGTGCCCATCAGATCTAGACCTGCTGAGTTCTCTGCATTCCAGGCTTTTGGCAGTGAGAGCTCACGTAAGAAACCAGCCAGTGAGTGGGTGGGCAAGGGAGTGGATTACACTGTTCTCCTGGGAAAGGTGATCATTGCCTGTCCATTTGACCAGGCAGTTTGGTAGAACAGGGTGGAGCAACTTGCTTTGGTTCTGTTGCTGGCAGTGCAGTTTCTGCATGGGTGGGTACTGGGAGCACGTGTGGCCTGCAGGGTGCAGGTGCATCGCTTCTGGTGCCCAGCAACTGCCCCAGCTTTGGTCTCCAGCTGGGTTTCCTTGGTTTCTATGGCAGAGGTCAGTCAGGACTGTGTTCCTATGGTGGGACTAGGCCTGGTTTGGAGCCATAAGAGGAAGCCTAATCTAAAATGTAAGGTACTTTGTAGTTTAGATTCCACAAAACAGTGTGAGCCATAAACGTGCTATTGGTTAATAAAAAAGGCAAAATGATATTAAGGTTGTAAAAAGCAGATTAAATAGAAGCTAAGTGTTGGGATGAGATACAGAAGGTCAATCACAAAGCTATCGTGAGGGAATTGTCAAAGGTAAGAAATTTATAATGAAGAATAAGAGCAATAATAATATTTTACATACTATATGAAATATCCTTAGATAGACAGCATCAGTGCAAAGCAGTCCCAGGTCACCAGTCCAGTACTGGGGGCTTCATTCTGGGCAGCAGGTTGTTGAGGGAGCAGTGCTGTGTGGGACATAGGGCAGAATGCACTATGTAATTGCTAGTCTGAAAAATTTCTTGAAGAAGAGAAAATGGTTTTAGGGGAAAATATACAGGGACTTTTGGAGGGAAAATAAAGGGGGGATTGGGGGGATTGAACCTGACAATATTCATCAAGCTGGAAAGCAACACAGAGATGCAAGTGAGGCCAGGTGGAAGGAGGGCACTGCTGGAAGGTTTTTCAAAGACAATTTTAATAAACTCTATTTAAGCCTGTGGAGTTTAGTGATAATTAATCTCTAGAACCCCCCTATATCCTTTTCAATTCTCCTCGCAGGGTATTTCTTTTTAACCCCAGGGTAGCAAGTGATGGGATTTCCTGACACAGCATTGTGGGGCATTAGCATGAGCAGTGGGATGTATGAATCCTGCAGTAGCTCAGGGACTAATTACCTGGAAAGTTTGAAGGCGGAAACACCTACTAGAGCATTTTTCAGAGAGAGCAAAGTTGCAGAGTAACATGAATGGAGACCACAGCAGCTGCATGTCTAAGAGGTTTTATTTGAGATTTAAATGTTAGGGGCTCTTTCTGCTGCTGTGTCACAGTGTGACATACGGTATCAAAGCTGCTTCTCCCCATCGTTTTTCATTCTCACGCAGGGCTATGAAGCTTCATGTGGCTGATGGATGCGATTCGACACATCGCAAGCAGATGCGTCAGCAGGAACAGCTAAATATGACACAATTTTTCTCAAATGCTGCAGTTACAAAAATATCATTCTTTTTAAGATATTTTTAAATAAAACTGTATGCATTTTGATGACAGTGCTGAGACCCCTTTTGAGGCAGCGTTGATATTTGGGGAGCTGACAGCTGGTTTACAACATTACCTTGCAATGGGAAGCAGGAGTGGAGGCATAAGCAGATATTGCTACCAGACATTTTTTCTGAAGCATTTTATATAATTTAAACAATGGGAGGGCAAAATCCTAGTGGTCATCAGGGATTCCCTGTCTGTGACCATTCAGCAGACAGCTCTCTGAAATTCACTGGCCTTGTAGGAGAAAACTCCATAGAGTAACTGGCAAACTTTCTTTTCATCTTTTAAATCCATAATGCATGTATATACATATTGTTAATAATTCATACTAATGGAGAGCTCTTGCCCAAGAGCACATTCCCCTATCACAGAAAATAAATTGTTTAATGATGTCTAGGATAGAAATCAGAGGCTGGCTTTAAATCCAGCTATTACAGAACAGTACTAGAAATGCAGTGCACACTTCCATAAACAAATAAATTCATTACAGTTTAATAACAGTGGAAATAAAAAATGTAAGGTAATTTAAATAATGTGCAAAATAGGTCCATATTTTATCCTAAAGCCATAATGCCAAGTACTCACATTATCTGGAATTCCTGATAGCCTTCAGGGCTGGCCCTAGTGCAGGTAAGCAGTAAGGTGGCATTTTAATCTTATCATCCTGGCGTAAATTTATAGGGAGGCAAAATTCAGTTTTGTGGTGGTACGTTTCTGAGCATGGGTGTTAGATGGAAAAGAATCTGGGGATACTCAGTTAAGTGCTGGGTCACTCAGCAGGGTTAGGTGACAGGATACAGAATTTAGGAGCAGAGGACAGGATCTGCAGAACATCACTACCATTGTGGAAAAACAGAGTGTGGAGATGTCAGAGGCGCATTGCAGAGGTGGGAAAAAGAGTGAGGAGGAGAAATGGGACCTTACAGACTCAACCTTCACTACGCAGTTAAATGTTGCAAATTGTACCCTTTTTTACCTGATTTAAGGAACTTCTTTTAATGTATTTTAAAATAAAATATGGAATTTATTTCCTGTTTAGAAATGGGTAATAATGGAAGACTCAATAGTGACTGAATTTTTGTTTTTTCAACCCCAGCAATTGAACTATTCCTCATGAGGGTGTGAGCTCACTCAACTGGGTAGTGCCCTGTCCTGCTGGTGTTCTCCCAGTGAGTGCTCCTCTGCAGTGGATTGCTTCTGCTCATCAGAAATGGACATACCAGGTGACCTGAGATGTTTTATGTGTGTTCCAGTTTTTCTGTGCTTTCATGAACCTACATGAATCATCATGATTCTGTTAAAAATATTTGTGTTCCTTCTGTGATAATTCAGCTATATATTTTTTATATTGCTTTTATTAAATGGTTACTGTTTTTCACAGAACCATCAGAAGCATCTTACACTGGAACTGAATTAATGATTCCTGTAAGTGATGTGCAATTCTCTTACGACGTCACAATTTTGTTTTCCTTGTCAGTGTTCTATTAAAGTAGAAATAAATTGGTACTGCTTTAACTTGAAAACTGTGTGTCCTCACCTACATTTGTATCTAGTTTGAGCTGCTCTGAATATGTTTTTGTAGCCTGAACTAGTCTCTGTCAGTAAGTTTTTGGCCTGTGAAGTTCAGCTCAGAAATCTCAAGCCAAGGTCTGGATTTTGAATTTGGGATATTCACTGTGGTCTACATTTGACAGAATTTTGGATCTGATGGGAATTTCTGGAGCCATTAAATAAATGGTTCTGGATGCCCTTTTTTGGGTTTGTGTGAGAACCATTTCAAATTTTCTCTTTCCACAAACCTACTGCAGGGATCATCAGCTTCCCAGTCTCAGCCACTTCCTTGGAGTTTTGGTATATCAAACATAACATATTTGTGTATAAAAAATATAAATGGGGTCTCATCCAATTATTTTCCTAGAAAATCTCACCATAACAAGTGAATGTGTTCACCATACCCTCTTAGAGTAACTGAATTTGGTAATTTTAAAATTGCAGACTATATTGTTTTTCTTTTAAAGTCTATGCAATAATTTGCACATTCATCCTCCTTTTGCAGGCAGGGAAAATTTGGAGAGCTGGCTTTTTCTTGATGTTTGTCAAAGAGAATTAATTTTACATTCAATAATTTTTTTCCATGTCTTTCAGAAGTTTTAATATACTTGCTCTGTTATACAATAAGAAAATGACTATTTATCCCAATAGATATTTTTTTCAGGAAAAACCCAAAACCCTATGCTTCTTTGAGGTTTTAAACACAGTTCTAGTTTCCCCTCAGCTCTGCGTCTTGTGATGCTCCTTGTCAGATTAATGTATTTTAAAGCTCTCAGTTGGTACCTGAGCTGTCAAAAAGGAAGATTAAAAACACACCTTTCTTTCTGGGGATTTGTTTTGCATTGCAAAATGCAGAGAAAGAGAAAGAAAACCTTTCCTGCTTACCATTGGCATACATCTGAGGCTTGCTGCATGTGGCATTCTGGTTAGGTTTTGGGCTTAGGAAGGAATTCCTGTTACTGTCAGATAGCCCTGGATATCCACACTAGAACAGATGCAAGATCCTGAAATGGTTATTATTTTATGAGAAGCAGAATGTAATTGAAGACAGAAAGGAAGGGTCATGGATTCGATTTTTGTCCCTGTCACAGACATGGCGGGTGACTTAAAACTAATTTCTCTCTGCTTTGTTTAGGAGACTGGAACAATTGCAATTCCCTTCTAATGTAGTGGATACACTTATCTTCCAATACAGTTCATCAATAGATGAAATATGTTTTATTAACTTCTAAATTACATGAAGTTTTTAGCTAGGGAAAAAAAAAAGAAAGATAAAGTATTTTACTGCAAACAAATTCACTCTGTGTTTATTTCAGAAATTATTTTGGAAAAATTTATTATGTAAATCCTTAGCGTATTTTTACACCAACTGAAGTAATTTCTGAAAGAAATGCATGGAATTGAAGGAACAGGGAGACATTCAGCAGCAGCTCCATTTGGTCCCAGATTCTAATGAGACCATAAACGCTGTCCAAGGTCCATAAAGATTGCAGAGGTTTGGAGCGACAGTGTTCGCCAGTGCCACTAATCCAACTTTAAATCAATTTTTCGGAACCTGGGTCCTCATCTCCTCTCAGTCTGAGTAATAAAGTGCATTCAAGGGAAATGATGCACATGAGAAAGTGCTCCTTATTTCACAAGACTTGAGGAATAATCCAAGACCATATATTTCTCTAGTGTTTCAGTTAGTGTTCAAATGATTCAGCCATCATGTTAGCTATGCACTTATTATAGAAAGTACTTGATTTTGATCTGATATGTATTCTGGAGACATTTAAGACCATGTTTTACAGTTCCTAAAATTAAGAGCCTGTTTGAGTCTCAGTAACCGTAAATAACTCTCTTTTCTGAATATGGATATCTCACCATATCTTGCAGTCAGGTCAGTTTATTCTACATGAAGCAAGAAAAAACCGATGTAGAAAAAACAACCTGGAAAAAAAAAGTGAAATCAAACAAAAACAGGTCTCTATGCATATATTATAGGTATCTATATTTTAATGAGAAATCACACATGTAAAATCTAGTTCTTAATGTACCCCTGGGCTTGCTTTAACCATTCATCCCAAATGCTAATTAACTAGGCAATGAGAAGAGAAAAAAAAAAAAAACAAAAACAAACAAGCAAGAGAAACTGCCTTGCTGTTACTAGACTGGCAGAATTCATAAGCAGAGTGGTTTCTTTCACTGGAATATAATGAAATAAACAGGCTTGAATTTTGATTTATTTATGGCTAAACTTACGGTTGCTGGAAAGTAATTACTCATAGCTCCATTTCAGTGAGTGTTTTTGTAGTGTTGTATAGGAAAGGACAGCCTGACAACAAATTTTTCAGGATTTTGTATTTTGCTCATGAAGAGGCAATATTTTGTATCTTAAAAACAACTGAATCTTATAAAAAAATCAGGTGCTCAGTTCCAATATGTCACACAATCATTTTTTCCCTCAAATTGTCATTTGATCTAGTACAAAATAAGAAAGTAATTGAATTAATGGCACATTTTTGAAGAAGTCTTTCTTGTTACAATGTGCATGATGACCAGTGATTTTGTGTTTATGCAACAGGCCATCTCTGTGTACAGATATCTTTCAGACTGCAAAATGAGAACCAAAACTGTAAATGTCTTTGTATCAGGACATATTGAAACAGTGTGAAAGTATGTTCAGATGTGTGATATATAATTTCTCTTTATCTTTCTGTCCCAACTGGGTGCTGTGTGACAGGATGGAGTACACATGGTTACCATAGGAATGCTACATACATGGAAGCTTCAAAATACAAAGCAGTGTATTTGAGTTTTACTAAATATCATTTGATGTCATCACCTAATTACTTTGATATACAACATTTTAAAGGCAGATATTTGGAAATAAGCTTTATCCAGAAAAGTATAAAACCCTGTCTAAAAAACTTGGAGAAAAGGCAAGTGTATTTCCAGCTGTGTGTAAATGTGTAGCTCAGAGGGGATAGGCATCGTTATCTTTCTGCTACAACCTTACAGAATAGATACAGCTTCTTGTCAGCTTGTGTGTACTACTGAGTTGATGAGATCTGAATAGGCTTTTCATGCCCATTGCTTTCTACTCTTCATCAGTTCTGCTCTGTCATGATGAATGTTTTCCCTTGCAGCAACCTTAATTGTTTTTTGAGGATTAGAAGAGTGATCATAATTACAGCCATTGTGAATTTAACTCTGATCTGCAGAGACTACACTATAAGCAAACGTTTTCATTTTGAACACTAAAATCAATGGTTTTCAATTACAAATAGAGAGGCCACTAGCTGGAAATGTTCCTTACTGGAGGGTAGATCCTACCCCTATTAGTTACTCACATTGCCTATTACTTGGACATTCACAGTTGAAACTGGGAGCTCTGGAAATAAACATTTCAAGTGCATGATCCCAACCAATCAATGGGTACTGATAAAAAATAAGCAGGTTAGTTGGTTATTTTCTCTCGAGTGCCTTGTCATAAAATGGCATTTGCTCTATGAATGGAATGGATAGTCTCATTTCTCTCCTCCTTTCTTCGTTGTGCTGTTGTTTCTACAGCCTTGCTGCTGCAGCCCTGTATTCAGGCTTCATGTACTACAGAGGTTTATTTCTGCAATAATGTGCTGTTCATATCTTTGTTGCTGTTTGAACTTCCCAGGCTTATTTTTGTTCTTCCCCCCTCCACTTACAGTAGTGTGCAATAACTTTATGCCTGCAATGCCATGGGGAAACCACCAGGAAAGCAACCACTGATCATAGCAGTGGATGAGGCAACATCCCATCTCTTTAAAGAATACTTAGCCAGGAGCATAACTTCATTTAAATGACTTCACTTAAATTCAGCTTCACATTGCGAAATTCCTAATACAGAGACAATACCAGCTGCAGAATAAAGATGAAAAACTCCCAGCTGAAGTAAGGCCCAGAAATTGCATTCAGTGCCAAAGACCTGTGCATGGCTGCAGGTAACAAAGCTCTGTACTGAGCTGGTTTAGGTCAATACACTTTAGTTATGAGTAAAGAACATTTGTGTGTCCCCTTGATATTTAGGGGTTACAGTGTAAAAATTCTGTTCTATCTAAGCAGCACTTTACTTTAAAAATAATCTCATGAATTTAAATAAAACTGCTTTTGGATTTTGGTGCTGCTCACTTTCAATACATGCAGTGATGGGTATCTGTAGTAAATGTCTCATATTTTATATGTCAGATTACTGACCCATCTAAGTATCTGGTGACCTATACAACAGGGCTTTATCTACTGTTTGACTTAAGTGGAGGTAATGGAATGTTAAATAAGATAAAATACATGTATGAGTTTGTATTTAGATACACATTTTCACATCACTTTCAATCTATGAGTCATCACTGAAAAAAAAACAAATTACAAAAGCTTTCCACTGAAATCAGCACAACTGCCTCAGAAGAATATATATATATTAAATACTATCGAGCAAATTGCACATATATGCCTGACTTGTTTCTTAATATAATAGCATCCAAAGAAGTGTAGTATTTCATTTTCCAATTATGAAGAATAACTGAACTAACCAGGATGACTGATTACATGCAGTTATGTTTATGTCCCACCTTCTTCTACATTATTTGAATGGAGAGTTTTGCTATTAAGAATTTAGAGAAAAAACTTCTTGATTGAAAAGCCAAGTCATAAAATAAATGATAGTGTGAATTGTACTGTAGCTTATTCTGGGTCAGTATAAACTGTTAAAGTTCGTCATTGAGAAAATAATTTTGGTGGATTTGGGAATGGGTTAGAAACACTGGTAAATATTTCATATCTATATCTATATATTTCTTAAAATTAAGTATCATATGATGGATATCAATGACGGAACACAAAGATTCCAGAACTAGTCAGAAAAGCCCCACTGCTCTGATCTTGCTTTTACCTTTGGTGTGATGTGAAGCCATTACTCAATAATGTAAAAAACCCCCACTTTTCAGCAGTGCAGGATGGTATAATTTAAAGCCTTAATTAAACGCATGAGAGGAGATTAAGTCAGTTTTTGAAATGTTATGTCATTTTAAATATATATTTTATTTAGTAGATTTGCTATTAATTTTAATTTTAGTTATAAAAATATATTGCTGGAATATCAATAAATATTTCTATTGAAGCTTGAAGCTCAGCATTTAGGGGTTTTGACAGGGGATGATTTTGGGATTTTGGGGGGTTGTTTTTTTCTGGGAGGAGGGACTCGAGAAGGGGGTTTGTGTGGTTTTTTTTTATTCATGTGGCAGTGGAAGAAATTACCCAGGGAAGTGGCAGAACATCCATCTTTAGAGGTTTTCAGGACTCAGATGGGCAGAGCCGTGGCTGACCTGCCCAGTTGCAAGGAAGGCCATTGATTAGATCATAGTGATTTCAATCAAGGCACACTCCTAAAAATCAGCCCAAACAAAAGTGGGATTCCAAGGGACAGCTGAATCTCATGCTTGGAGCAGAGCTAAGTCAGCATCTGCATAAAGCCCTGTCACTGCAACCTCACAAAAATAATTAAAATCCTGGTTTGGTGAATGGCATTCAAATCCCAGATTATGTTCCAAAATAAGAAAGATTTTAGCCAACTCTATTTGTATTTTCCTTTTCCTATTGTCACTGAAGCAAAAATCATTTGTGAAAGTCTAAAGCAGAGGAATGGCAGGTGGCTATATCTAAAGATGCATAGCAAGGCATAAAATGTGAGAGTTTTTATTTTTTATGTAGTTACCCAGAACTTAATCCAGTTTTCCCTGGATGCTCTGTTTGGGTAGATCACATTTTTATTTATGCTTTGGTTGTAATTGTTTAAATGACTTTTTGGCAACTGACATTTTCTAATCTGTAGATTTCATCAAGAGTTGGTTTGTTTTTAACAAACCACAATTATGCTATATATTTATTCACTACATCAAGTGAAACCTTTTCACTTGTAGATGTTAAGGGAATTATTAGTTTTATTGATTATTTTACAGTTAAGTTGTATTCTATCAAATAGAATGGGTCAAAGGTTTGCAAAACCCTTTTGTTCCTCCAAGTAATTTAAGATACAGTTCAGTTACAGTGGCAGAACTGTTCTCACTTTGGTTCAACATTTCAAGTTTCAAGTTGTTCTACTGGTCCCATTGGATTATCTTATTGATTTGCCAGGCATTGATCTACTGACTGCTCTGCCAGCAGCCATAAGAACACGGTTTGTTTGTAGCCTTACAATGTGTTCCAAAATACCGTTCACAGATTAAGTCTGAGGAGTAGCTCCATAGTTTTCAGTCAGATTTCTCTTTAAAAATATTTCTATGTAGAAATAAAACACATTCAGTGTTATTCATATTTCCCATTGATAAACAGCCTAGCAAAGAAACTGGAATTAACAGATTCATCTTAGCCCAGTAATGATTCCTGTTTTTTATTTTGCTTTGCACATACATCAGTTTTCTTGAAGAGGTAATTGCATTCAGCCTTTTCATTTTAGTGCAAAACTAATATGTTTAGACTTTTCCCTGAATTTGCAAATATTACTGTGGAGCACAAATATCTGAGAGAGATTGCTGAGCAGGCAGTATGCAATGGTATTCTCTACAGACCTCTGCAGCAATGGGGCCCACAGTTCCTTATCAGGGAAATGTGCAGGTTACTGGAAAATCCATTAGCTCTGACTTCGCTCTGTTTCCTAAAGCAGTTTCCCCTTTGTTCGTTTCCTAGCAAAGTGTCAGAATATCTTTGTAAACATGGGACAGCCTCTCCTGGCTTTCACTCTCCCCAGTGATCCTTCCCTTGCAAGTGGTCAAAGAACATGTGGATGTGGCACTGAGGAACATGGTTTAGTGGTGAACACGGCTGTGCTGGTTTGATGGTTGGACTCGATCTTAGAGGTCTTTTCCAACCTCAGTGATTCTATGATCAGAAAAAACTATTAAAATTAAATATTTTCTCCTTGCCTGTTGGTCTGCATTATGGAAAGAAACTTGGAAATCTTCAGCATTTTACTTTGATGTGTCAGTAGTTATGCACTAAATATGTTCTCTCTGGCCAGACCAGACTTAGGAAAAATTGTTCAAGTTGAAAGAGGCAGTGAGATGGACAGGCGAAGGGTTTCTGCTCAGACACAACCTGAAGCAAAGTGGGTATTAGAGAGGCCACTGAGGCAGGATGCAGGAAAAGAAGGAAAATAATTTCATCAATTTTAATATACAGAAGCTGGTGGGCTTGGGGGACTTTTGGCTCATTTCCATATCTAACTTTTGGAGTAGAAAAAAGGGGGTTGGTTGAGTTCACAGAGTACTGGGTTGTTTTGTCTTTTTTAATTTCATGTCAAGAAAGGTATGAGAAAGCATCCAGGAAGCTTAAGGAAAAGGAACCTTTCATCTGTAAGGAAACACACTTGTCACAGCTGCCAAGTGATCCAATATTAAAAGTTCCCAATGGCTGAAATCAAGCCAAGTGCCAAAAGTAACTACAGAAAGAGAGGGGGAGCCTTGAATACACAGCGACCAACACTGAAGGATAAAACATTTCTATTAGTAATAGCCAGGATGTAAACTACCAATTTCATGTGTTAAGCATTATGTTACTGCAATGCTGAGCCTTTTGTCACTTTTTTTCAGAAATACTGATTATCTGGCATATGGAATACCATTATTTACCATATGTCTTCATGGACTATCATGTCTTCTATGCTGGGTTTAGTGTACTAATCTTCCTGCTGAGTTATTTTCATGTCAACTTTAATTACTCTGCTTTTAAGTGCTTACTACAGCAAAATGACTTTGCAGTGGATTAGTGTTTAGGAGTATCCACAATCAGAGTGTGTTCTCTGACTGATGCATAACATGCATTTGTTTCAAAAATTTAAAATGACAGATTTAGGTTTCTGTAGTCTAGAAATTAGTATTTATATGGTTAAATCACTAAAGACAGCTATGTTTTTATAACTACAGCTTTATAAAAGGCAAATAGAACTTCTTGTTCTTAATATCAACTGTTAAATTTTATAACAGTAAATTTATAAGCTTAATTAATGGAACAATCTCTTATAAACGGTTCAGTGAAGAACCACAGACCAACACCTGCAGCAAGAAGTACAGGTGTGATAAGCCATGTTTATACTTAAGATGGGCCTAGAAATAAGAATAACTCTTCATTCATGCTTTGGTCTGAGAAATCCAGAAGACTCATTACAATATACACAGTGAGGGGTTTTTTTATAGAATTTCCTAGTTTTCCCAGCGAGCCAGACAATGGAGCTTTTGAAATCTGAAGTATTTCTCTTAGCAACTTGCCAAATGGAAGCTCTGCTGTGATTACTTGTAATTCAAATATGATCTGCTCCCAGTTTTGGCCAAATTCTTCCATTAAGAGCAGAGGCAACTGTACCATGCAGTTCTCCACTGTCTTATCTAACCATTAGCTCTATCTTCTGACTCCATTTTGCATCTGGAAGGGCACTTTTAAAAATAACCCCCAGTTCCAATACAAGTTCCTCAATACACGTTTCTTTCTTCCTTTTGAGTTCCTGCCTCAGGGAGGATGGAGAACCCACTACCATGCATGGGATTAAACCTGGGAGCAGAGCCAACAGCAGCAGCAAGTCAGAGCCAAACACTGTGGTTCCAACCAGAACAATTTTTTCTTCTTCCTGCCACAACAACCTAAAAAGCTCCCTAGAAAGCTTTGGAACTAGGGCTTTCCTGAATAGCACACACCTGTGTGTTAGCAGGGTGTTATTTACCTCCTTGTAGGTTATTTACCTCCTTGTTTCATATTACTGCAGTAAGTACAAAGTAGTCATTTGTGTTTGTTCCTTTTTAAAAACAAAAAGTTATTAGAGTTCTCAACATGGAACACAGTAATTCTTTTTAATTTTCTATAAAGAAAAAAATGCTTTAAATTTTGTAGCGTACTGCCACAGAGTTGAAATGGAATGTATTCCCAGGTATCTTTACGGCCAAGTTCTCACAGTTGCAATAGTGAGCTATAGCACCACTACCTATGTTTTAAGCATCCCTGAAAAAAAAAATTGCACTGTGCTTGGAGTCTTATAAATGAGTATTTATTTGTCTTCCTCACTCATCTATATTCTGTGTTCCACCACCAGTAAGAAGCTTAACTTGAAGATAATTCAATACAGCACTGTGTCTTAAAGCTCTAGCGACAGGCGTGAAATTGTTTTATCTTTTTTGTTCTTGGTGCGCTGTGCTTGTTGGGCTGGTGCATAGACCATCTGCTGCTGAGGTAACTCTTGGGATACTTGTCAAATTGATTGCACTCAGGAACGACTGAGACAGAGGAAAAATAGAGTTTCTAATTACATTTTACCAGGGATCTTGTTTAACTCTAGGAAGTGGTAATTCAGAAATAAATGGCTTTGGTGGACATCTTAGAATCTTTAATTAACAAATTACTCTATTAACACACACATTGTTTTCCAGGTGAGTGAGATCATTTGCCCCTGGGGCTTTTTTTTCCATATGCCTTCTGTTCCTGCAGCAAAATATGTAACAAATTGAAGTATTCATTTTGATTACATAAAGCACATGGGTATACAATTATATGAAAAGAAAGATGACATTTGTTTCCTGCCTTCCCTTAGGCCCCTAAAGGCTTGCCCATCACTGAAAAAATAAGGCATAAAGTCATTAGAATACATAACTTTTTTTTCTTTGTACATTACATTTTTGGAAGGGTGTTATTAAAACCAAAGCCTTTACTAGGAATAGTGGGATAATGATTATTTACAAAATACCACTAAAATAACAAGTTTTTCTCCAAAAAGTTTTAGATTCTTTCATATGTCAGTTGTGTGACTATTTTGGAGCTTTTAGGAATGTGTATATTTAATGTTATCAAATTTATATAATAAAATATTATGAAAATGTAATTAAAATATATTAAATATTTATGCAAGTATACTCAGTTTGCTGCTTAATTCCATTAATTGTTTGTTCATTATTTTATGCTTTATTAATCAATTAATTTGGATTTTAATTCCTTCTTTATATATCTTACAGGGGTACTTCCTGTTTTGTGAAAGAGTTTCTCAGCATATACTTGACTGGAAGAACTGTTGCATTCCAGTCTCAGTATTGACTGGAGCAGTAAATGAAACATTGGGAGACAAAGTTAGGTTGCCTAAATGACAACATTTATTAATGATATAAAATCACCAGTGATTTTTTAAAGTATATTTTTACAGTGAAACATGCAGAGGAATTTATTTGGAAAAGTTCAGAGAATGAGTTTGAAATTAAGTAAGGAGTGTTAGAAATAGTTTTGAAGAAGAGTTTCCAAGTCTTGGTTGCCTTTGTTTTGTACTTCATGGGATTTAGATCTAATCCTACTGTTGTGGTGATGCTCTTTAATTCCATATTCTCTGTCTTGGGGAATTTTTTCCTTCTTGCATGTATTCATGTAGCCATTTAGGACCAGGACTCCTCGATTTACCTAGACCTGACTTCTCTGCATCTTTCAGATGTGTTTTCTGGTATTTCTTTCTGGATATCTTGCAGATGTTCAGCCTAGGGAACTCAAGCATAGCCCATGCTCTGGTTCCTCACCTCTGCCATCTACAGGTGAGGAAGATGGATCTGGATTCCTGATAACAGATGGTTCCTACTATAGATTGTTTATTGTTGCTGAATAAAAATTACTTCATAAAAATTGTTTAAATGAAGACAATGAAAATTTTTTTCTAGTTCAATGGTATAATTTTTAGTACTCTCTTTCCTTTTGGTATCTATTGGAAAACATACAGTTTGTCTTTCCAGTCTCAGGAAGAAACCTGCCATCAGGAGAGAAGGCTAAGGTAGAAGACAGTGACCAAGAAAACATCATGAAACCACAGACCCAAAATTCTACAAGGTCATTGTTGGACTTATTTTTGAGAGTCTAAACATTCCATCATGTTTCAGGTAAAAATACATTCCATGTTTTTTTCACTTTTCTAAGCAATAGAAGAACATGCATTTATGTGCCTGCGTATGTTTGTGGGCTTTTGTATTTCTATACTTTTACATACAATCTATTTCTAGCATCAATGGTGTGTTGCACATATTTCACATTGAGTTACTTTGTATTGCAACACCTGCCGCCCTGGTATTTTGCTGTGGGAGGGTTATGATGAGTGCTATCTTCCGTATTATTAAATGATAACATGAGCACTTGCTGGTATGTCACTGTAGCAAACAGTGACTTGTAGCTCCCTTGAAAATTCACACAGATTTTATTGCTTCTTGAGAAAATAACACACATCTCTACTGCAGTTTCAGTCATTTTACTGATTGCTAAAGGATTTCCCCTCTATTACCTCTGCATTTTCTGTGTTGCCAGGTGTGAAATGAACAGAATCATAAAGTCAGGCTGTTTTGGAGAATAAAAACAACAGCACAGTCTGTGCTGATGAAATGGCAGCACACTGAAAGTGGAAAAATGCTCGTAGCTATTGGCAATCCAACATACTTCATAGGTAGTACAGCGTGAAAGACATATTTACCAATTATTGCAATTAAAAGCATTTGTAATATATACTACTGACTCAGGAAAATATCTCATCTTGTCCTGAAGTTTAAGTACGTGGTAAAGTCTGAGAGCAGTAGGACTGCTATACCTTGGTTAAAAGTAATTAATATTGATATTTAAGTGTTCCTTAAATATCACTGGTCTGCCAGGAGCTGACATGTTTGCTAGTTGCAATAGGAGTTTCAGCAGTTACAAGATCAAATGCTTGATTCAATTCTGGGTGAAACCAGACAGACCTTATTTAATATTCCCATTGCATTGAATATCAGGTGACTCAAATGAGATGTTGTTGTGGAAATGGTGTTTAAAACTTGGCCTGATCAAAGCTATTTTGGAGACAGGATGGGGTAGCTGAAGTTGAGGTACAAATGTACCTAATTACAGAGTGAAGAAAAAAGATAGCTTTATGGGGAGCCAGAGGAATGACTTGGATATGTGAAAGCTGTTTACATATTTCATAATTTTCAGCACAGGAAAACATCTGGGACAATTCTTGCAAAGGACAGTGGAACTAAGAAGTCTCAGTAAGTGATGGAAACATTTCCCCTGAATGTATGAGTAATGCAGTTCAGTATCAGCAGAGCAGAAAGCACAACCAAAGAGCAGGAGGGGCCCCAGTGCTCCCAAGTGGTCCTCACTAGCCTGACATGGGACCCCATCCACCCCTGCAAGGGAGTCTATTTAAGTTCAGTCTCGGTGCTCCTGCTGTGTCCTGGCAGTAACATCATCAGACGGATCCCTCCTCCTGGAGGTGCAAGTTTCATAGACAGCTTAGGTGAGAAAGTGGTGAGTAATGTGTTCTGGCTGGCTGTGTGTGTTCTTGCTGCCTGATCTATGAATAGGATCACACTTTGTTCAGACAAGGTGCAAACTCTTTAAATATATTACAGACGTCTAGAGTAAAAGAAGAGATTTCATTAAGATTTCTTTTTGAAATATAAAGTGTTAACAAAATAATGTGTTTCCTCTGTTAAAAAAAAAAAAGTTGCTGTGAAAAATCACTTGTGAAAACCTTGGATAAGGACAAATTAAACTGAAAAGCCTAACAACTACAGCAACAACAGAAAGAAGCATAAGACCTGAAGCTCTCTGAAAGCTGTTGAGGAATACTTTGGGTTCAGACAGCTCAGGGTGCAGCTGCAGTGGGAGCTGCAGGTTGAGCTCTGGGGTGGGAGTCAAAGGTAAGAGGCCTTGAACTGCCGAGCCTTTGCATACCAAAGGGCCTGGGGACCATGAACCAGCCAGGTGAGGGACACCCAGGGACACGGCCAAGGGCTCAGGAGGAAGAGTGAGACTTGTGCTTGGACTGTGATAGGAAAAAAGCCCAGGGCTTCCTTTGTTTGGGATCCCTTATCAAAGGCACCAGCTTGGGTTGTTATTTTGTTGTTCAATTATTGCACCAAAATTAAATTATTGTAAGGATCAGTGTGTCTGAGACTCCACTGAAGGAAACCTGGTCTGACTTGTGAGTGGGGTGCACAGGGAGTTGAGCCTGGATCCATCAGGTCCCTGGAGCTGCCCACTGAGAAGGGCCTTCGGTCCCAGCAGTGAAAGTCTCTGGTGCTGGGAGTGGGACTGCCAGAGTGGCTCCTGTGTGGTCAGACGGAAGTTTCCTTAACAAAATTTTAGATATATAATCACTGTAGGAAGCATCTTGACCTGTGTTTATTCAAACAGCCCCCCCAGGCCCTTGCCAGAGCAGACAGACAGGAATGGGGCGAGCCTTTGCCACGACTCAGCCTGGCCATCAGTGTCTGAGTCATAAAATAGTGACAGGTGGACAAGTAGAGGAGAGAGAGGGAGAAAGTGCTGGGAAGAGTTTACTGATTATTGCAGACAAAGAATCCAAAAGCGATTAGCAGGTCTATGTTGTAATAATTAAAGTTTTGTGTATTGTTCTTTACACAAACATGAGAATTTCCTGGACTCACAACCTCTGAAGTAAGTGGCAAACTGGAGGCAACACCTCTTTCATGTTTAGTCTTGTTCTCCATTTCAGGAGGGAGGAATAAGGAGCTGACAAGCTGCACCTGAGACCCCTTTGTCTAGACAGGACTGTTTGCTCTTTATGGGAGAGCCTGTTCTTCAGTGTCTGTGTGTGTACAGTTCCCAGTGCAACTGAAACCTCTTCTTGATGTACAAAGAATACAAAGGCATAGCATTTAATTATAATCCATTATGATTTATGGCCTGTGAGGGGAAGAAATGAATACCAGAAGCTTATTGGTAAGTGAGGTCAGACAAGAAGGAGCTGCAGGAAAAAGCTATCAGTAAAAGCTTATTGTCTTTTGAAGAGAAGCTCTAAGTATTTGTAATCTTCTGTATTAGAAAGAAAGTGTTGCTTTTCTGTTTGAGGTCTGAAATAGGCAAGTATTTAACATGTTGGGCCATTAAGAGGATAAGTAGAGCGTAAACATCTATGCAGGCAAATGGAAGACAGGCTAAGGAATTTCTAGCAAGACTTTGGTTGTTTTTGTTTTGTTGTTTTTCTCTGTGCTTTTGCATTTGAATTGTTATTAACAGAACATCTTTAATTCTTCCACTGTAAACATATTGGAGAACATACAAGGATAATACAGTTTTAAGTGCTTTAGAGTCCTTTTGGTAGGTGAAAAACTGTGTTTTGGACCTTTTTGCCCTTGTGGGGTTTTTTTGTTTCTTGATCTCATCATCAGTTTTGAATTACCCTTACCAACCTCTTCTGAGGTTGTGATCTAGTTTAACATCGATTTTGATACCCTGTGTTGTTCTGTTGGCTTTGTGTTTGAGCATAGGCAACCTTCTGGCACCCATAAATGTAGATCTCTGTTACCATCTCCATTTGGGTGCTGGGCTCTTGGCATGTGAGTACCAGCAGATGCCATCAAGTATAAGGTGGAAATTGGCACCCGTGTGCCAGTGCCCTCACAGAGGAGGGACTTCTATAGAAGAGACACAGCTCACAAACTGCCCATCTAAACTCATTTTGCTTGGCACTGAGCAACTGGCACCATCCTGGGCGAGCGGGCACTGTGCCATCACAGCAGATGGGGCTGAGGGAAGGGAAGCATTTGGGAGCCTTGTCCAACCACAGAGTGCACGTGGCTGAGGGCAGGCTTTCCAGCCAGCAGCATCGGAATGGCTCCCTGTACTCAGTTCCCAGCTTGAGTTTAAGAGGCTCAGTGATAGATTTTAAGATGTCAGTCCTAGTTTCAAAATTTCCTGTAGTTATATTGCTCTTAACAAAATTATTTCAGCCTGAGTGATGCAGTTATGCAGGAGAGTCTGAGAATTGTAACCACAGACTAACAGAATTATGATCTTAATATTTGTGTAATTCCATAACCAATGTGCTCTGCTTGATATTTTGGAGCATGTTCCCTGCAGTAAGTAGATGTTATCTAAAAATCATGAAGGGGCATCTCATTTTTTGTGGATGGGGTTTTTTTCTGCAAACTGCTTTTCCAGCATTTTGCACAGGGGGAAGCTACTCAATGGAAAAAAAACCCAAACAAACAACCCAAGTTAGAAACTGTTTCAAACAGGTGTTAAAAATCAAAAGCTAAATGCAAGGCCATAGGTTGTTCTAACCATTGGAATATAGGTACAAGTGTATGCACCCAAGTTTGTTCATGGCACTGGCAAAAAACACAATGCTCAAAATTAAACCAGCATTGCAATGCATAATTACCTCTTTGTTCCTTACACCAATCACAAAAATGGTGTGGGTTTTGAAGCAGAACAGAAGGAAAGCATTTTGTGAAACTCCATGGCTGTGGCCCAGCATGGCTCCTGAATGTCCTCTTTATCACCCAATAAAAGCCTTGAACTCCCACGCTGTGTCATATGTTGTCTATTTAAAAGGAATAAATACTCCTTAAATAAAAAGCCCCTGTTAATTCCAGGGTCTGCACCAATGTAGGTATGTAAGCAATGAGCCACCTATTCAACAATAAGACCAGAGAGTGAAAGATAACAATGTCTCCTGGCTTCCTTGGATAAATATTACTTTACAAAAAAGCATTATTTTCTTAGAGGTATTACATGTTCTGGATAAAGCCATTTGGGCATCTTGAACCACTGTAAGAATAAGCTTAATGTTAAACTGAGGCTGGAATGATGGAAACATCAAACTACAATGAAAAGAAAACAAACAAGGGGTGGACAGACTCATGTTATTCCTTGATCTGTCTGTAGTTTTTGGACAAGGAAGTTGTTATTCTCATCAAAACAGCATTTTAATGACATTAATGTCACTGTGTTGGCATTATTTACTTTTGTGGTGTTCTGTCAGTTCGAGAAATGTAATTTTTCATACCCTCACTGAATTACCATAATAAGTAGAATAATCACAATCTTTTTGGGTCTTTTTAAAGTTTTATTCATACAAAGTTTACTTAAAAGATAGAAATTACATACTTGGAGCCTGATATGGTTTTTGATTTAGTTTGTTTGGTACCTTGTTTCTTTTAAACAGCTCTCAAATGAGAATGTCATTTGGGAAAATGCTAAGAGCTTAAATTTTCCCTCTCTCAACAGATATCTATAAAATTATATAACACAGTAGTAACTGCCCTGAAAGTAATAAAATCAGTTACTAAAATTAGTAAAATTAAATATAAATTTATAGTCATAAGAGGAGACTTTGTAATAATTGTAACGGAATGTTGAGTCATGCCTGGTATCAGTCTCTGCTCATAACTCTGGGGAGCAATTTGGGGTGCCCAGCTGCAGGCACTGCCCACAGGAACTCTGGCAGTGGTTTGGGCTCTTCCTGGGGTCAGGCAGTCCTCAGCACTGTCCCTGCAGCCCTGGCTCCCTCTGCCACTTCCAAGTGCTAGAAAAACACCACTCTGCCCGCTGTTTAGGCCTCATATGACAGGTAGTTTTCAGGAAAAAATATCAAATGCAAACAATAATTATATTTTGGGACCAGTGGGGCTGTGAGAAGACCTCGGGTCTTGTTTGTTTGGTGCCACTCAGCTTAATTTAGCAGTCTCATTTTGCAGTATAGGCAAGCCTCTGGGGCTGATTGCATTACCAGGTACACAGGGCTTGGAATGAGGTTTTCAAAAGTCACCGTATGATCTGTTCAGGCTGAAGAGATCAACATCCTAATACCCTCAGACACTGGCTTATATTTTTTTTTCTTCATGGCAAAAGGATTTCAAATATTATCCCAAACCTCTGGCTACCTGTCAGATAATACTTTCCTCAGGAAATATAGAACAAAACCAAACTTTAACAGAGCTGCTGAATTTACTTTCAGCTTTGGGATTCACTACAATACCCCTTACACAGGTCTTGTATCTTGACTTGTGTAGTACAGAACCATAAATAACAGCAAGGAATTAACTGGGGATCTGTTGTCCTCCAATACTAGAAAGAAAGAGATTGGTTAGGGCAAAAAATACAATCACAGCCATAAAAAAACACTCCCTTTTTAATAAAACTTTGATTTAATTGCATTACCATGTAGCAGTATTTCTTGTAGCTGGAGAGCATCAAGACATCACACAAGTCTTGTTGACTGAATGGTAATTAATGCCCATTCATAGAAACATATTGAAAATATGTTTAGCTTTCATAGTGAGAGCTAGCATATTATTTTACGCTGTTTTTTTTTTTTTTTGGCCATCAGAGTGGTGCTGCATATTAAGGTTTTTTTCCCACAGCTATTCCATTACCAGAATGAAATGCCACCAGTTAATAGGATGGTAGAGTAAATGTCACAAGCTGAAGGGACCACAGGAATGTGTATTTGCCACATGTAGAAGCAGCACTTTATTAGAACGCAATGTGGAATTTATGAGCATTGCTATAATATTCTGGATATGCCTCCCTGGTAATATCTGACATATATCAGTGCTAAAAGTCTGGATACTGCAAAATCAGCTCTCTGTACCTTTCCTATATGCTAAGAAGCTATATTGTCCTAGTAATGCACTGTCAACTAAAGCAGGTAAAACTGGTCCCTGCATATTATTTATTGGCCTGTGAATGCAGATTGCATACACACTTTATTACCTGCTAATTTACCACCCGCTGGCTGAAGGATGGCCAAAGTCTACTATTTGTTTTATAGGAATTCATTATGCCATTAACCTTTCACTCCTGTAGGCCACAAGGAAGATTTTCTTTGGTTAAATCACTCCTGTAATAATGCTCTACAAATGAAAACAATGATTTATTGCACCCCACAAAGTCTAATAAACATAAATTATATCCTAATACTCTGCACATTGCAGATGATTGTATGTAGAACTAGTTACTCTTTCAAAGACTGTTTTGGTCTCTGAATCATGCTAAGTAGGAATCACGCCCTATGTTACCTCTATGTTACATCCAGGTCTGGTGTTGGAGGTAACATTTTCACGTTTTGCATTGTAATAGCAAGGGCATCATTGAAGATCATGTGGTTTATGTATTTAGATATTTTTTGTAAGGAGGAAGAAGAAAAAGAGGGAAAACTGTGATTGCCTTACCCTAACTGAAATGGCAGTTAATGTTTTATTCCTTTATTTTTGTGGTAAGTCCTGGAAGGAAAGCTGGTGCAATTTTGAATGCCATCAGTGGTTATTTCATTTTAAAGCCAGTCTGCTTTGAACAGGTGTTCCACACTCAGCTTTTGGTGGCTCTTTGGTGTAGGGCAGGAGCAGGGTCCGTGCTGTGCTCCATGGAGGGAGCTGAGGCATTCTAGGGGTACCACTGGAACAAGCAATCAGGCTCATGGGGATATTTCAGCTGGGCCTGGTTCAGGATTTTTTTAAGAAACATTCAGGTTTCGAGCAGGTTTGATTCAGGTTTGCTGAGACCCTTTGGTGCTGAGATTCCTGTTTGGTATAAAACTGGCTCGTGTTAGTAAAGAAAATGTGGGGTAGGGTTCCGAGAGGTCAGAAAGGCCTATCCTCTGTACCATGACCACCCACCAAGGAAGAACTGATGGGCTATAGTTGTAGGTGACTCCCTTCTAAGCAGAACAGACACCCCTCTTGGGGAAGTCTGCTGCCTCCAGGGACATCACCAGGGAATTTCCTAGCCTGGTCCAGCCCTTGGACTAAGACCCATTAATGCTCTTCCATGTGGATGGCAACGAAGGCACAAAACATAGTCCAAAGGTGATCAATAGAGGCTTTTTATATCCTCCCTGCTCTCCCAGTCAAAGTAAACCTCTGCAAATTTTTCAGTGTTTCAATAAATGTTTTGTGATAGGGTACCTCTGCAATGACTGCAGCATGACACTCTATCACTTCTGTATTTTCTGCACCTTTCCGATAGCCTAAAAAATCTCTCATGCCCATTTCAAGCATTGCCAATTAAAAAAAAAATCCTTTGCAGTATGTGTGACATTCACCTTGATACCAGTGACATTCAGAGAGCCTGCTGATTTTTAAGCTACTGATTAAGAACTGTCTGAAATAGTTTCACACTTGGTTTGTAAATCCTCAGTCAGAGCTTTTCCATCAATGCCGCTGTGAGATATTTCTCCTTGGCTTTGCGAATGTTTTAACAATTCCTTTGCAAGAACTCTGTCTTGAAAATGAAATAATCTCTTTCTTCTTGTAAATATTTATTTTCTACAAATACAAGAGCTAGTAGTCAATGACTATAATGTAGCACAATTTTGCACTAGATAGAGATCAACCTAGAATATGACCAAGGTAAACTAAAAATCCAGAAGTTTTGTCCCCTTGAAAAAAGGATGCAATTCAGTAGTTCCTGGTGCTTAGACCACAAAATCCAAAGGTGTACATGATCTGATCAGAATGGCAACATTTACACAATTTCAATTGGTCACATTAAGCAGCAATCAACAGGGTGGTCTTTATCCTGTTTAATAAATGTTGTCTGTCTGGGAGGATTACAGAAAATAAGGACATTTATTCTTTTCATTTCTAGAGTGGAATTAGTACAGCTGATTTATATCCTTACAACAGTTTGTATCTGGAGGGGCAGGAGAAGAACCGGTGTTGGACTTCTCTAAATATCGAGTCTATGTTGCTGCCATCATGCTTTGAGTGACACTATTCTCCTTTGATATTTTTTTAGCCATGGAGCTGGATTTCATAAGAAGAAGAAAGAGAAAATGTAAAAAATTCATGCAGAGGTTACTAGAAGCAGGAGCGATGACAGTATTCCATGATCTATAAGAAGGCTGTTGACTGGAAGGTAGGCAGCATCTCATAAAGACTATTCCATTTTCTTGAGTTGCCACATGCTAAAAGAAAACTCCTTTCTTGAAAGTGGATTTACCAAGATCTGCTCAGTTCTCACTTGAAACTGTTCACAACAGCACACGGCTGAAGGAAAATGCTGAAATGAATCCCAAGGAGTGCAGCGGTGGAGAAGCACCTTGAACCTGAGAAGGTGCATACTAGGAGACTTGTTGATGAAGTTTTAAAATTGTGTCCTTACTTGTTAGTGATTTTTAGTAGCAAAGTTTATGTATCACCTCTTTCAGCTTGTTACAGCTGCCCCGTGGGGCTGTTACACCACACCCCACCTTGCATTGTATCTACCCATCCCTGTCTCCTTTGTGTCACCCAGAGACTTTTTGTTCCTCAAATGAGTCATCGAACCTGCTCGTTCAGCATATTATTTTTTCTTCACAGCCTCCCCTCCCTTGGGGGCCCCTGGGACCAGGACATCACAGCAGCCTCCCCCCACGGGAAGCCCCTGAGATCAGAGGGCTCCCAGACCCCCTTTCCTCTCTGCACTGCCACAACCGGAGCCAAGGGAAACATGTCTGGGCTTGCCTTGCCAGCCCAAGCTGGGCAGCCCCGTGTAGGATTTTCCTTTGCCTCGTGGCCAGAGCATCATGGCCAGGGCTGCTGCCAGCCCCGCCCCTGTCCCAATTCTATTGGTTATTGCCCCTGTCTATCCCTAATCCCTGGTTCTCTATTGGTTGTTATCCTTTGTTTCTCCTACAGCCAGCCGAAGTACCAAAGGCCCTTTCCCTTCTTGAGTTTTCAGCCAATCCAGGCCCAGACCTGGAACCTTCCCCCGGAGATCTTATAAAACCTCTGGCATTTTCCCAATAAACTCTCTTGGCCTGGACTCCTGGACTCATCACATTGTCTACCTTCTCTGCGCTCCCTCGGATCCAGAGGCAGGCAGAGACCTCTCCCTTCCTTCCAACACTGTACAACTCCCAGTTAATCTTGTAGGTGTAGGCATAAATTAATGATGTCATGAAGCCCTTCCATAGATATTGGGCACTTAAATCTATATGGCCTTTTCTAAATCCTAGCTAACTGCAGATGTGTTTGTAGTTCAGGTCACAATTCAGCTTAAAATTTTGGTGAGCAACTCTAAATGAAGGTAATTACCCATTTGTATTCTTGCCAATGGGGCTAAAAGATGCATTCAAAAGTTAAATCCAAAGAGCCCAGAGGAGGAGTCCCTTGAGCAGCTGGGTAGCTATGCTATGCTTTCATTGAAGTAAGTGTGCTTCTAAGTCATTTGATAGGGAATAATCCAGTTTAATCACATGCTTGAGGGGGAGGAAATTACTTCAGTTAGAGTCTCTTTTTTGTTAGTCTGATCAGCTTGTTTTCATCTTCTAGTTTAACATTGTTTCTTTATTTTAAATGGGACTCAGCCATTGTGATCCAGGTATTAATAAAACTATAGTTTACACATCTTTATGAGAAAAAGTAGAGATGGTCAGTAGTACAGCTGCAGTATTTCCTATCCAATCCTGAGTCAGGGGCACAGTTCAGTTGTTGAAAGGCTTCTTTTTTCTTTCAGTTGCCTGGTTTTCAAAGAAAAATTTTTGCCCTGACACTTAACTCTTCCTTTCCCTTCTGTCCCACTTGTCCAACACATTTCAGTAGCCTCTGTATTTATTGGCCTGTTTCAGCCAAACTTGGCAACCCTCTCTGAACGGAGGTCTCATAGGTGTGGAATGCCAATAGTTTTCATTAAAATTGGTAGTTTGGCCTGTGCTTTAGTGTGCCTTTTGCTGAAGGTGCCTGCCATCAGTCTGTCGGCCCCTCAGTACCCAAAGGGCTCTGGGCACAGTGTTGGTCTGGCAAGTGGTGAAACAAATAAAGGTGCAGAGAAGAAGCTGAGGACCACATGGAGATCCTGCTGGAACAAGAGGAAAGTGGATGTTTGTCAAAGAAGATTGTTTGTCACAGTAAGATGCGGGAGGAGTCAGAGAGGGGGGAATCGGCAGGGGAGACAGGAGGCAAAGGAGCTTGGTTTGCAGTATTAACTGGTTTAACAGTTTACAGACAGGGTAGAAGATGGATGTCTCAGATGTGTAGGAAATCAGGCTTCATTAGCTTTTCTCCTTGCAGAAAAACATATTATTAATTGCCTTTGGTCTCCAGGGGAACCACTAGCCTCGTTTGAAACTTTGCTGCTGTTTATCGTCTGAGCGCTGAGGCATGCTCTGAGCAGAGGGATGTCTTTGATGCTGATAGATCAAACTTTGCACTGAAATCTGCTGAGATGAGGAAGCCTGAATCAGCAAAGCCAGCTTTTAAGGAAGTAGAGATCCCTCTGTGGAATAAAGGAACAAGTGCTGCCAGAGACTGGAAATATGAAATCTGTGCTCTTTAATGCTCAGCACTCTCTGGGGTCCAGCCAGCAGCCTTGAGGACAGAGGAGAAATTACATGAGGATTTCCATCCAAGGAGGAAAAGGGCCCTAAGTGGCTGTGTGTAGGAGTGCAAGGACAGCCTGTCATGATGTGTGGTTGATGCTGGTTTGCAGGCTTGAAATACACAAAGCAGAAGCATTAGCAAATGCTCTACAGTGCTGGGGAAAATTGTCTGGGACTTTCTTTTCCTGTAACTGCTAATGCATTTTGAACATGTATATTTAGTTTGAGGCTTCCCACCTGTCCTTTTGGGTAAGAATTCTGACACTAAGAACTGTCTTCTGCACAGATGAAGTCTAAATCAAGGGGTTATTTCCTCTCTCTTACCGTGACTATCTGGCAGAAGGCAGGAAAAAACACTGCACTATTTTTGGAGGAGAAGTAGTTTCCAGCTCTGATTTCATTTTCAGACTTCTTCAGCTCACACTCTACTACTCTTTGCCTTTCTCTTTCATTCTAATCACCTGATACAGGTCTGCTTATTATTTGCAAAGATAGCAAGTTTGTAGGTGTGCCTGTTGAATGATTAGATACTGCTAATTTACAAGGAAGCACATTTACATGCATAAACCCATCCTCTGTACTTCTCCAGTGGATGACATGATATATTTGTCTCTGCATGATCCTCTGGACCCTCTGTGATGAAATCTCCAACTAGATGGACTCTGGTTTATTGCAGCAAGCCTTGTGGCACAGTTATCCAAACCCCAGGCAAGCTTCACATAGCAACTGCAGTGTCTGCTTCTCGTGTTGCTTCCAAAGGGACAATTTGAGCAACAGCAATAAAACACAGCTGGCATTTGGTTTGAACTACTACTCTCTTTTACAGAATTAATGTAACTGGGCAATATTTTTGAAGGAATGGATAGGCCTAGGTATAAAGCATGCACTACATGTATGGAGAAATGTGTGACTGACTTGTATTATTAATTGATTATTTTTAACAGTTGATAATGGTGTTTAAATTTTAGTTGGCATAACTGTGAAACAGGAGAGGTCTCAATTAGACAGTATTATAATTAGGTGTTTAAGAAATGACTGGACATAGCACTTAGTGCTATGATCTAGTTGACAAGATGGTGATTGGTCACTGGCCACACTTGATGATCTTAGAGATCTTTTTCCACTAAAAGGAGTCTCTGATTCTGTGCGATAGTAGCAAAAGAAATTTGGGAAGATTAGTCACTGGAATTCTTATTTTGTGGAGACTTTGGAAAGGCATTGAAACAGACAAGTACATTAACAAACTTAAAATAAGCTTTTTATTACTTAATATTTTTTCACTGAAATTCAAAGCTTTGGCACTTAAAGTAAAGCAGAAAGTGGAAGTCTCAGCCGCACTGCATTAATTTTTCAAGGCCTAATGTGCCAGACAGGGAATAAGTTATTACATCTGTTGCCCTCTGGGAGGAAGAATGAAAAGCACAAAAATGATTCTTTGCTGTTAGGCTGGAATAACTGAATAATAGCTGATACAAGCAGCGGTGTTGCAGCAGAAAAGCTTACAGCAGCTTTTGTGTCATCATTAGGAGTGAACATTTCTCTGTATAACTAGTGTAGCAAGATTAGGAAACGTGGCAGGGCTTATTTGTTCTTCTCATGAGGCCCTTTACAATTATGGGAGAATTTCAAACAAGTGTCTCATGCGCAGCTGCTGATAATCTGTGTGAGATACTCCTTTTATCATGTTGAATTTGCAGCCTGTGCCTTCCAGGATCCACAGGCAAAAATTCAGTTGTCCATGGCAAGTTTATGAGAGCAATATGGCACTTCCAACTGTGGTGCCTCTGGGCAGGTTAGGGCTTTGTTTGCCAGAAGCTGGGCTCTTGGGTGGGTTCCTGGAGATAATGAACTGAGTCCATGAAATTCCTTGTCCCTCTGACAGGCAGAAACATTTCCTGAGTTCTGTAGTGACTTGTTTTCCAAGAGAGAGCCTCTGAGGCCCCTTATTAATGATTGTCTTCTCTGTAAATACTCTCATAAAGCTTTTTAAGTACTGTGATAACATGGCAGATCAACAGAAGGATAATCCCAGAGGAAGATATGGGAATTACTTGCGAGTCCATGAGCTTACTTTGGAATGAAGGTACCAAAGCACCATTCCCATGCTTCACTGGTGCCCCAAGTTGAAGTATCACATCTTTTAGTCATCCCCAGGAGGTATGAAAGGTTTCAGTAACAGGAAATAGAGGTGAGGAAAAAGAGCAGTGTGGATTTTGCGAAAGCTCTGCATCTGCCTGTCTCCTTGGAACATCCAGTATTTCTGTGGCATGTAGATCAAAAAAGCAACATAGGCAACAGGCATAAAAGCACTTTAGGCCTTTTCAAATCAATCTGCCCTTTGTTGAAAAGAAAATTAGAATGTGATGTATAGATTTTTATCTTCACCTGTAATCGATCTTTATATATCGATAGCTGTATCTAACATGCTTTGTTGTAGGTGCCGCTGGCTTGTGAGTAAAAGAAAGCTCACTTTACCTGATGGAACTAACTGCACGAAGGGTTTTCATGCACATTCTCTAATTAATACTGAACTGATATTGTTTCTTTGACAAGACTGTCCTTGTCAGCAGTTCATCTGAGGTCTGGGATGCAGAAGGCCGTGACAATTTACTGTGCTGCAGGATGTAATGCGTACACAAAGGCTATTTTAAGGCTGATGTGAGCTAATAGAAAAGATAAGTGCAAATTAAAGCTTATGGAAACATTCTGTCTCTGATCTATTGCAAGCACCCTCTAACTGTATTTGTGTATTGAGGCAGACTAGGGATAGTCCTCTACAGTTCCCTGCATGCATTTTTTAATTTTCTTAATACCTTTTCTTTGCATTGGGCAATGCCAGGGCAGCTATCACTATGTGGATTTAGCTGAAATCAGCTGTTTTAAACTTGGTTCACCACTCTATTTAATTAAGGGTTGTTGGAAAGCTTCCACATGTTCTGTGTAGACTAGCTATGCCTCAAGCCTTACGTAGCTGATTTTGACAGTTTGTCACTAAATCATGACAGGTCATGTGCTCTATAAGATATATCAGCATCGTCCTTTAAAATCCAATGTAGCAATTCTACTGTGACCTGGTTGGGAATGAGGACTTTCCCTTGTCAGAAGCATCTTACACATCTTTGGCAACATGTAACAATGGTGCACCAGAGATGAAATAATTTCTCTGTAAACACAGAACAAGTCTATGCCTGTATTTTATTTGGTGCATAAACATGCATGAAGCCAAAAAACTTTTTCAATACCCTTGCCTTTGTGTGGCTTGTAATTATCCCTGTATATTGGACTAAACATCAAACCCCCAGATTGTGTGCAAATTAGTCTTTTGTTCTTGAGATCTGTCTTCCTTTAGAGGTGAACTGTAGCTAAAGGCATCCAACAGCTCAGGAAAGGAAAGATCTGCAAGTGTTAGGAGTAAACCAATTATAATAAGGGGAAGATTTTCTATTGTGAAGGGTAATCTGTCTCAGAGGTAGATTAGCGCTGACACATCCCCTTTAGACAAGACGCTCAGAACTGACAGCCATTTGGAATTATGTCTGGAAATGCTGTCAACACCCACACGTCATGAAAAAAAGAAATGTGGTCTCTTGGCTGCCTGCAGTTGCAGCCATCTGTTTGGATGGCGGATTCCTGCTCAGGGGTTGGTTGGAGTAGTTCACTAGGACTTCATGGGTGCCAAGCAGCAATAGCTTGAAAAGAGCAGACTGTATGTCTCAACAAGCGCTGTATTTTTTATTAGGAGCCCTCATTCTGCATGACTACAATAGCATCACATGCATCCTTGATTTGCTGGCATTTGTTGATACTCACATGTCAAAGCAAAGGAGCAGAGACAAATTAAACAGATTTTGGGGGACCTTGTACCTGCCAAAATGCAGTGCAGTGGGCACCTCAGTCTTAGAATACAACATAGGACAATCCAAATGTCCTTAGGAGAGCCATCTCCTGAGATTTCTAGATGAATAGGAAAATCACTGCCTTTTCACCAGCCACTGAATCAGCTGGAATTTATGGCATAAAACTGCTCATTCAATACCAGAATAGGAGAAGTCAGTCAGAATACCTAATTACATGGATATTGAATATGGACAGAGTATTCTTTAAAAAGAAAAAAATGTAACTGGAGAGATCTGCAGAGCTGGAAGGCACTGCAGCTGTAAAGAATTTTATTTGTATGCTGTAGGTTTTACTTACAGTTTTGTTTGACACTTAACAACAAAATTATTTCATTTTAGCAAAAAATAGCTGATGATTATTGTTTCACTAGATCTTCAGTACACTAATTCTAATTCTTACCTTTATTAACTTTTTCATTTTTATTTAAAACTTTTTCAGGAAAAAACCCCAACCAAATCAATAACGTTATACTTGAATGACACAACACTGCAGGTATCAGTTTTAGCCAGAAGTGTAGTTATTGTGTCGCTGCTCTTTTGTGTTGCTGGGGAGTGATTGTACATAGCATTCAATCCCCACAGATTCAAAGCAATACGTATTTCCTACATTTTGTGTAAAGATTGTATGCTCCAAGTTACCCACTGTACATACAGCCTTGTCTCTGTGTTTTGAAAGAAATGGATAAATCTCCAGATCCGGCCTTTCCACTTGTTACTGACTCCATTTGCATTCCAGATCACAGAATGTGATAACGAGCAGGTTACACATGGGTCTGTTAATTACAGCCAGGCTGTGTGATGAGGGTAAAACCAGTTTACCAATCTGCTTCAGCACTGTGTTTCTCCGAAGCCCAACTGATTGCAGATCTAACAAATGCGAATGCTCTGGGCCACCCTGGGAGCCGCAGAGCTGGGCTCTCCATTCCAGCCCCATGTCAATGCGCTGTGGGGACAGCGCGCGACTATCGCTGCGCTGCCTGATCCCCATCGGTCCTGTGCGGCACAACACGGTGGTTGCTCTCGGGAGCAACCAGTGAGGAGGATATGGTTCCCCCTCTCAGGGGAGCTGACAGGATAAGGAGCACCGATGTGTTTTCCAAGGGGAACCAGCACTGTGCTTTCAGCAGCCCCGGAGGTCTGTTTAATGAAATACCTCTCAAGTGCTATTACGAAGGGAAATTGTATTTAATTTTTCTGACTCATTTTCCACAAGCACGTGATGCTTGGAAGGAATAAAAATATGAAGTATCCACTAAAAAGCATAAGCTTTAAAGTTAATGCCTAACATCACGGATTTCTGAGGACATACCTTGCTGCCTTTCTAAGACAGATGCCACACTTATAAAGGGCCACCAGGATGAGACATAGCAGGTAATGTTGGACACGAATCTTCCCTTTGCCAAAAGGCAATGTTTGAAAGTGCTTTTTCCTTTTATCTTTCTTTTTTTTTTTAACCAGAGAAAATTGAGTTCTCTCTGTTTTACACACTGTTCCATTCCTCTTTATTTTGAAGCAAATACTACATTCAGTCCGTCTGTCAAAGGTCTGTTGTTATCTGGCCTTTTCTTAAGAAGCCCAGTTACTTCTTGCATGTAACTGTCTTTACTCCTGCATTTTTTAAAATATTTCTACCTTCCCATTAGGCTTTCATAATTTCCTTCTTTTCCTACATCCCTGCTTTTTAACATGAATATGTCAATGACTGAATAATGCCACCACTGACTCCCAAACAAGTAGGCAAAAAGCAGATTTTTTTTTAATTTAAGTTTTGATTAAATTGCTTCAGAATTATGAAATACAGAGTAAGTCTCTAGCACAAACTCCCAGATGATATGTCTAGATCTGCATAGAAGTGATCTGCTGCTATAGCATGGAGATGGGGGACAGTGAGCTCCAGAAAACAGCAGTCTCTGTGCAGCATACCCAGCACTGTCAGGAGACAAGAGGGTTTCCCTGAGAACAGTGAGTGGTGGTAGTGGGGAAGGTTGGACCATCAGATATCTCTGACTCAGCTACAACATATAAAGATGCACGTGAAGAACCATCCATGTTTTCCGTTGTGACTGAGTTCCATTTGCTTGTCTCTGCTGGCAGTGACAAGATGACTTTCATCTCTTCCCACCCCTATCAGCTTCCTGTGCTAGAGCAGTGTGCTCCATCCCCGCGCTCCATGTCAGCAGGGGCTCAGGTGAGCAGGTGTTTTCCCCTCTCTTTGCTGGTATTCACCACGGTGTGAGATGGAGCTCGGGTTCAGGGCAGCAGAGTCCAATCGTAAGGCCTGAGAATGACTGCACCATCTGGGACTTTGGCCAAAACACACTGAAAGCCATTCAAAAGGTTTGATAGTGTATTCAAAGAATTGCTGCATGGAAATGGCATCTATATTCCAGGCTTTTCCAGCATTACAAGTCAAAGTTTTCTGAGGTTACTTGTTGAAGTAAATATTCTCTACTTCTCCCATTTCCAAGAACCTTTTACCCTTGACTAGACAAATGATGACACTGCCGTGTTACTAATCTTGCCGATTTTCACAGTGTTTGATAAACACTTTGGAACAGATTTCATCACATCCAGCAGATTTAATGCTTCTTTAGATAAGGCAAGTGCCTAACAGTAACACTTTTCTCAGTCAATTCAACTAGAAGTAAATACTGTGTGTGATTATAGGATTAAATCTGAAGCAAAAGGCTAGTTTTGTAAGCAGTTAAAAATCTCCTGTCGACGCTCTTCTTTCTCTCTTTTACTGTAGCAAATGGACTCATTTTTCCTTGACAGGTTTTCAGTTATAAAAACTGATTGCAGGCTAGAAAAACCTGGTTCTTGGAAGAGTTTTAATTTCCTTTTGAAAGGATCATTTTTTAAAATGGAAATGCACTTGATTTTGGAAATTTTCAATTTTATTTGTTCCAAATCTCCCTGCAAATCTATTTTTCAGCTCTATCCATTTTTCATTTTCATACTTGTGAAAGTTGCCATAGTTACACGTAAATTGCTGATAATTTCACTCAGTTAAGAAAACAGCTTCATTTTCCCCAATTAAATCTTGGTAGTTATGAAGAAAGATGTTGTTAGTTGTAACAATAAGAGGTTTCCTCTGCTGCCCCTCACCCTCCTTGTGACTGTCTATTAAAGCAGCAATATTTTTCTGACTCATATTTACCTGATGATTCAGAACCTCAGACGTGAGATTCCATAATCAGAAATTGCCACAGTGGGTGTTAATATCTGTGTGGGTTATGGTAAAGCTTGGAAATCTATAATCCCCAACATGTTACATCAGGCTCTGAGAAAGCATTCCTGTTCCCTAATTTTGTCCTCTCTAATGTAACACAGGCTAGAGATACCAAAGCTGTTTCCAGCACTGGAAAGCTCTCAGCAATTGTAGGTGTCCGCCAGGGACTAAAACACCCAAGCATTCAAAAAGGGAGGGACTAAGGATCTGGAAAACTAGCAGTCAGTCAGCCTCATTTCAGTCCCTCTGGAAATTCTGGAGCAAGTTATCCAAGAAGCCATTTGCCTTGTGCTAAATATGACTTTTTATGTGACGTGTACCAAGTGGGATATCCATTCACAGGGATATCCAGTATAATGTAGCAGGGAAGGAGAGCTCAAGGCAAGGTTAGAATCTGCTTGCTGCCCTTTGTTGCTTTTCTTCTATAAGTCTGAAAGCCAAGAGCTTTGCTATTGATCCCACTGAATGAACTGAAGAAAATCTTTATTATTTCATCAGAGAAGAGAAAGCCCCAGCAGTTCCATTCTCTCTCTCCTCTTGAACAGTTCAATTTTTAATTCAATAGTTGAAGCAAACTAAAAGCCTTCCTTACACACAGATTTAGTGATAGCATATCACACCAAGCATAGGCCAAAGCACTGTTGGAGTGGCTTCCTAAAGCTGTTATTGGACTTCCAAACCCATGATTTACCCATGCACTCCATCAAAAATTTCAGCAATGAATCAAATATATTGTTTTCTGTTTCTATGGAGATAGAGCTGGAGCACTCATAAAATCTGCTGGTTTGTCTCAGCTGATGAACAGATGAGGCAAATATCATCCCAAACTTTATAATTGGTTCAGAACCAACACCAGTTAAGTGCTTTAGTCTGATGTCTTAAGGACAGTGCATGGTGAGGCAGGATTTGAGGGCTGTATTATTGCCCCTGAGGCTGTCTTGGTAACTCAAATTATATGAATCTTTCTATAGCATGTTTCCTAGGTACATACAAAGACATTGTATATTTTTCACTATAAGAGTCATGAGACACTAGCACAGGTTCCCCAGAGAAGTTGTAGATGCCCCAACCCTGGAAGTGTTCAAGCCAGGTTGGATGGGGCTCTGACCAACCTTGTCCAGTGGAAGGCATCCCTGCCCATTGCAAGGGGCTTGAAACTAGATAGTATTTAAGGTCCCTTCCAACCCAAACCATTCCATGACTCTATGGTTCTTTGACATAAGCAAATGTTACTTTTGAAGCACAGAGCAAACCATGTGTGTTCCCAGCATGCCAGCCGTGGGCAAAACCAACATGGACAGTGTTTCCAGGCATAGGTTTTCTATATGCAGAGGTGGACAGACAAACATGTAGAAACATTAGCATTTTGATTTGGTAGCTCTCTTTTTTTTTTTTATTAATTTTAATTTGTGTATGTGGTGTGCTTAAGCAGACTCCAAGTAGTCATGGCTGTATCTTGATCTACAGCACACTTGCAGCTTTTAGAAATGGTTGCAGTGCTTAGAGTATGTGCTACAGCATATAAAACCCTTGGTAGGTAGATGTTGCTGGGGGAGAGAGTCCATTCTAAGAGACATCCAGTTGTGATACAGTTGCATAGTGTGTTTGATAACGTGGTATCTTTTTTCCGGGAAATGAAATAATTCACCAAAATGATTGGATTGCATCCTTTATATCATCTTAAGGGAATTAAAGTCAGGTTTGCAGTTAATGTATGTCAGCACTTGGCAAGGATCGTATCTGTTTGAACTGGTGATTTATTTTAGTGTCTTTCTCACACTGTTATGTGGGTTCCCAAAGGAAAGAAACCCTTCCTCAGATGAACAGGCATTTCCATTCCATTTGTGTTGGACTTCACTAGTAAGTAGAGAAAATGATCTGCAGTTCACTGCAGCAAGTGTAGACAAGTTAGTAAAGCTGAATATTCAAATTAAGTAATTCTGGAACTAAATACATGCTGAAAAATATGTCTGTCAAATTTAAAATGCGAACAATGCCACTATTATTGTTTGGCTATTTTTCCTAGAACTATTTTCCACTCTTCAAATGCAGCAAACTAAAATGTGTGGTCTGGCAAGTGTCCCCAGTTTTACTGTGTTTAAAGGACATGAGAATTTTAACAATGCCATGGCGAAATTTGATACTATTTCATCCCTTCACTCACATGGTTTGTAACTATTTAATTTGGAAAACTGGCTGATCCCTTTTTTATGTTTTCACCATCTTCATATCTTCAGAAAAAAGAAGATCTCTATGAATTTTTAAAATAGGTAAGCCTTGTAGGGTTTTAGGAATCTCAGCTTACACTTTAGATGTTTGACAGGCTGAGGAATATATTCATGTATAACAACAAAAGGAAATGATACGTCTTCTTCTCTCTTCTGAAATACTGTCTGCTTAAAATGAGACTTTTAAAATGAACATTGAAAAGGAACCCTTGTAAAAGGCTTATTTTCTTTTGACAGGGCATAAGGTTACTTTATCTCTTTATTTTTCCTTTTAAAAAAAAAGGAACAAATTCATTTTTTCCTGTTTAGACTCATTTGAGGTAGAGCATAAGGAATAAAAAGGCTTAATTATTTTTATGGTAATTTTTGTTTTTCTACAGAAGAATGCACATGTGTATATGAAAACCATTGTTAATAATTCTCAGCTGTGTGGCAGAAATACCATTTTCTGTGTCAGTCAAAATATCCAAGATATTTGTTTCATTATGTGCAATATAATTGCACTTTATCCTTCTAGTTTCAACAGCTGAATATTGTACTGCACTTCCTTTTAGTAGATGCCACAGAAAAGATTTAATTGAACTTCAGCAAGTGTTGTGGGACATAAGTGTACCCAGATATGCTAAAGACTTTACAGAGAGTAGCTATGAAGTTCAGATCTCACTCCAGATACTGAATTGAAAGACATGGGCTTTCATATTTCATGCTATGCTTTCAAGGGCATTACCAGGAGAGCTGTGGTTGTAAATGTGAGGCAGCAATCCCACCTGTGCCCTGCTGTGCAGATGACTGCCCTGTGTGCCCTGGGAGGCTGAGGTTTCACCTTAGCAGCATTTTATAGAACAAATGCTTAAGAGGAAAAGGATCAGCAAGTTCAAAAAGGTTTTTTCAGGCAAAAAAGATCCAGACATATCGGGGTGATTGGTTGCCAGCCCTCTGGGCAGGACCAGGCTGGAATTACCTTTACCAGCTTGACCTTGCCTTCCACCTACAGCTTCAGCACATCAGCCCAAAAGCTTATTTAAGCTCCAGCCTGAAGGTTCATTTTTGTATAGAACTGATTTAAACATATCTGTTCCTTGTCCTGAGTTATTGTTTGGATTTCCTGGACTGCCTTTGTGCCTGGCTTGTAACCCTGCCTTTGCTGAGGATCCCTGGACTGTGAGTGTGCTTTATTGCTCTCATCATCCCTGCTCTGCTCTGCTCTGCTCACCTGGATCAGAAGCCACACCTGGGAGGTCAGTGCCTCTATTTTTAAGAACAGAGCAATGGAGTGACTTAAAGTAAGCTGTGATTTTCCTAAGCACGACAGAAATGTATTGCCTTTACCAAAGTGCTTAGACTTTCTATCTCTGCTTGGGATTCAGCAGGCTTATTTGGTAAGAGTTAGTTGGTGGCACTTCAGTATGTGCTGTAACACAGCTGTCTTTCTTAGGTGAAATGTGAATTATCTGGAGCTTTGTAGTGAATTGAAATGAAGTGTGGTTAAGAAATGCATTACTATGGAAGGGGTTTAATGGCTTAGTAGTTCAAAATAATTTGAGTGTGTATGGGAAAGTCAAAAGATCTGATACCTTACGCAATGTTTTTTTCTCCTGAAACAGTTTTAAGCTTAACTTGTGCAGGTTCAATTCACCACCTACTTAAGTGAATCTGATTCAGTAGGAAAATCTTTGAGCTTGCTCTTCCGAGAACTGTGTGAGTGTAAAATGTCATGTGGCTGCAATTCCCCAGTTTCTGAATGAATGAGTCACATGCTATTTTTCCTAAGGAGGGGTAGACTTTTCAGAGAGACCATTTAAGTGCTCAGACTGAGCTATCACACACTGTCAGGCTTTTTGCTTGGAAACTAAACTGCTGTTAATATTTCCAGATCCTAACTTGTATCTGTTGTGAAACTGAGTGTTGGGATGATCCTGGATGCCCACTGTTAGCTCTGGATGCTCTGGGAGGTGGCAGGACAGCAGCAATGTGAGGTGTTGCCTTACAGCTACCTGTACAAGAGAATTGATATTTCAACCCTTGTAACGGGAGACGGGTTTAGTTCTGCCGCAGACGATTCCACAGGAATTAGCAGCAACAGACACTTTATTATTACGCACACAAACTTATATACACTTTTGGAATTGTAACCTTCCGCAGGTGTTGCCACTCTGACACTGATTATTGGCTAATGATGTTGTTAACATTACATTGTCCTTCTGTAATTGGTTAATTATACACATCTGCTGAGAAGGTCGGCTGCAGCTTCTTCTGAGTTCAGTAGTTAGATCCTTAAAGCTACATCACGCTAATTACAGAGGCAAGTTCAGTACACAGCTTGCCCTTTAGGTCAAGCAGCATATGAATTCCGACAAACCCTCACAGGTAAACCTGACTGCTCAGCTGTGGTTTATGAGCAAAGGTGTGCTCAGAAAGAGGGCTGGCAATAGAAGTCTTGCCAGATGCACGCATGCAAAGAAATTCCTAAAGTCGAAATTTAGAAAGCAAGTTTCTAGAGACAACCCTTGCCATCTCAGTTTCTAGCTGCTTTCATCCAGCTCTAGATTTAATACTAGCTGATACAACAGAAAAGACCCTGTAAGTGCTTACTTCTGTCTGCTGAGGGCAGTTTGCACTTCACAGAGCGCAGTTTCCTGTAATTTGAAGAAAGTTCCTTTCTAACCAGACTGGCTTCCTCTCAGGGAAAAGAACCACTGTCTTACCCAGGCATTGGTCCTGCATCAGTGTCCTTGAATGGCTTACTGTGAAGTTCATACAAAGACCCCACATGGAAAATATCTACTTGCTAGGATCTGTGTTGATGGTCCTTTGGTTTCTCTGTTGTGGTTTTGAGATGTAGCTTTTTTTGACATTTGGGCTCCTTGTTATGCCATGATGTAAATCATAGTGACAGCTATATTTACACTAGCTATAAATCTGGTCCTGTAAACACCAGATTGAACTTAAACTTGGACACAGGCATATTCACTTAACTGTCACTTCCATGACAAAACAGTTCTGTCCAGAAATGTAGTGACACTGGTTAAATCTGCAGGGATGTTTAAGAACCTTGGCTAAGAAGGTTAAGGGATGTGACATGAATTATACCTGGTCCCCTTTTTTATTGCCATTGCAATATATGTATAGATGCATAGTCACCAGCATCCATCTCTGTCAGTGAAGAGGGAAAAAAAAATTCACAACGGAAAAGTTGTAAGACAGTAGTTTGTTCTCTAGTGGCCTGTTCTATAGACTGTGACTAATAGAACAAAATTATCCCAGAGACTGCATGGAAGATGTTTTCAATGTAACTTTCTAAGCAAGCTGAAGCTACACACTTGTGCTCTCCTATCCTATCCACCTGCTCACAAGCATGCCCTCAAGTAGTCTAGGGTGGGATTGCTTCCTTGTAACACAGAGACAAGGAAGGCCAGCCATTGAATATGCATTGTGTCCCTGGGTTCCTCTTGATTGTCAACTCATAAAATCACATATTCTTGTGTCATGAATAAATTATACTGATCTGAATAAATGATACTGATTCAACTCAAGGCTCTTCCACTATGAGCAAATTGGCATTTTGCTGTCCCAAGGGTAATGGGCTGGCACTGGACCATTCCCGTTATAAATGGTGTAGGAGAGGGCTAGAATTGCTAAACCAAGCTTCTGACATTCCACATAGATCTCCCAGCCCTGGTGTCTCAGCCCTCCAGCACTGTCATTGTGCTACTCTTGGAAAGATGTCTGTAAGTGAAGGATTGGCTGTGAGGTAGATTTAGAATCAAGCCGGAGCTGTCGGTGCATATTTCTCAAGTAGTTGGGGGTCTGGGGTTTGGTCATATGACATTTTCTCAGTGTCTGCACAAGGCCTGTGCTCCCAGCAACAAAGTCTTCAACACCTGATAAACTATTAAAGCAATAATTAAACTCTATCAAACCTGGGATGATTTGTGAGGTGGGATTGGGGCATTTCAGTATTGTGCCTGACTGCTGAGAATGCAGTCAGAGATTTGGATGAAGGAAGGATAAATCTAACAGCTTAAATAAGTCAGTGTGGGATGTTGAAGACTAAGGGTTGTAGAGGTCAGGAAGTGCCAACAACTTATTTGAAGCCTGGGGCATTAAAATTGACTGCCTTTAAGTTTTAAGGGACCATTTCCCATTTTGTACCTAGATTGTCCTGCTTTGTTGACATTCCTTAATCACTAATAAATTTTATGGCGTACTATATTAAAATTCAGAGTAGTGCAGAAGGGCTTTGAGAGGGTTTTGTTTAGGGCTATGGCTTGTTTAATTTGGGTTTTGATGGTGGTGGTTTTAGTTCCTCCCTCCCCCCCAAATGATTATAGTGCTATGGAAATTATGTACCTTCTGTAGTAAATGCATGTAAATACATTAAAGGTTGTAAGTCGTGAAATCAAAATATCAGGAAAAAATGCATGAAGGGAAATGCCTACTAAATAATACAAACATTAACAAATATCTTTCAAGTGAAGAGAACAAACTCTTCAACTAAAATGATACTTAAGAAAAATTATTCTCTTTTCATGGGATATTGGTGGAAAAATAAAATAACAGGAAATATGAGAACCATAGGGGCTGTTCAGTCCAGCAGAAAAACTGTTTACATATGTGAACCATAAACCAGAAATGAGTGAGTTAAGGTCACAATAGCCAGATCCCAGCATCAAATGCACCCATCTAGAGAGTCTTGTATCTTCTTGAGGGTCAAGAAGTACTTCCTTCTGAGATTTCATGACTATACCGAAGTGACTGAAACTTCCTTGATCAACCTGTACACCTCCCATTGTACAGATTTGGGGAACTAGGGGAGATCCATATGCTTTTTTATCTTATATTGGATATTTAAATAAGAACTTTAATATCTTTCAGATGTTTTGAAACTAATTCTTCTCACACCAAATGTCAGGAGCAATGCTAATCACTTCCAGGGAAGAGTACAAATTTATTTTTTGCAACATTAACTTCAAGTGCCTTAAATATAATAGGCATACTAAATAATTGTTAAGGGATTTTTTTACAAGCAAATGTAGAAGCAGACGTTTCTTAGATGCATTTTTTTCTTGATATAGCTTCTTAAGCTACTTTAAATTCTCACAGGACTTTGCTTATAATATGTCTTTACTGTAATGCTGGAAGTTGGTATTTACAGAGTTGCTGTGGAAAAATGGGATAGACACTTTGGTGCCTTTGGTGAGGTAATATGCTATTGGGTCACTGAGAAGAGAATCAAATTTGGAATTGAGAAATACTATTCCATGTGAGAAAATTTATTTCAAAGCTTCTTGTAGTACTGTCTGAGATTTTCTAGGCTAGATTGCTCTTGAATTGTATGGTGTTAATAGGGTATGTTGCATATTAAATAGGTTTATAATAAAATCAGAAAGTTAATTGTGCCCAGCTGGTGTCTTGGCAGACTTAGAACACTGATCCATCTTTTGTGGTTATGATCTTTGTGACAAATATCAAAGTTTACTCCTGCTTTAATTTTTGAAGTGTGATTTCTGTCTGGCATACACTTCTCTATTGTCTTTCCAACTCCACGTGAAGTAACCACTGTTAGTGCAGCTAAAATGAAAACAATGCTGTTTTTATACCATGCTTTCCTGTGAGTTAATGAGTTATATGTACAGCCTTGTCGATTCTCCATCCAATAATTCCAGACTATTTTGCTCCTATTTCTTCCAGCATGTGCAGTGAGAATGTTATGTAGCACTCTTTTCCAGTTAGATGTCATATTTTTCACCCTCTTTAATAAAAGGAAAGGGACAAGCTGACCTCACAAGTTGTGTGGGCTTTTTGCCTTTCTTTCTTGTTCTGTAGCTGTCAAAATATCCTTAGTTTTTGTTGCAGAATTCCTCTTGTGACTTCCCTGCTAACACCTTTAACAATTGAAAGATTAGGACAAGATTTTCAGAAATGTGCAACTTCTTGTAAGTTAGGCTAAAAGTCTATCCCCATCAGGCAGGATGTTCTAAAAGAGATAATCTTTTAGCAAGGTGTTTGGTGCTTAACCCATAAATACTAGATGGTGTAATGTTTTCCACTGTTGTTCCATAAAGTGCTTTCTAATAGAAATAATATAGTTCTGGAGGACACTGAATACAGATGACTACCAGCTGCAAGTATTGATTAGTTAGCAACCAAAACTCATTCCTGATCGAAGTCTTGGGTTGCATTAATAATTCATTATTTACCACAAGTGCGGATTTAGGAGTGTCTGAGCCTTGAGTGGTTACCCCATTAGCATCTCAGCTATGAGCATTTGCTTCCTTATCATGTAATTCCGAGGTTTAAAATAGAGACCACTCCTGTGTGTTGTACCCATGTATGTTTTCTGGTCTGAAATACATTGAAATAAGATATAATCTGATATTGTGTATATCTGCAGTAATGTAAATTGCAGGTATAATTGGGGCAGGGCAGAAAAACCCCAGATGTAAATAGTATCTAATAACTCTGGAAAGCACACACTTGCTGCATTGTGTGTTGGGTGTTCTGGACTTCCCATACATCCATTTTGGCTATGCAAAGTATGAACAGCCTGTATCAAATGCCTTAAAGCTGTTGCAGGTATGGTTTGACTACAGAACAGTTGTAAAAGGTCAGACAGGGTAGGATTTAACACGTTTACATCACACAATTCCTGGCTCCCTGTTGAAGCTCTGGCTGGGTTACTAACAGTGTGCAGGAATGCATATGCTGCACTGGATGTTAATGAGAACTAAGGTGTTTTCTTCACCACATTTGCATGTGGAACTGGATTCAAAGAAGATAGTTGGAATAATAAGAAGCATTAGCACTATTGTTAGTTACTATGTAATTATAATTAAAAGGTACTAAAGCTGAATAATGAATTCTGGAGATTGCTAGCATGGCCTTTTGTATTAACTGCACTGCTGTGGTAAGGTAAAGGGCTGGGAGGATGGCATCAGGAAGCATCCCCTGAATTTGTTTAATAAGAAATCAGACATGTCAAAATTAAAGAGTATCTCATGTCAAAATTAAAGAGTATCTGTTCATTTCCAGGCAGAAAAAATATTGGTTTTCTTGCATTTCTCAGGTGAGAGAAAGAAATGTGAACATAGCCAGTCAGAGCACAGGCAATTGATAGTGTGTAGAAACAAACAGAAAAGCACAAACCCCCCACCCCTGAATGAGTAAACAAAAACAGCAACAAAACCAACGCCAAATAATGAGAAAATCAGAAAGCCTATAAAGTTAGTGAAAGAACTTGGCAAAACTGGCAGAACAAAGCATGCCTGGAAGTCTCCCAACAGATCTTGGTAACATCTGTGTTTTGAACTGGATAAACTGAATTGCTGCTTGTTTGTTAATTAGGAAGGCTGGTATGTTGCTATGAGAAAATTGAAATGTGAATAATAAACCTGTCATGAAGATTACTATCCACTTCCTAGATAAATATTCCAGTTCAAAAGTGAAATTCCAGAGGAATGTTTTGATCATCACAGTATCCATTGCATTTGATACTTATATGTAACAGTTGGAAAATACCAGATTATCAATAGTGTCTTGAAAAAACACTTTCTTCTTTACTGAGACATTCTTTGTCATGGCTGAGCATTAACTATTCCTGGCCACAAATACTTTTTACTTCAAATAAATTTTAATCTGAGAGGAAACACCACTGGTCTTTCAAATTATCTTGACTAAGGTTTAAGGCTTAAGAGCTAAGGTTAAAGATCATCTTGGCCTAGAGCCTAAATACAAAACTCTAACAGACCAAAATCAAGGGTAGATGGTAGAAGAGTGAAGCTCTCAAACCCTTTCTTCTGTTCTTCAGAAACTAGAAATATCTGCTCTCATTGTTTGGTTGCTGGAGGATAAATAGCCCATCCACCATCAGCCTGCACTGGTGTAAAGAACACTTCCACAGGACTTCTTATGTGTGCAGGTAGAGAAGGATTAATTTTACCTTCAGTACACTAGCACTACAGTCTAGAGAGTAGGGCATAAGCAAGGTATTTCTCTGCATTTCATCAAACCCTTGTTATTTCTGCTCCAATTAATGCCAGCTCTTAATCCCTCACTTGAGTAAATGGCATTTCAGTTGTACGACACAGAAGTTACAATATTTTCAGAAGATGACAACAACTGATGTCCTTAACATTTGCTTTGAGTATCAAAGATCTGCAGTTCTGAGTAGCCCTCAGTGTGTAAAGAATTAAGTTTGTATGTTGGGCTTCTAGGCAAACTGGAGACAAAATGAAGCTTAGCTGTATCAAGTGGTGGGAAGGGGACCCGTGGGGAAGGCACAGAGATCCAGGCTCCCGCTCTTGCTGCTGTCAAGAGAGCGGAAGGAGGGAGTTCGTCGGTGCTCTGTTCTTCCCCCAGTGGTGGATGCTCTGCCCACGTTGCTCCTGGCACCACCGTGGTGCTTTAGTCACTGACAGAAGGATTAGACCTTTTGTTAGACCAGGTGTATTATTTCTTGCCAGTAAGGATCATCTGATATGTTTCAAGCAAATTGACAGAGCCTGAAGATGTAGTCAGAAAGTGCTGATGATTTATTTCTCCACCGATTTTCAGCTCCAGTGGAATGCACAGATAAAATGCAAAAATATACCAGCTTAGAAATAACTCTTATGTGATTATATCCAGGGCTTTCCTCTTTAAATATTCAGAGTAAATGTAAATGTATTCATAGCATTGTGTGTTATGCCTGTAGAAATGCATTTGCAGTGTGTCAATGTGTTATAAAAATAATGGAAAACACTATTTTCTAATAAAAAACTCACAAAAATTGAAGGCAGTAAGACTAGCAGAAGTTGTCCCAAAGAGGACATATCGCTCCCTGTATCCTGTATTTGAAATTCAAATTGTAATTACAACATTGTACTTCAAGATTGCTCTAACAGTGATTTAGATTCTTTCCAGAAATCGTTTCTCCATAATGATGGGGTATGGCTGGTGACACATAAATACCTTGGACAGGCTTAATCCTGCATGGGAACTGTTTAGATAGATGCTATAATTACTTGGAATGGTTGTTTAAAAAAAGTAAAAATCACTGGAATGTTTACATTGGGCATCTAGAACTCTAATTTTCAGGACAATGTATCTGCTGTCTTTGGGAGTATGAAACTGCACAGGGGAGTGGCAGGAATGTGAATAGTATCTAGAAGCTCATATGCACACAGTATCATTATGGATGTGTACATGAATACAGGGATCTTTCCAGCTATGGTGTGCCTGTCAGTTGCTGGGATCATGCCTAGAGGTGTGAGAGGTTTAATGTGGGTGGGGCGGTTTCCAAGGAAGTGTGTGGGTGGTGGTCAAGGGTGTGCAACAAAGTAGGTTAATCCTGAGAAGTATTGTCTTGGGTTGAGCTGGCAAAATGCTAACTGCCTAAGAACAGAGAAAAAGGGTTCTTCCTCCCCCCAACTAGTTAAAGAGAAAAAGAAGAGGGAGAGGAAAAAAAAAACTTTTAAACTAGGTTTCTTTTGAAACTAACTACATGTATTTATACAGAAAAGAGAAAATTAAGAGAAAACTACAATATAACACACTCTTACACAAGTTATATACAACTTCCCACTCCCCAATAAGTACAGATTTTACTATTCTGACTACAAATCATTTTAAAAAAAGTCAATTCTCTAAAGACAAACTTAAGCAAAGAGAAGAACTAAGAACAAACATTTTACTTCCTTAAGATAACATGATGGTGAGCCGGTGCTGTGGGCTTGGGCCTCTCCATCCCTCCTGGGACAGCGCGGTGTCTTCTCTGTACCTCGGCCAAAGTGAAACTGCTTAAGCCACACACACACACTGGACTTTACTGCTATTGAGATGATGTAAGATGGTATGGAATACAATACTATTGGCTAGAAGAGGTCAGCTGTTAGCTAGCTCAGCCCAGCTGAAGGCAGCTGACAATTTCAGGCCTAAATCTGAACTCCAAGGCCCAAATTTAGGCCCATCAGCCAAAACCATAACAAGTATATTAATAGATTTACTTAAAGAATAACTTTTTTATATGAAGATATTCCAATAAAAATTTGAAAAGCTAAATATAGAAAATAATTAAACTTATACATAAAATATAATTTTATATATTATTTATATGTATACATATATATATATCATAGATATAATTTCAAATTCTTTCTCTCTGTCTGTCTGTCTCACTGTCATCTCTCTGTCTCTATCTCTATCATTTCCTTCCAGGATATTTCTAAGGCTCTGAGCCTTTTTACTGCAAGTAAATGGACAAAACCATTGCAATTAAAATTATAACTTTCAAAATATGGGCGTGCGTGGATTGGTGTCAGAGGTATTAAATTTGCTTAAAGAGAATTTATTTAAAGGTTAACATATCTATGAACGATTATGTCCTACTGAGAGCTATAATATAAAAACTTGGAAATCAGACTGTCAAAACTAAAGTTATTTTTATGAGGACCTGTACAGAAAAGCTGAGATAATACAGCATATCAATAATTTATGTTAGACATTTTGATTTGTATATATTAATAAATGCAGCTCACATATGTAGTTTCCAAAGTAATTAAATTATAATGTTGAAGGCATGGAAAAGGTGATAGACCTTCTGCTGAGAGCAAGCGGAACATGTCATGTATGCTTAAAATATTGCCAGCCTTCCAGAACCAATTAGCTATAAACAATGTAGGCATTTTTATTGCATTTTGAGGAATAAAAATACCTGACCTTGAGAAAACAATATATAACTTTGTGGGGGAAAAACATAAGTATATGCTCTGGAGAGGAAGTAATATATGTGCTGCTCCAACATAATTTTTTTCTATAGCTTAGTTAACTATTCCTTACACTTTTGCAAACCTTTCATTCTACTACTATTATTCTAATGTATCCTATACTCACACTGCCTGTGTTTAATTCTGTGGTTTTGGGATAAATATCCACATTGTATTAAGCAATGTTAGATGGACTTGGTATATTTGTACTTGGGGTCTTCCTGCTTGAGAACAAGCTGGAGCTTTGGATAGGCTTCATGACAGCTAAAACTCTACATCATGAGCAGGGAAATGTAGAATTACCTTCCTCCTTAATCTCTTTCCTTCTTTTAGAAAACTTCTCTTGATCCTGTGTAATGAAAAGGGCCTCAGAACTGAACAGCTGACTCATTTCATTAACACAGATGCACAAAGAGCTGGCATAGCAGAAACGGGATACAGTTAATGGAATTAGTAAGGCCCTGTTACAAGTACATAAAAATACAGCTTTTAAAGTTATTCTGATAATCATAGAAATGCTTCGTAGGTATCTTTGTAAGGCAAGATTCAAACAGTACTGTAATAAAACCAGAGCATTAATATAGGTATATAAAAATTTGGGGGTTAGTACAAAAACAGGTTGGTTGTCACTGCAAAACAGTTTTGTTTCTTCTACCCACAATCCTATCCCTTTGCAATTACATTTTTAATTGAGTAATTTGGTGTGAGCTGCTTCTAATGATATCCTACTCACAAACAACAAAAATAATTTTGCAGTTTATACTTAAATGACAGTTTTACAGAGCTACGTTAGGTAATGAACAGTGATGTGTGATGTAGCTTGGACTAATTACTTTGAAGTTTCTCAAAAGAAACTTAAGCATGTGTCAGTCTACCTTTTAAGAAAAGCAGACAGAAAAATAACCATCTCTGTAAGGCTGCAAAGCAGTTACAGCAGATAAACTAGACATTATTTCTCCTTCAACTTCTAACTTCTTAGTCATATTCTCCCTAGAATGTGATTTGAAGGATGAATAGCTAAAATACATATCTTGCATGCACACAAAGTATACATAAAATATAAATACAAATGTATATATGCATACACAGATGCTCTCTTTCTATTCATGATAGTGGCTTTTTAATCAGGAAGAAATCATGGTTAGTGTAGATACTTTGCCTTATCCAACAAAGATACCAAGTCACCATTTGAGGGCTGCTTGTAAGGCTGGGAGGCAATCAGTGGCACCATTTGGCTGCAGAAGAAAGACTTCAGTTCACACATGTTCTTTTTTTTCTTTTTTTTCTTTTTTTTTCCCCCTTTTTAAATGGAACATCTACAACAGTTCAGTGGAGCTCAAAATTACAGCTCAGGAATGATCGGTTAAATCTCAAAAAATTGCAGGGGGGAAATAGAGTGAGAAATTAGTTTCTTAATATTGACATGATACTGCAAAACCTTCATTATAAATAAGATTGTCAGCTGATAGCATTTTAGTTTTACATATGGATTTCTTATGTCTCACAGTGGACCTCAAAATTTCCTCAAATTATTTCATATTCATTAAACAGGGATTTCTTGAAGGAAGTTTGCAGCACTGCTGCCCATGCTGCCTGAAAACCCTTCTGGAGATGACTCTGTTCTTAGCCACTTAAACTGGCTCTGTGCCCTCCATGGGAATTCATGAAAACTTCCAATACTTTGCCAATGATATTCCAATAGCAAACACTACATTTGAAGTTGGAATTATCATTGGCTTTTAGCATTTCTCAAGGCTCTGGTTCAAATCTTTAAGCCAATGGAAAGATGTTGAGAACTGTTTGGCTGCCAAGTGAATTATTTTGTATGTATAGATATATGTGCATATATATATATATTTAAGTGTACATAGTATATTATAATAATTATTTTTGTTTGCTTATAGTGATTTTACAGGGAAGAAATTAGGGCTGAAATTAAACACAAAATTTGGAAAGAAATATCTGAAAACTGAAGAGCAGCTAGTCCCCTCATGTTCCAGACTATTGCCAGGACAACCCACTCAGCAATATCCCCTGAAGCAGAAATATTTTAAAGCTATGTCAGATACCTAAATAGCTAGTAAGTTATCTTCTACTTTGTATGTCTTTTCTTCATAATGCATAAAAATTGTAATATTCTTTCCCTAGATGAACTAGGAACAAACTGGGATTCTGTGTGGGAATGATTTTTATTTCCTTTAGTGCATGCAATGGCGCCTGAACAAATTATTGCCTTTTCCCACCTAATGAGGAGAAACAAGGACAAGCTATGGAAAGAATGGAAAGTAATTATTAAGCTTGCCATGAAAATTCTGTGCAATTCCCTATTGTGTGCTCATGTCAAGTCTTTTAAATAGATATTTCTGATTTAAAGAGGTTTACATTGTAATCAGACAATGTGATTGTAGGAGTTGGTTAAGAACTGAGTTTAGACATGAAGAAAATGTATCTTTCCTTCTCCTTGATCCTGGCAAAACAATATCGACCATCTGCTAATTGAGGCTGAGTCAAAGAAAACTTTCTGAATTTTCCCAAAAATGTTCCAACAAGAAAAGATGTTTAAATTGAAGTCTTACACTTTTCAGTCAAACAAACCTCACATAAGTCTCAGGTTGGGGCAGGACTACTCTGACTGACACAGTCTCCTCACACACATTCACTCACACAAATGCTGTCTCTGTCTTTTCAGTCTGTTCCACTGCTATATTACAGGTTTTTTAGTGTGTAAAAAGTATTGTCTGTCTTTGCTGTAACTCTCTGTCTGTTACTTGTGTCTCTTGAACCATCTGAACAGCTGAGAATTGCAGAATACCAGAATGGCTGAGATTGAAGGGACACCTTCTCCAGCCTCCTATTTAAAGTTTTTGAAATGGGTCTTCACATAGAGTTGGCATTGCTTTTTCTTCTCTGCCCAAAACTCCATCCAGTTTGTCTGTATCTGTCTGGGTTGCATCAGGTTTGTGCAATATGGTAAATTTGGGCTCAGTGCAAGTTGTCAATGGAAGACATTTAATTAGCTGTGCTGTCCACAGAATTAAGTCTTTATTAATAGGATGGAAAATCACAATAACATTCTTTGCTGTCATATCAATTTACAAGTTTATAACTAATTAGCTGTCCTTTGCTGTATGCTTCCAGAACATCTTCCTTCTCCCAAAATACTGTTTGCAGGAGGCTTCCTCTGTCTGGTGGTAGCATTCCCATTGTGCTGGGAGTTTTAATCCTATATTTCTTAGTAATCTGCTAATTTACCTGTTCAGTTAGGATTTTTTTTTCCCCAATTTTTCTAATATTTTAAGAGGTTTGTACCAAAAAGCTAAGGCTCTTCCATGTTTTTTTCAGTGAGACCTTTCTTATATCTAGTCATGCTGCTCTGATCTTTTATTTAGGATGGCTGCCATATTAAACAAAGTGATGTCTTCACTCCAGATATTTGCTGACTTCTTTTTGATTTGGGTAGAAGGACATTTCCTTTCGTTAGAATATAAATGAGGGATGTGCTAGCTGCCTGGTGGATTTTTTTTTACCTCCTAAAAGCTCATTAGACATGAAGTGTTTTCTCAGGTAGAGGAGAGGAGGGCCAGGCGGGAGGGATTTGTGGAGCTGGTTTCATGACTTTACCTTTGGTGACAAAGACAGTGGTTTAAGTAGTAGTAGTTTCTAATTTTTGTACGATTTTTGTGTTATTCTGACTATATAAGGGACCTAGAGACAATATAGATTGCAATTATTTTGTAACTAAGAGGAATGTATTGCTCTAAACAGATATTTATTTCCCAAGTGTCTTGTGTTTGAATAATGCTTTTTTCATCTGTGCCATTGGTTGATTTTTTCCCCTAGAAAGCTTCATATTGTTCCTCTATTTTCAAGTCAATAGAACCTGTACTAATTATTTTCCTCTTTAATTATTTGAAAGTCTTTCCAGTTTATGAATTTCAGTAGTGTGCAGTTTACAGGCTCTTAAGAGTTCCATGTTGAAGACACCAGCCAGTGATATAAAGCTACTTCAGTCCTGCTGCTGCTACATTAATGAACTTTATTGGCCTTCTGCCCACAGAAGCGGGATTGGAACTTGATGCCTGTAAGGTCCCTTCCAACCAAAAACATTCTGTGGTCCTATGATTTATTATACTAAAATATGTATTGCAATTTTTAATTTGGAACAGACCTCTAACAAACATCAAATAATTTTCCAAACAAAGTAATAGAGAGGCAAAAATATTACCTCACAAAGAAGTAAAATTCTGAAATTTCTTTCCCTTTTATTATTTTTTCAAAGCTCTGTCTGCTGACAACAAAAATGGTAACTTGTTTCAGTGACACTTCACCTTTTAGGAAAAAATAACTTTAGAGTTCAGTTTTAAATAACCACAAATCTGAAACCCTGCACTTGAACATTGCATGGTACAAGCCACCTTTGCCACAGCAGCAGCCTCTCCATTCCCTTGCTCTTCATCTCTGTGTTTTATCCTTCAGAAAATGGACACAGAAAAATATTTCTTTTTATTAAACAATAGAAAAGGCGGATAATATTAAAATCAATTTTCTGCAGCTGTTTTTGTACTATATAGTGGAACACTGCTGACTGCTATGGATGCATCTGAAAAGCCTTTCATATCTAAAGATTGACTCCAGGCAAAGGTGAAAATGAGCAACAAAGAGAAAGGAAATGATGAGTCTTTTTTATGAGAGGAGTGAAAAGATGATTTTCCTTATTAATCTTAGTAGGGTAGGGCAGGAAAGGACTATTTTCAGAAGCAGTGACTTATTGTTCTGCTTATTGACTTTTACTGAGAGTATCTTCATTTCTTCAGCAGTTCAAGCCAATGCCAAAGAATATTTAATCCGTCAGAATCATGATCCTAAATGTGTAGCTTTCCAGGGGCCTTCTGTGTGACACTAGGTCTGAAGCACAGTAAGAGATCAAAGAGAGCAGGTCAGTCTGGGGCTTACCATCACCCCTGTTCATTTCTTTGTGTATATTAAACATTATTTTGTGGTCAAAACCTGTCAGTTAAGAGTGAGCCCAGGCAGTGGTAGTACCCAACCATGGGATTCAGACACCTGGGAAGGGAAGGCACCAGAAAACCACCTCCAACAGCCATCCTTGAGAATCATCATCTCTGAATGGTGCTTTACATCTCTACATGCAGCCAGGACTCTTGCTTTTGTGTCTAGTGTACCCTTTGATTTACGAGGGGTTTTTGGGTGTGGTGTTTGTTTTGATTTTTTTTCAGATGGTGGGATTGGGTGGTTTTTTGTGTATGTCGGGGGAGGTTTAGCAAATCAACCCTGAGATAATCAGAGGTCACACATTTCATATTGATAGTCTACAGGCTTTGTTTTAGGGACGTTGCTGCTATTCATATACCAAGGGTACCTTTCTTCAAGATTATATCTTAAAAACAACCTGCATAGTGTACAAAATTAAGGGCTTAGAAAGGATGCATGAGTTAATCAATGCTCCTTTTGTTGTTAGAAGTAATATCTTATGTTCTGGGATAGATTTCCACATTTATATTGCATGCTTGCAAGTTGATGTGGCAATACAAAGCACAGAATTAAAATATCAGTTTTATAGTCATTCATCTTAAAGCTTCACATCTGAAGCACACTTTATTTTAAAAGAAATTAATAAGTTACACATTTATTCCAACTGAAATGTCTGTCTGTTATTCCGTTAGTTGTTTGAGGTCCCAACTGAAATGAAGCTTTTATTTTAATAGATACTGAATTTAAACATAATAAGAGACAGTACATGCCCAGTAAAATTTACAATAGACTTCAGAGAAAATGTACAAAAGGTCAGAGAAAGGAAGTACTGTCATCTCAGTTTAATGAATAGCAAACTAAAGCATAAAGAACACAAATAATTTCCGCACCGTTGTTCAGGAGGCCTACAGCAGGAATGAGAATGACACCTGCATCTTATGAGACCTAATGGCTTGATTAACAAAAACCAAAAACTAAAAAAAAATCAAAACTATGTTTCTTCTTTCATTTTTTTTAATGGAAATGTTTATTGAAGTTCTTTGTAATTCTTACATGAAAGAAGTGATAGAAATAATATTGGTCATAATTAGGTAACTTTAAAAGAATTTTAGCTTATCTCAGGGATAAAACTTGAAGGTGAGCCTTCCTCTGAAGGAATATTAGAGGCAAATAGTGACTGCAGGGTGAAACAAACAGTGTCTCAGAGCTGCAAATGTTGTCCTGTGCAACTGGGAAGCAGGTACAGAAGTAAATTATAAATACTTGTGGCTTTGTTTTTGGTGCGGGTGTCTTAATGCAATGTTTTCTAATAAGAGTACATTTCCACTTTTATGTCTTTCATATTGCTTTAAAATGTTCACACAGCAACTCCTCTCAAGGCCCCAAGTTAACCTTCTTGTGGATGGACATAGGTAAAAGTGCATTGCAAGAGGATCAGTGACACACATTTTGATTTTTTTTCTTATTATACTTCTTCATCAACAATACAAATTCCTAAGGACTCTGGCAGGGTCTAAATTTCAAATGGTTTTGAGGTCATCTATTACTTAAGCACACTTAAGCTGTCACATGGGCATCAATACTGTTAGGCTGATGAAGTGGGTGATACCTCTATGCTGTTTCAGCCCAACCACTTCATTTTCTATTCAGCATGATAGGAGTGGCAAAGAAATTAGTAGATTTTTATGGTGAAGCAACTTGTATGTCAGACATGTTACCCTGAATTTTCCCAATGCATTGAACGTGAAGTCCAAAGAAAAAAATACTCCTAGTGGAAAAATTGTCTTTGAGTTTCTCTTTTGTTACCAAAGACAATTCCTGTAACAAGGAATGAGGCAAATGATAACGTGTCTGCCAAGTGTGTGACTGCAATGCTGAAATGATGTGAATGAGTGGGGAGAAAAGCTGTATGCTAGAATATCTGCTGGTAGCAGCCAATGCATCTCTTGGAAGAGGGAAGCTCAAGAAACCCATTGTCACGGTCAACAAATCATTCTCCAATGATTTTCTATAACTCTTTCCCAATTCAAGCTAGTTCTGTGTGAAGCTCCCCCTTGTGAAACATGACATCGTGAGGGATGTCAAGTAGTTTTGTGATACTAATGCATGCTAGAGAGTAGAAAAATGCTTAATGAAGTATTTAGGTAAAACAGACAAAGCATTGCTAGAAGTAACATTTGATAAAAGCAGGGATGAGCTTTTACTAGTTGCTGTGTAGTGCAAACAAGTCTGTGTATTTTGAACAAGGTGGATTTTCTCACTGTCTTTTGAACAATAATTACAGTTAAAGGAGATGAAGTCCTGCACAATGACAGAAAACACCCAACACCTCTGAGTTTGCTTCATAAATGATGCAAATCATGTATTTGAGTTTATAAGGGGTTTTTTTCCTGCCAGTCTTATTGTATATATGATGCACATGTGAAGCTGTGAACAAGCTCAGACTACTGGGATAACGTTTTCTGTGTTCATACATGGTTACTGTTCCTGGGGATCATCTAGGACATGCAAGATATTCCTTCTCTGCAGTGCGTTACAAAAATGCCCTTGATCTCTGCACTTACAGAAAGATTTTGTTTTAAATATGACAGCATCAGAACTATTGGGATGAATCTATTTGCATTCATGGGGAAAAATATAATCTCGCTTTTATATATCCCTTTCTCACACACACGTGTCATGTCACAATTTTACTTTGTCTATATTTTACTTTTGGACCAAACAAATACTTTATTTTTCTTGTAATCTATTGGGCAAATAAATACTCATTTTAGGGATACCTCTATGTGCTGAGTAAGTTAAATGGGGGTTTGATTTTTTTTTTAAAATCAGCTAAATGCTCACCTGAGGTAAAATGCAAAGATATCGTGTTTAAACAGGTATTAAAATAAAATGGATTTTTCTTCATTTCTATGTGTTGTACTTGGTATATAATTGGGTTTCTTCCTCTAAAAAGTATATTTTCTCATTTCAAATTAGTAGCAAGAAATTAATTTTACAGTATGAATAGAGAGCTTTCAGAATAAAAGGGACCTGAGACACTTAGAATCAGTTCCTAACTCAGCTGTAGAATAATCATGCTGGAACTGGTGTCTGGAAACCAATCTGCTTATACTTTTGCCATATTCTCCCTTCTCCTACAAGAGGTAATGACTTTAAACTGAAAGAAGGCAGGTTCAGATTAGATATTAAGCAGAAATTCTTTACTTGGAGGGTGGTGAGGTGCTGGAACAGGTTGCCCAGAGGAGTTGTGGATGTCTCGAAGTGTTCAAGGCCATGTTGAATGGAACTTTGAGCAACATGGTCTAGTGGAAGGTGTCTTTGCCCACAGCAAGGCATTTAAACTGGATGATCTTTAAGATCCCTTTGAACCCAAAGCATTCTATGATTCTTTATGGTTCCTCTAATTCTTTTCCTTCTCTCCACCCACTACTTAAATGTATTTGTTTTCAGGTGCCTTGAGGTCAGGGAACCAATAGAATTGTTCTCTACCCAATCAACTGGTTTGGTTTGCTGGCATTTTTTTGTTTATTTGGTTGTTGTTTGTATGTGCTATTTTTCACCAGTGGAGTCATGAAAGTTTTCTTTGGCACATAGATAATTTTTTGTCCAAAAATGCAGACAAACCACCATTGCTCAGTATTCCGAACCTGAGCTTGGCATGGGCTTTCTGAGATGTACTTGGGTCAATCCCTGTATAAGGACAAGGAGATATCCTGTGAACACATTTCCTCTTGGTTGCCCCCAGTGCAGCGATACCTCGGTGACTGAATAAACCTGCTCTGCATTCCAGAGCAGACAGCAGGACACTGCATTCCTGCATGTCCCAGTGCTGAACTTCAAAAAAACATCCTTGAAGATCCACTTTGATTAAACATGGAGTGGTTCAGCCATTTGGAGGCTGAATAGAATTGTATAATAAAACCACGTTATGGAGGTGCTGTTGTGCTGAGTTTGTGGTGGCTGTCCAGAGGGAGAAGGAATGACATCCTTGCTGTGCTTACTTTTAATCAGAACTGGTGGGCTTTTTGGCTACTCCCATCCTTATGGAATTTACAGAATGGTTTTGAAAGAGGAGAGAGATGCAGGAAGGTGTTTCAACCATGATTGATTCCAGTCAAAGCCTTTACTATGTTATTCCGTGCTCTGTCTGGATGATGGATTAATTCTGTGCATTATTTGTAAAAGCATATACTACCAAAGCTACCTAGGCAGTATTTTCAATTAATACTTAGTTTCATTCTTTTAGTATTTGCTTCTCACTTTAGTTCACCTGGCCCAGTAACAAGAACAAATGGTGTCAGCGTATTGTTTCTGTCCATGTATCCCGCCAAAGGTTTCTTTCTGTGTTATGAAGGGGAAACTCCATTGTAAATGTGACCAACTGCTTGTGAACAAAGCATAAAACCACCTTTTGCCATATAAAGAGGTCAAAGAGAATTAATTAGTTCAATCTTTAAGCTGCATCCAGGTTACAGGCACATTCATTGCCTTTGAAGTTTTTTTCCATGAGTGGAGTCCTGAGGAGCTGACCTTCCTTCAGGTAAGTCACACATTAAAGACATTTAAAATATCAGTCAAAAGAAAATGTGCAAACATACACATACACATGTGCCCTGGAAAAGGATCATGCAGAATTCCCTCTTTAAAATTATCTGGGTTTCATGGTTTAATTAATGCTGTTGTATAGACAAATCAGGGGTGCTAGAACAAACCGGCAGTAAGAATTTCTCATGAGTGGTGAGGAATGAGGTGTTACACATGACTTTTCATTCCCAAGTAACTGAAAGTAGTAATGGACAGGCTGCTGGCTCAGACATTAATCTTCTCAGCTATATCCATAAATGAAATGTCATGCCTAACAACTCCTCTTTTATTGGTATTACATCTTAGCTTTCCCTGATGAAAATTAATGTCTGTGCATGTATGTATAAAAGTGAGGATTAAAAGATCTACATATTCAGATGGTCAGAGATGAAACATCCACACACAGAGTGCCTGATTTCAAAGAGCAGATAGAAAAAAAAAAACAAAAACAAGTCAGAGCACCTGTTCTTAACAAACATGACAACCTGCCAAAATTTCATCTTGAGATGTGCTTAAGACTGTGACAGAGATAACCATAAATTACTGTGCACTGGGATAGCAAATTAAAATCCAGAAGTCAGTGAGGCCACAGGATATTGGATTTGAGACCATGAAGAGGTTGTCAGTGTTTATGACATTCCATCGCTGGAAAAATATCAGTGTACTCAATGTGTGTATATATTTGAATGCTAAAGCTGGGTGAAAGGCTAAGTCAAATTTGTAGGAAAACTTGTCATCACAAGCAGTTGAGCATCCTCAGTTACGGTCCTCAGGGCCCAAAGTGAGGCTGAATGTATATACTATGAAAGAAACACAAGCAATGTTATTCCAATGAAGCAGAACTGAGAAGTTTTACTGATGGGAAAAACTGACTTTGGGTCTGGCTCAGTATGATTAGTCTGTTGATGTAGTAATAATGGGAAATAAGAGAATGAGAATTCCAGGGAGGGATCTGGTTTGAATCATGCTGTCAAGTCTTTCACCCTGAGCTGGCTTTGTGTTGCCATGTGCAGCAGTGAGTGTTGTCCTAGGATTAGAAAACAAACACAAGTTATGTTGTGGAGTTTTCCAAGTACTGCAGATTTGTTCCAGGTCTGTTCACAAGACACACAGAGAGCATGAGAACACACACTCAGAGCATGAGTTAAATCCCTAAAGTCTTGATTCATCAGTTTTAGCTTGGCAATTAAGCCTGTTGAATTTTACTTGTCCCACCCTACTTTACTAATCAAGCCGAGCATTTTATATGTTCTCATGCTTTGATCAGCTTTGACTAAATCAGAGGCTTTTTAGGAAAATACAGCAATAAGCTATGACAGAAAGGTAAAATTTTAATAATCTTCACATGTACTGTTTGAGGGGTGTTTTATGGATAAGAATGTGAGGCATGAATGACATGTTTTGTCCTTTGCCTCCTCAAACTTATTAATCTTGTGCCTTAAAAGGCTGCTATTTCTCACAAAACATAATCTCCCATCACTTCTGACCGCAGATCCAACCTATAATGTTATCTGTCAGTAAATACATAGCCTCATCAAATCACTTATCTTCCCACGTTTCAGCAATAATTTTGAGAGAATCTGAATAAATTACCTTGCAAATGGTACAGCTGCTCTCAAACAGCAGAACTAATGAATTGTCATGACTGCGAGAGAGGGAGAGGTGCCTTGCATCCGTAATCTGAGACATCTGACAGGATGATGCCTGATCAGGTTTAGTCACCATCGCTAATTACAGGCTGAGAAATTATAGGCACTTTTAAGTTAATGGCTGGTAAACACCTAGAGATAACTTACATCAAGAAAGGACTTGCCCTGCAGTTAAAAAAGGGGGTGGGAAGGACATTTTATACTGCTGTGCTGACCCTCCATCAGTGACTGTCCAACCCAAGCTTTTAATATCCATGGCATTCTGGTTCCAAAGGCATTCTAAATACAAAAACTGGGGGCACTTCCATGTTAATTTTTTTTTGAAGGCAAGTGTGCTCAGTCATAAGGAAAAATTCAATTATTCTCATCCTCCATCAATTTTTCTCTTCAGCTATGTATGTAATTTTGTAATGAAAAATGTCAGTGGTGTGATGGTTGTACCAACAATAAAATCATTTGCTCTCTGTTTTTATCTGAAGATACTAAATCTAACATGCCAGTTATATCTCTAGAGTGGGTTTGAGTGAGTGGTGAATACTAGCTCAGTCAGCAGAGTTTTAAATCAATCCTAGTGTTCTGCAAAAGCAGGAGTACCTTGTCAGCTTAGAAAATGTTAATGGACTAGCTGGCAAGCATGACTTGAAGTACAATCTCAAACTTAAATTTCACTATACTCATAATTTTTAGGTTTTATTATTTTCTCTCAGCAGTATCTCACATAAATTCTCTCGTGTCTCAAATTGCAGACCTGTGATACATAAACAAAGGTGAAGATGATAAGTGAGTGTCCTAATTCAGCAAGCTGGGACCAGCTTATCACTGTGTGGGTGTGACCAAAGCTGTGTATTCGACACCTTCTATGTAATTTCCCATGAACTGTTAACAATGGGCCATTTGGAGCAGCTGCCCAGGGCACAGCTGAGCCCTCAGGATGTAAAGTGGGTGTTAAAGAAGCCTGTGAGATAAGAGCTGTGATAACTCCTCTTCGGGGACTCGTTAGCACTTCCACAGCCTGAGGGGGCGTGTCTGCTAATGGGCTATCAATGACTCTAAAAATACTCCATGACTCACAGAGTTAGATCACCCATTGTGGAACTCCCTGCCCTGGGGAAGGTACTGGATGATCCCACCTGAACCTGAGGGTATAAAATCTTGGGGTTTGGAGACCTCTGAGACCTCCTTGTTGGACCCAGAGGAGGACCACAACCTCGACAGGACTGTGACCATCATCTGCACTAACAGGCAGGTTTTTTTTCCCCTTCCTTTTACTTTGGACTCAGGGAAACCACGTGGGTCTCAGCACAGGGGCTAATGAACACCATTCTGTTTGTGCCCTGGGGTGCTGGGTTATACCTCTGGGGTTTGTGAGTATCATTGCATTTATTGTAATACTGTTACTAAGTTGAAACTCTGATTTATAATCTCTTTTGTGTTGGGTTCTCTTCTCCTGCTAGTTTACCTTTAAACCAGCACAGTGAGAAAGGTAGGAATAGCACACTAAAAGTACAGAAAATTCAAGTGGCCTTGAGTTTGTGATACTGTGCATGCTTTACTGCTGCTTAATATTGATTAGCTTCAGAATTTTCCTTCCAGACCGGTTGCGCTATTCATTCTCTCTACTCTCTAAGAGGGAAGGCAAAATCTAAAATCAATGTGAGTCTGAATATTCTCATACTGAGTCTTGCTTTGATATCCACATTTTGGAAATAAAAAAATCCAAGAACAAAAAAGATCCACATAGACATTTTCAAAGCTACAGAAAGTTCTTTCAGCCAATAAACTGAATTAAGTCTAGTTGTTTGATTTATCAGGATAACAACTGAGATGGAATTTAATTGATGTTCTGTGAGTTGCCAAAAAGAAGGGATGGTGAAAGGGAAGACCATGACATATTCAGATTTATGGGCACATTCGAATGAGATACTAGGCTCAAATGTTAAACTTTCAAAAGTGATGAAGAGACATAAGGCAAGTTTAATGTTTCTTTATTATCTAACTTCTGGAAACTATATATGAGGATATTGAAGGTGAAAGTAAGTGCAATAGAGGGTTAACTTCTTTATTTGTATTACTGTTTAATATATTTGACTGGGAATTCTTTACCTTTTAAAAAGTGTAAAGAAACATATAAATTTAGGGTGCTGGGGCTACAAGTCTTTTTATTATCTGAAACGCATATGAAGCTTGGTATGATGTTTAAGTCAAAAAAAACCCCAAAACAAAAAAACAGCCCTGAAAGATATTGAAACTGAATTTCTTGTTTCTTCCTGCTCAGTTGCAATCAGTTCTGACTGGTGGCATTTGAAGTGACACAATATTTGTTACGTGAATGCAAAAGAATCTCAGTTATTGGAGAACTGTCTGAAATTCATCACAGATCTCTCAAATTTGGCTTCTGCATAGACAGTTATGCTGGGCAGAAGTCTTCACAGGCATACAGATAGTTTTAAATACTACAAAATACATTTTTAATTTTCAGAATGAAAAATGTGGAGATAAAGCTTGGTAATTAATTCAACCTTCAGAAAGTCATGAATATACTTACATTTAGGTCATCATTTACATATATGGAAACCTTTCAGAGAGAAAACCTTATTTATACATTCTGCTTGAGGGAGAAGTAAATTGCTGGTAACTGTTGTTAAAGTTTCATTAAAAAAATGTCACAGCTATTCATACCATGGCTTTCTTGAGTACCTCCCTCGAAGGAGATTTCGAAGTTCTCAGATTGGTATTGTGTTGCAAAAAAAGATTATGCAAAATTGTATTTGCAATTTCAGTTTCTGTGTATGTGCCCTTTCACTCTGCTAGGACTATGGTTTCATAAATAAGTGTATTAATTTCAACAATTTTTCCTCTGAAGAAGCTAAGGTTTCACTAGAACTCTCCACCCAAGCAGACTTGTGCAGCCACTTCTTTTCACCTCTTATCCCCTGGTTTCACTAACAAAACTCTTGGCAATATATCAATAACCCTTCACCCAACTGTTCTGAGCAGTGTTCCCAGTGTGCAGGCTTCCCAAAGTGGTAATAATTTCAGTTCTCTAAGGATAAGCCTCAAAGACACCTTAATTATTCTTTTGTGTTGGTTATGATGTGCTGAAAATGTCTTGGAGGCTACACTGAGGGTGGTTGGTTCCATACTAATTTGGGAACTTGTGACCTTCTTCAGACATGTCCAATGACTGATACAGTGCAGAGTCAGATTTTAAAGAGTTTGTTGTTTTTTGAGGGTTACATGTTTGCAGGGGTTATTGTATTGTTTGGAAATATTTATACCTGGTGTTCTGCCAGGCTTTGTTTGCATTACCTTAGTGCATGTTTCCTTAGTAAAGGAGTAGTTTATGCATATCAGGAAAACATGTTTTTAGTTAGATTAAGATTTGATTTAATAAACAACACACAAAAATTATTGTCAACTGGCAAGTTTTTACTTGACAACCATTTCAGGACTCCATTAGAGCATCTTCATCTTTCTGCTTTCCTGAATAGACATGAAAATCTCCTACACTTTAAAGGGAATGCAAGTCAAAAGTTGTTATTTAGTGTTTTTGGTTTTTCCTCTAAAGCAGTGTAAAATTTCCAATTAATATAGAAACAGTTAAAGTGATTCTGAGAGATAAATTTTATTTCCTTACTGAAGTCCAGTAAGTTGTTTTTGTTTGGGGCTTTTTAGGTTTTTTGATTCTTCAGCTGAATAAACTGGAAACAGTAAAAATATTGTCTATTAAGTCATCCTTTTTTTTTTTTAAATGTATGTCCCTTAATTGCTCATGCTGAAAGACTTCAAAAGGCTGCACAAGCCTTTTGTTACCTCTAGTGAAAGCTGTGGTGCTAGTAATGCTGGGTAAAAATTTAAGTGTCCTGGTTTAATATCTCTTAAAGGAATTACTTTTGGAGATTGAACTAAAGAGATATCAGATGTTAAAAAAACCTCTTCCCATAATGGAAAATTAGAAATTCTGATGTTGCTACCTAGCATGATTGTCTAAAAGCAAAATACTTGCTTAGAACCATGACTTCTGCTCAGAAATACAAATTGTTTTTCTCAACATTTACTTTGGTGGCTTCATGTCACCTTGAAATCAGAGCACAGCTTTGCTCAATAGCTTGCTTTCTTGTTTCCTCACAACCTGTCTGTGCTGGCTGGATGCAACATAGTCCGAAGTGCATGATAAAACCGAGGTCTTTATCAAACAGCTTCAGATTGGGGGCTGCTAAATCAAATAAAAATACCTTGATGGGTACAAACCCCTTAATAGTTGCCCATTAAAAGGGGTGATGCTGTATCACTACGATTGATGGGGACATAAAAGCAGAACAAAGAACACTTGCTAGTGTTAAATGCCCATTGTGGCAATACATCTCTAAAATTAGCACAGAAAACTGTTCTGCCTCAAGAGCTGCTTGCAGAGTATCACAGCTGTGGATCTGATATTGGCACTGCTTTTCCTTTTCGATGAGGAATTTACTGTGATACAGAGATGATGCCCTGAGACCGAAATTGTGTCAGGATCCTCCCTAAGTTTTATTTTCTCTAAGGACACGCTGTAACTTGGCAGATGAGAGCAGTGTTGTTTGTAACCAGCTTTGTTTGTAACATGACAGCACAGAACGGCACAGTCCAATTTATTGAGCTTCTTTATGCTGCTGTAACTTATAACTGGTTTAATTTATTTTTTAATTGCCTTGCAGATTAGATGCAGAAAGACCTTTAAAAGGGGAAAGTCTCCCAGTTGGCGAACTGCAGCGGCAGACCATCTCCAAGAGAAGCTGCATGGAAACATCTGGAACTGTGAATGTAGCCTGTCACCTTGCTAGTCTGGCCAGTTGTGGAATGCTACATTCACCCTTTGAAAACTAGCAGGATGTTCCCCTTTGCAAAGGTGAAAAAAAAAAAAAGAGACCACTTGAGGGAATTACAAGTTGGGCAAATGCTTTCAGAGTAGATCTCCTTGGATCTTTTGTTTGGGTTTTTTTTTGGAACCAAACTCTATATGACTGAATTTTGCCAAGTAAATGCTTTGCTTTTTTGGTTTATTGGTGGTTTTTTTAGTTGTTTTTTTTGTTGTTGTTGTTGTTTTCAATATAAAATTTAATTTTTTGTATGAAGTGATTTTCTTGTAGCTGATCTAATTTCCATACACTTAATTTTATAGTGAAAATAAAGGTAACTGTTCCTTATGCTCATTAGTTCTAGCTTGAAGGGGCCATTCAATAATGACCCAAAAATCTGAAGTTGCAAACTGTAGGACAAAAGGTAGCTCAGAACAATGGTCCTCAAGGAAAGTACATCTGTAATTAGGTTCCAGGAGCAAGAAAATAGCACAGGAGTAACTAGTCATAAAGACAGTTTGTTTTTTCCAGGCTCCTGTGTTTTAGTAAGGATCCTAGCATGGGATCAGAGTATCCTGCCTTCTCAGTGACTGGTTCCACTGGATTCATGTGCAACAACATAAGCTGCAGAGGAATTTGGCATAAATAATCTGCAATACTTGTAACAAAGCTCTAGGTGTCTGGTGTAGGGTGATGTATAAGTGCATTGTAAGCAAACAAAAGCATTTTACCACAATTTAAAAAAAACGACCTGAGAAATAACTCAGGCACATGTTGCATGTTCAGATAATAATAACAACTAAAAAATAAAAAAAGATGGGATGAAACAAAATCCTTTAGCAGTGGCTGTAAAATCCCTTGGCACTACCAGCTTTTGAAGCGTTTCACTTTAGTTTGCATTTATGCTAACAAACATTTGAATATGTATGGTTTGTTTATTTATTTCAGTCTGACCCACTAGTATGCTTTTAAGATCGTATGCTCTGGGATAAAATGATGTTCTTTGCCTGCTCTTAGAGCACGTTTCCCATTCCTTACTTTAAAGTGTCAGTGGGACTGAGCCTGCTTGCAACGTGGTGTATTTTTTCCCACAGATCATGGGCTGCTGTTGTTCCAGACATCTCTGAAATGTTCAGTGGGATGATGAGACAAACACCTGTTTGTTTGCACAGTCTGTATAATCTGCACAGTTCTTTGAGGTAAGTGGTAAATAGCCATGAATGACTTGGAAGAAATGCAGGAAAAAATACAGACATTAAAACTTCCAGTAGTTTCTGCTTCCATCAGACTTTTAAACCTAGTTGGGCATGGGAGAACACAGAAAGGGGAGGATTTCAAGATTACAAATGTTCTTGGGGCTTCTAACATGTCATTTTTCAGCTAAGAAAGAAGTCTGCAGTAATACAGAAATGAAGAGGTTTACCCAGCAGGAAATAAGTGTTGCCACTTTATTGTTTTCGGGAGGAGATGGTGGTTCATCATTTGGACACATCAGGTACTTTCTTTGTGACTATCATATAATTTTAAATGACAATGTTTCAAATAGTGACAAAATGACAAAGCACTGATCTGTGGTGGAAATCCAGCATGGTGAGAGAGATTCAGCCAGGCAAAATTGTCTCAAAAGGGAGTTGGAAGAGCACTTTGCTTTCAGTTCACCAACTTATGGTGCTTTACCTTTCTTGATTCCCTACAAAGGAAGCAGGAGCTGTGAACGCTCTCTTGAAATGTCTCCAGTTTGTGCAATATTATGTTCATGGCACCCTCCCATCCAACATTTTGAGGACTTGTTTATACAACATTGTTCATCACTATGAAAACAGAGCTGAAATCAAATGTGAGAGAACACTTGACCTATGCAGAATGGAAGGACTACTACAGAGGTGGATCTATGAGGATGAAGGGTTGATGAAACTACCAGAGGCAGATGCTCAATTAGAATGGGATCTAGGACTTGGAAATAACATCATGCACTTGTGCACGAGTGCTGTTTAAGTTACAATGTTTTATCGTACAATGTTAAGAGTTTTAATGTACGCATACACACACACACACACAGTTTATAAATGGCTTCCTTGTTGTCTTTTCCCTTAGTCATCCTCCTTCTTCTCATAATCCCTTAGGGCTCTTTTCCCTCCTTTAGCCTAGGCCTTGTTATGATTGGTTGTTTGACCCCCCCATTGGCTCCCTCATTACCCTAGTAACTTACTCTACCCCTAGATCTGTCCAATCCTAATCTGGTTACCACCCTATATCCAGAACCTTCCTCACTCTGCTCTATATAAAGTCTGGTGCTCTTGATTAGACCTTTCTTACACCTAGGGTATGGTGCATGGGAGCCTTTCAAACAGTCAAACACCATCAATCAAACCTAGTGCATTTGCTTTGGCTTGAATACTTATGTCCATCCACATAGTAAGGAAAAACCTACAGTTAAAACTCACTTGACTGGTTTAATTTGTCACAGTTGCTTTTGTGATTCTCAAGTAGAAACTATAGCTTGCATTTTGGAGATACATGCTCTGCTGGACTGTCCCAACCTTAGAAATTCCTGGAAGGACACAGTAGTTGCCTTGTGACAGAAGCACAGTACAAACTGGTCAGCAACCACAGCTGATGGTAGGAGACTGCTCAATATGCTGTGGAGGCAACCAGGGTGAAATCCGTAATTCCATACAAATTTTCCCCTAAGAGATTGAGTGGGATTTTGAGGGTGGGAATGAAGACAGATTGTATGGTCACAGAAAAAAGGATTTATTTTCTTCAGAAAAAGTAGTGTGTTTTAGAAATAGAGTGATGAAATAAAGTTTAGCTAAAATGCAAGGACTGAAGTTAAATGAGATTTTTGAAGTGTACAAACACAGACCAGACAAGTGCTAGTGAATGATACTACTTACTGTCTCAGAAGCTGGAGTTATTTCTAAATGTAACACAACTGTTTAAACTGGAATTAATAGACAGGCACCATGTGACACTTTATTTTTCTGCAGTCATTATCACTGCTGCTCCCTTGAGAGGCTGTGAAAGTGGGATTGATACACAGTGAGAATGATGCCTGCCATTATAGAATCATAGAATTGATTGGGTTGGAAAAGACCTCCGGGATCATCAAATCCAAGCCTTGGTCCAACTCCAGTCCATTTACTAGATCATGGCACCCAATGCCACGTCCAATCTCAGTTTATTACCTCCAGGGATGGGGAATCCACCACCTCTCCAGGCAGGCCATTCCAATGCCTGATTACTCTCTCTGTAAAGAACTTTTTTCTGATATCCAACTTAAATTTCCCCTGGCAGAGCTTAAGCCTGTGCCCTCTTGGCCTATTGCTGACTGCCTTGTACCCCATCTTGCAAAGTGTTTCCTGCTCACCTTCCCACCCTGGTGTTCCTGTTGGGTTACATGTTGAGAAAAGTGGTGGGGAGCTGGAGGAAGGTGTTCAAACACACACACACCCCTTAGCTCAGCCAAAGGAATTTTGCACATGTTACCCACATTAGTCAGGATTGAAATCGCTAATACTCAGGTCTAGGAGAGTGTCACTATCTCTAGTCATTTATAAAATACAAATTCTCTGTCTAACTGGATGGTCTTACACCATTGTCGTATAGGTTTGTATGACTCAGTGGCCATAACCAACTGAAAAATGCCATAACTGGAACAGTATCTTGAATGGAGCTGCACAGTGTCCCTCAGATTAACAGCTGGCACTGTTAAAGTATGAGTGTCCTGGTGGCAATTTCAGAAAGCAGTGCTAACTTCTGTGCATGGTGCATTCCTTGGTAAGCAAATTACATGGTGTTAAGAAAAGAATTTCTCTGCAGTTCTGAAGCTGTTCTATGGGTGTATTCAGTTTGAACTTCTGTTACTATTTTTGTGATTTACTGATATTTCTGTCAGTCCCCCCAAATCTACGGCTCACACATACCACTTTGAAACAAAGCATTTGGCCCCCAAACCATCTGTGCTGCAGGAGACTCTGATTTTCCAAGTACTCAAAGGCTGTTTCAAAAGTCAGTCTGGTGTGACTAGTTAGCGATGCACTTTGGGGATTTAAAGTCTGATTTCTTGCTTCTACCTTCCAGCCTATGGTTTTAATCTTCTGTGGAGATGTGCTGAACAGAGCAGCTGGCCTATAATTGGGGAAGATTGCTGCAGCCACTTATCTCCGTGGGTGTTACTCACTCCTGTTCCTGGTGTTATTACAGTTAAAATGGTTATCATTTTCATCTACAATGTCTTTCTAAGACAGAAATAGGTATGTGCCACTTACCTTTTCAGAATCATTGAATTGTTTCAGTGTTGACTGACTTAATTTTTTTTCTTCTTTTTTTTCCCTGCTGATCTCTGGTCATAGCACAGTAGAAATTCTACACTGTTATCATGCACATGCTATTTAGGAGAAGCGAGCAGGATCTAAATGAGCTTAAAAATTTCTATTGTGGTTACCATGATTGGAGTGACAAAATCCTTTATCCTTAAAACAATTTTAAAAAATAAAACAAAACCAAACAAACCAAGTAATTTTATAACTGTGCTCCCGAATTCTACAGCTTAATCAGACCTTGTTGCACTGTCTGCTTTCCATGCCACACATTACTATTTTTTTGGAACTCTGAATGCCCCTGGGCAAGTCCCCCTCTTGTTGAGACAGTCATTTCCTACTTCATACAAACTGGGGTGATCAGAGTTCAAGTGAGTGTTGGAAGAGAACTTGTATTAAGTAACTGATTGGGACTTGAGAAATCTGATTTCAGTTATTATCCTTAGCAAATATTTCTAGTATGACCTTACTTAATCCATTAATCAGTCTGAGTGTGATCTGTATCCTGCCATGGTTAAAAAATGTGTTTCTTTTGATTTTGGTGAACTTTAACATCCTCATCCACTAAGTACGACCATGGCTTTCTTGTTTCTCCTGCTTCTAAAAGAGGCAATGCCTAAAGCACATTTAGGCATCTAGGAAAAGTAAGACACACAGCTCTGGCAGCACACAAGTAATGCTGCTAATGATGGAAGAGAATAACCTTTCAAAGGTCAAGTTACCACGGATCTGACCTCCAGAAAGCATTTGCCATGCCCTGGGAATTGATCTGAAATCTTATCCATCTTGGAGAATAAATCACCACAGAAAGCACGCATTAGAATATTTCTTACTGAAATTCCCTGTGGAGCTGATTTCCTGGAAGCAGACTTAGGTATATATATACTGGTAACAGGACTAGCAGGCTGGAAGGAGGCTTGTGCCTGAAAAAACAGCAGGGACACCAGAAAGAGCAATAAAAACATCAGTGCTTACAGAGGGAAGGGACCAAAGCTCCTTCTTTCAGCACAGTGGAAAGCTGGATTGCTCTTCAGGTGAGTGATTATAAATGGTAAGCACGTGGAACTCAGTTTGAAAGTTTTAATGCTAGTACTTGACATTGGATAACTTGTAATAAACAAAAATATCAACTCCATGAAGACTGTAAAATAGGAAGGAAGAGGATCAGTAAGTCCTCAGGGTTGTTCCCATCTTAAAGCATCCTGTATTGCAAGCTCTGTGTAAGTAAAAAATAAGAGTGTTTGTCTGTTTCATAAAGCCAAGCATAGTTGATAGTGCTGTATCATAAAACCCCTTGTCTCTAGGGAATCTGTGTGTAGCAGTTGTAAAAGTATTAGATTTATTTTAGGAATTCTCTGGGTTCATAATTTTTAATTGCTTTTATTACTTGTAGCTCAAGGCAAAGGTGCAAAGAAGCAATCAGTAATTTGTCTTCTAGCCCTGCAATGTCATGCAATCAAGCCAATGTCCTATGTAAACTGAAAGGAAACAAACCCAGTGATGGAAACTCTGCCTGGTATTACCTGGGATTAACTGGTGAAAACAAAAAATAGTTGAGGGGTAACAGAAGTCTTCTTTCCTGAACAGAGTTTAAAGACAAAACCTTAATCCCTGTCAGGTCTGCTCTGTTCTTATTCAAGCACTTTTGGCTTTCATGGTTTGTGCTAATGTGGGCTGGAGCAACTGTAATGGATATAGGGGGCAGGAAAAAACCCTTCTGCTATAATGTTCAGTTTTTTAAATTATTTTCAGACAAAAGAAGGCTGGCTGTAGTGCTCAATACACATCCAGCTATGGGAAGGGGCAGGCTTGGAAGAGAAAGGGGCTGAAACTGAAAGGAACACAGCCTAAGAGAAATGTGAAGTGCTGTTCTATAAACTGAGTGTTTCTCCTGCTCCCTCAGTTTATCTGTAATACTCTGTCTCTTTAAATAAATGGTCTGGGGGTTTTTTTTCTACTTTCCTTTTGCCATTTGTATACTTAACTTTATTCAAACCATTTCTTTTCAACAGCTTTTTATCTTTCATTCCATGGCAGAAAAGAGCCAGTGCTCCCATGCAAAAATAATAAAGTCCTTAGCCCAACACACTCTCCATGCCAAGAGAGGTACAAATCCACAGCACTTGTTCAGAGTGGATACTCACTGTTCGGCCAACAACAAGGATGATATGACAGTTCCTAGCAATGCATTAAGATGATGGTGCTACCCATGGCAAGTGGTGATCTTGAAGTTTTGTTACACCAAGGCAGCCTTAAAAATCTTCAGATCATATACAGCTTTATCACGCTTTCTTTTTCACTGGCTGTTATGGCTCAGCCATTCTTCTTTTTTTTCCTCTTGCCTTCTCAGATGAACAAAGATCTTTGTTGCTTCCATTTGCTCACTCTGTAACTGGATCAACCAAGCCAACATCTACAGGGCTTTGAAACAGGAGGAGCACTGAAAGAGAATGGTTACAGTCAGAACCAGACATGCCTTAGTCTGTTTGATGATTGGTCTGGTTTTGTAGTTGACATTTGTAAGCACAAAAGCATTAGGGAGAAGCAGCAATGGCATTTTTAGGATTATACTGCAAAACTGGAATCCTTCCTATTTGCCTTATGGCTGTGCAGTATTCCTTTCAATCCCTCACTCTTCCTTCCACCTGTGCTTCTGCTATGCCAACAGTAAGAAAACTGACAACTTAACTCAGACTTGGCACTCTTTCATCCCATGTAGAAATCAATTAACTGTCTGGTAAGATTGCTTAGCTTACCAGAGTATCATGAAGGTAAATGTTGATTCTAAACTATAACATATATGCACACGCACACATGTATAAAAGAAATTATAAAGTCTTTGTGCATTTCTGCTGAGATAGTAGGGGGAAAATGTTATTTTTGTACTAAATACCATTATAAGATTATGTCTTGCAGTGAATTTCTAGCTATACTGAGGTGATAACAGTGCTGAGTAGGTTTCTTTGCCATAAAAGGTTCCAGTCTAAGGAGATTCTTGAGTGGCAGCCTAGATATGAGAAATGTTATTTGAATTACGCACATTTTACATTCCTGTCCATTTTTATGGTATTTTCCAGAGGCTCTTCTTCAGTTTTAGGCCTTCTCTATAACAGCACATGCAATAAAGGTGTTGCTGCTGCCAGCTTGTATGCCTGAAAGGTCAACTTTTTTTTTTGTTGTTGTTCTAACTTTATCAGTTTCTTTAATAAAAGATATTAACTCTCTTCACAGATGTGTCTCACAGAGAGAAGAAAAATATCCCCTGCTCCAAAGAAAATATCACTTCTATTTAATGATTAAAACAAATCAGTGGAAGAGAAGACATAAGGCAACTATAAGAACATTCTGGTGAGTAATAAGCTGTAAAAGCTTCAGTTGTGTAGCCGTTCTGAAGGTGGTTTTCATAGTAGAGTGAAGTAAAATGGAGTAAAATAGATCACGGTGTAAAAATTGCAAGGGTAAGGCAACTTTCCAGTACACCAAGAGAAGAAGACGAATTGGTAAGAGATGCTGGTTTATAGTACAGTGGTAGTGTACTGGGACCCTCTCCTTTCTCCTCTTCCCTCTCCTCTCCTCTCCTCTTTCCCTTTCTTTTTTGTGTTCACTCTTCCTCTCCTCTCCTTCCCTTTTTTGCCCTTCTCCCCTTTCCCTTCTCCTCTTTCCCCTTTCCTGATTTTCTTTTCCTCCCCTCTCCTCACTCTAACACTAATCACAGACATCTATCCCCCCTACATTCCTCCACCTTTCACACTTACATTGCTGTTTCTGGACCACAGGACTATCTTGAATTATACTTTATGTGTCATTTGTACTTACATTCCATATTTTGATCATTGTTTAGACCAAATGAGAGGTGTGTGAGAAGCATGGAGAAAACTCTGATTTTGGCTCATCATATGTCCTCAGATTGAATCATAAGGAACTGCTGTAATCTGGAGTGTATCTAAAGACCAACGTATCTGCCAATATGGACTTCTAAAGTCCAGAAGGTGCTAGAGCAGCTCTGTAGGAGTTCCATTTCCTCAACCTGACTTGTGAAACAATGCCATCTCTAGCAGGAAACTAACACAGAATTCATGGCTGTTACTTCTGAAAGAGACAGAAGTACCTCCTTACCATTTGATTTCTCAGAGGAGACGGTGGCGAGGGCACTTCATATTTGAAGCCTTATGAACCTATGCAAAAATGCTAGGTAAAAGTAAAGATAATATTATTATAATAATGAGAACAACGATAATTAAATTTCTATTATAATAATAAAGTAATTATAATATTTTACCACTGATTATAATAAAAATAATCATGGTAATTAAAAGATAATAATAAGATGGTAGTCTACTGCCAGTAACCAGACTTGTGCTTTCTATAAGAATTAGAATACAAACTCCTGTTACTATTTTCACCAAGTGCATGTTTTTTACAGGTTCAGAATTTAATCTACACCCATCTCTCCATGGGAATAATGACAAAACTGTCACTGTAGAATGAAGAAGATGCAAGTCTGTGCAGAGTTCAGAGGTCATCATCACACTGTGCTCTGAATGGTCATTGATTGATTATTCAAAGATTTTTGTGGAAAATAAGATTAAAGTTCAACTTTAGTGGGTGATCAGTCTCTGCACCATTTAAGCACATCATTTAATTTCTAAATGATACTGATTACAACAATTCATGGGCAACCAAGCCTTCTTCTGAATGGAAGGGCAAGAGAAACATGGCCCTGTCATAAAGCAAAGCACATGTTACAGTGAGCGGTGCTACTATAGTGTAAAGGCTCTGGGGGGTGCCTATTTCCATGTCAGATTAAAAGCATCTCACTGGTATAATGCCTTCAAATTTTAAAAGCTTAATTTTTAAATCACTTGATAATTGTATAATTTCTATTCCCTGTGATGAATCAGACTCTCATATCTAAAGGTTCTGTGAAAATAAAATTGCCTGAAAGTGTCCACAGCTCTGCTCTGTGATGTCACTGTGGGGCTCAGAGCTGGGCCCTGGAGCAGGTAAATGATGTTTGACTTGGCAGTTCACTGACAAATGGAATTACACATACTATGGCCAGTTCACTTTTCATTCCAGGAAGTACATTACTCATGAGATCCCCGAGGTGTTTTCACAGGCCAGTCAGATGCTTCTGATTTCTCCTTGTACTAAGATCCTTTGAAGGTTGTTTTGCCTGGCAAGCTGTGCTGTTGCTGTCAAAGGGAGATAAATCCATGGTGAACACAGTGGTTGGATACTCCTGAGAAAAATATACCCAAAGCATTTTGAAAAAGCAGGTGAGTCTCAGTGTTATTTTGTGTCTTCCCATTTCACTAAAACACAAGCCACCTGCTAAATACATGTAATTACAGTCAGATTGGTATAAATGCCTATCAAAGATAGGGACAATGCCAAAGATGCTAAGGAAAAGACATCTAGATGCTACCAATTAAATACATCAGTATATTTGGGAGAAACATCTGGATTTGTACAAATGGGGGTTTTGTGCACTGCTTCTTCATACAGAATCTCCTGAGATGAATAAAACACAAGTAATTGCAGGTAATCTGTAATTGTTTCATTTCTCCTGAATGGGACTTGGCAAACAGTTTTCAAATGCAACTAAACTGTGCTGTGAAGCATCATGTCCTTGGGCTATTAGCTCTGCTACAGGCAAAGGGTGTGAGAAAAATGAACATTCAGGCCAGGATAAAGATTTGTCATGTTGCCCGTGCCTGTTCCATCTCATCTCCACCTCAGCCCACTGCCTGGGAAGGGTTACATGCCACAGACACACATACAGGTTATGCTCCATGCCAAAGATTCTACAAAGCAACACACAGGGTACTCACAACAACATGTGGTGTTCCAAGGATGTGTGTGAAAATGCTCCACTTTCCAAAGCACTGTCTAGGCCAGGTCTGTGGTGCACCAGCAAAGCATTGTGAATGAAGCCACAGCAAATGAAATCACAGCATACAATGAAAAAGCCCATGCAGGTCACATCTAAAGCCATGAAAGATGTCAGCTGTGATGTCGGTGTAGGACTTCTGACTATTCCTTTTCTATTACTTTTTTTTATTATCCCAGAAAGCACCATGCCTAGTACATGACAATTGCCCTGGTTGTTTCCAAGCTACTTTTTTTTTCTTTTTTTCCTGTAACTTCCAGATGATAAACTGCAGAAGTTCTTGTCCCTCAGGACATGAATTTATGCAGTACATCTTGTAATATTAGGATCCAAAATACATTTCCTTGTGTAATTAAGTTAATCTTATTTTTGTTGTACCAATTGAAAGGCACTTAGTTCCCTGTTTATATAGACACAGCCCTGGCTTCTGTTTTATAGCATCGGTTGAAAATTTCAAACACAGAGGATTTGGCCTAGACATTAATGAATATTTTAATCAGTATTAAACTCCAAATCTCCTTTAATAACTCATACCCCTACTTTATGCTTGCCTTTGAGTGCTGTACAAAACCTGTAAGGGCACAAAGTCATAGCTGAGAGACTCCAAATGTACATTGCAGAGACTTACCTTGAGAAGAAAGCTCTTTGGTTTCTGTATACCCATGTTGAGGAGAGCTATTGAAATATGTTGTTCTGTGAGTCACTGTATCACCTTCTGTCATGCTGTGTTTGTAGAACTGCCCATGTACTCCACTTCTGCTGAGGGCTTCAGTCAGTGAGCTCCTTGGGTTGTGGGTTATGCTTTTGCTCCATGCTTTCAGGGTTTGTAGCCCCAAGAAGACAATGACCTTGACAGGATTCAAAAGCCACACTTAATACAAATTATCCATTAAGTGTTTACAGTTTTTCTTTGGCATCACACAAATTCATTCCTCCTCACTGAATAATGATGTATCAAGCTCTAGGCAAAGTGTCTAAACGTCTTGCCTAATACTTCATCTCACGTATTTAAGCTTATTACCTAATATGCATGTACTACACCTTCAAAAGTGATGTTTCTTACCATTTTTAAGGACAAATAAGTAATTTAAAAGAATGCTGTCCTGAGACATGTCCTGACAGTATGCAGACTGCAAGAAAAAGACTCCAAAAAATCTGATGACTTTGTGTTCCTACCTTACTGTATGATATTAGACACTACCTACTACGACGTTTCAGAAAGCTGGACATATACTGGCTGATAAAGGAAAGCAATCTCTAAAAGCTAAAGAAATAGAATTATACTGGTTGGCTGCCTCTGTATTTTTAAAGTTTTTAAGAACTGAAGCATAGTTTCTAAGATTTAAATACCAACTTGAGCTGTGAACAATGGCAACAGATGTAGGTAAAAGTACCTTTTATATAACAGGATCCAGTTCCTGCTTCTCTCTGGGTTTTGGACACAAACCTGAGTGACAGAACTCATGCTGCAGAAGTGCAGATAATTCAAGCATTTTTCTACTACATTTTTGATAAAAAACCTCACTCTAAAAGCTTACAGTTATAAAAAAATAGCACATATATGAGAAAAACAATGGTTTTAGATTATTTCTTTGGCCAAGTTTGAAATATGTGTCAGGTCAAAGCATTATAAACAGATACTGCAGTATTTCATGAAGTCAGAAAAAACTAAAGTGAAACACTTGCAATTTAGTGTCATTACATAAAGGCACTACTAAAATATTGCCATCATCTACTACTTAAGAGAATGAAACCAATCCAAAAACTCTATCTTAAAATAAATAACAATTTGTATATAGAAACAAACTGAATACATGAATATGGAAATCCTGCACACTATTCATATTTAAATAAAAATAGACATTCTCAAAATCAAGAAAGGAAAATCTTTAAATACTTCCACTTGTATGGCACTGCAATTAATAACCTGATTTTACTTTTAACCAAGTGGCTTGTTTTGTATTTGGGGTTTTTTGTGTTTGTTTGGGGTTTTTTTTGTTGGTTTTGTTTTTTTATTTGGGATTTTTTTAATGATAAATAGAGTAAAATGTGAGAGGGAAAAATTATCACAGACTTTAGCTCTGCTTGCTTAGGGTCTTCGCTATGTTCTGGAAAACTATTACCATGCAAAGAAAAATGGACAGGCTTAGATGCCGCCATCATTTTTATTTTTCATGATATCACTTGGTGAGATCATCCCAATTACACTCAAAATATTGATATGATGCTGAGTGTAAAATGCTTTTAATTGTTTTTTTCCATGTTACAGATGACGTCACATGTTAGAAGGTTCTCTTGCAGATTCCCTATTAAAGTCCACAAGAAAAATGCCTTCAATCACAAGGGCTTTCCAGTGGGATATTGTTGATACTGTCATAACACTTACTGTCATTGCACCTTAGATCCCATAAGAGTTAATTACTTCATTATCTAAGTATAGCAACCATTCTAGATATGGCATGGAAAGACTACAAGGAAAGATCTTTATCTCCAGTTTTCCAGGACTTACATAATGTCAGAATGTATCCAGAATATAAGAAACACTGTAAAAATATTACTGTTGAATGGAAGAAAAAGAGGGAAAGAGACAAAGCAGGTTTTGGGCTTAATTCTTGGATAATTCAGAAAGTCAAGGACAAATAAGGTAAATGTCTGCAAGTACAATGCAGATGGCATGTCATACTTTGGACTTTTATATCATATTAAGCATTCTAATTTTGTGTTAGAAATTGCCATAACACACTAAACATTACCTCAGTAGTTTCCTATAATTTCATTTATTCCTTTATTCAGACTCTATAAAGTTTCCACAATGAAAAAGTACAGAAGACTGGAGGGGAAAAGTGCCCCACTCACTGAATAAACACAGAAGATGTAGAAGAACAGCATGGGGGTTTTTTCTTGATAATTATGTTTCTGACAGCCCTTTCCTGCATCAAGAAGAACCACTAACACAAGGAAGTAATTCCAAGGTTGGTTTTGCAGTTTTCATTGCTGGAGTTCATTACCTGTTCTGTTCAGCTCTGCTTAAGGGACAGAACACATAAGGAGTGTGGAGGAAAACTGCCTTTTGCTTCATGTTGTTGCAGTCCCATCTTGTACATGGTGTTTGCAGATACAATCGCACAGCATTTTCTATGGGAGAATGAATTTGGTCAAATTTGTATTAGGAAGGGTTCAGAATGTAAGTAAAATTAGTCTAGAATTGTAACCCTTACTCTTATAGAGGACTGTACCTTGCAGACCCAGGTTCCTCTTATCCCTGTATCCATCAAGCTACTGGGAATTTTGAATTAATGTCAAAATGCAATTGCTGTGTTTTTTTCCATTCCTAAATATTTTACTCCTTAGCCCATCCATTATCGACACATACAACAAAGAGATGAGAACTATGGGTGGTCCAGTAAAGAACTTTCAGAGTAAGAGAATAGTGACATGTATTTCACACTCAATTATTGATGCACTTGAAAATGAAACAAAATATAAGAGGAGAAGGCACTGATAAGGAGGCAATCTATTTATCTGAACTGAGTATGCAACCTGACTGGAAAATTTTTCTGAGTGCTAAGTGTCTTTGGAATTAAAGGAAGTTATCTGACCTCAGTACTTATGGTTTTCTTATGATTACTGTCATCAGCAACAAAAAGCTGCAATATAAAAATTACCCAAAGACCAGAAGATTAACACAGTATTTACTAAGCACAGTAACACCAGCCTAGTGATGCCTGTTCACTCTGCTCCAAACCCACCTGACACTCAGCACTGGTGCTTGCAGCCATTTCCACATCTGGTCTCCATGGTGGTTTTTTTAATCCTCTTACAATTTTACATGAAATTACAGGTGGAGAATAGAAAAACCCAACAACTTTCTACCAACAGCCACAAATTTTTTCAAAACTAAAAATTAGGGCAGGACCCATTCCAGTAAAACTGGCAATGGAGTGCAGCAGAGATTCCCTCACTCCCCCATCGCATGCCCAATTCAGATTGCAGACCAGTCTACCTTTTTGCCACAACCAGCCCCCACCTCTGTGTGGTTCCCAGCACAGACTGCTGGGAACCAGCAGATCAGGGCGCTGGTGCTGTTCCCTGTCCCTGCAGCCTTTATGGAGCAGAGACAGAAGCTGCAAGCCAAGATCTTTTCTTTCCCTTGGGAGCATCTAAAGCTCTCCTCTGCTGCACAGGCATCTATCTTGTGGCAGTTATAATACTATTTGAAGTTATCTCCTCATCTGTCTTATCTGCCTCCTTATCACAGGAGAATTGAGCTGTGTGGAGCCAAAGCCTGTATGTATGGAGTGAACTCACAGCAGCAAACACCAAGGCCTCTTTGGGACAGGACACGTCACTTCAGAGCCCTGTGTGTAAAAGGAGCCAAGCAATTGCTCCGACTGCTTCTGCACTGTAGAGCACCCGCTAGCTTTCTGCAAATTTTACCTGATGGGTAAAAGGATTTCCAGTCTGTCCTCAAGATGTTAAATACACACAGGCAGCCATCCCAAATATTATGAAATTAAACAACCTCTTCTATTCCGAATAATAAAGCCAAATTGCTACAAATGTGTCATTTAACGCCACATGCAGTGAGGATGAAAAATTGGAGCAGGCTGTAGATTTTTCTTTGGTTCTGTCAGCAGCACATGTATGCCTGCAACAAACAATACCTATATATATGCTTTCTGTCAACCTGTAAGACAAATGCAGCGCAGTCTGAGCTTCCAGCAAACCAAGGGAGTAAATGATATATAAAGCTCCTCTTTGTTCCGATTCATGGATAGAAGGCATTACACAGACAAAGACAAATGTAATGGCTGCACGCTGATCAGGGATACTGAACCACTGTAGCTGTGAGTTGATTTAGAAAAACATTGGTTTATTTTATGTTTATGGATTTGAACCCAAGCTAAACATATTTGGAACCCAGTGTGGCCAGCTGTGACTTGGCCCCATCCACTCACACAAGCCATACAACTGCTTCCTCTGGGCACACTGGTGCTGTCAGTTCTCCATCCTCACACCAAAACTGAATCAGCCACTGAGGGTGAATGAAGGCATCCTGAGTGTTGCTTGTCATAAGCCAGCAGCAAACTGCACATTCCCCGTGTAGCTGGCAGAACCTGAGAGGAGGGTGGCCCAGGGGGACTGCTTGTTCTTTGTAATGATCTGCCAGTGGTTTAGGACTTCACTATCACTATGTCTCAAAGGCAAAATTTTTCTTCTAAGTGACAATGCCAAAAACCTCTAGGATTATCATTTTTTCAAGGCTCAACTTCCTAAACTGCAATGAAAGAAAGCGTAAGGTCACGCCAAGGGAAGGTCTCCCTTGTGCTCTTTCTTACTTGGTCTAATTCCTTTTACTTCCCACATTCTAGCAGATAAAAAGTTTCAGGCTTCTATAGAAATATATGGTGATCTTAGAAAAACATTTTATAGAAATAAACATATCAAAGGAAATTAATATTATTAGGCTCATCCCCAGATAAAAGGTAGAATTCATGTCCCTTGAATCTTCTAGTTAATTAGGGGAAGATACACATCTCCTAAAGGAAAGGCATGTAGATGTCTTGTAGACACATCTCACAGCAGTGTCCATAAATTCCTGCTGGTGATACCTGACATATTTTGTTCATTTGAGAATCTGGGTTATTGAGTTAGGTCAGAGGTTACATCTGACCCATCTTAGATGACAAAAGAGTTATAAAACCCAACAAAATGAGAAGTTCTTAAACTTGCACATCATGTTCATCGCTGAACCACTGTTTGTTTGTGATGACTTTAGGTAATATAGAAACATGCTATTTCAGAAATAAAATATCACAACTCTCAGGCAACTGTGGCAGCAATGATCATTCTACAATAACACCACTGAAATAGGAGGTGTTATTGGCTGTTATTACAGGGTCTGTTTCCATAAAGCTCCCATAAAATCCATATGCATGGTAACCATTTGCAAGTGAAAACAGTGGCTGACGTGTGCAATTGTTTATTCTGAATACAGAACAGACATCTGCATGGGCAAATGGATGTGCATACAAATCTCTTCCCAGACTTAGAGACAGTTTTGATCGAAAGCCAGAAAAGCTTCTTGGAATATTCCTGTTGATTTCAAGGATTTTGCCCACATCATTGGCATTACTCCATTGCTCCTAAATATCAATGAGCACCTTAACTTTTCCTTAACTTACAGCACAGTTAGACGGATACTGAGTCAAATCAAGCCCAAACATAGTAAGAAGGGATAATCTCAAGAAGTAAGCTTGATAGTCACTACATAATTAAGCATGACTCATACTGCTGTGTATCTTCTCCTGCAGTGTATATTTGCAAGCAAAAATCGGGGATTTCTTCTATTTATTTATGTATTTCCCCCTACAGGAAATGTTGAATGAGAAAAAACCCTCCAAGCTTTTAAAATCCATGTGTATATGTTAAAGCTTTCTACTAAAGAAAATCTTTAAAGCTCAAAGACCTCTCATATTTTGCTGTTGCTGCTAAAGGATCAAAATAATGAAGAGTAAAAATAAAATATTCTGAAAAACTTTTGAGTTCTGTAATTGTGTTCATATTGCAGTGGGTTTTGTTTCATTTAAATCTAAAGTCTCTAAATATTTGGAAAGCTTCTGGGTTGCCCTCAGGAAGAAAAGTACCATTGACTCTCTTAATATCATTCAAAGAAACAAGGGACATTTGGTGGATCTCTGTACCATACATTTGCTACTTACTACAGAGGGTTTTGGGGCCCTCCATTGTGGGAAACAGACTATGAGGTATGGAAAGAGCAAACTGTGGTGTGGACCTTCGAGGACAGCGCTGGCAGACACCTTGAATTGTACTAGCCACATACATGAGAGACTTGTTGAAGTTTTAAAATTATGTGTTTTACTTGTACTGGGTTCTAGTTCAGAAAGTTTTTTGTATCCCTTCTCCTTGCATTGTTATCATCTTCCTGCTGGGTTGCCACCCCCAGCCCTGTCTTCCCCTGTGTTCCCTGGAGGCTTTTGTTCTCCAAATGAGTCATGGACCTGCTCTTAAACACCGGGACTGTTTCTCCCTGGGCTGGGCATGGCCCCACCCAGGGGACCCCTGCCCTCCACCGCACTGCCGTGGCGCCCCGGCGGGATGAAGCCAGGGCGGCTCCATGCCGGGACATCCTTGCACATGGCAGCCATGTGGCTTCCCTAGTCGGTGCCATGTTGCTCTGCCCACACAGCTGGCCCCGCCCCATCCGAACCCCATTGGTTATATCACCCATCTATCCCCAATCCCTGGTTTTCTATTGGTTTCTGTGCTCCAGTCCTTTCCCAGATCCAGCATCTTCCCTGCTGGGGCCCCATGAAAGCCTTGTCAATGTTGCAATAAACTGGTTTCATCCCTTGCTTCTGGACTGAGAAGGTCTCTGTTTCAGTGCTCCCTAGCTCCGGAGGACAGGCAGGGACTGTTCCCTTCCCCTCGATGCCACATACTCCATTTACTGTTCTGTGGGCACAGGGGCATCTTCCACTTAAAATTCTCTCGGTCACCACAGGGCAGCCCCCACCTGTGTGAACCAGGTCCAGATTACTGGTCAGGCCTCCAACAGAAATGAAAAGTGGCCAAACAAGCAGCAGTGACCTCCAGCACTTCACCAAGGGGCTGATCAGTGCAGGAACAGGCACTTGTTTTGCTTTGCCAAATTCTCTCAGAATTCTTCACCAAAAACTAAAGATTCCATTCCTTTTGCTTAAGCCACTACACTTTAATGAGTTGTTCTTGGTTTGCTGGTTGATAAGGTTTGAAGCATGTTTATTTTGCATTCAGTTAGTTGTAAGCTGGCAGTGGGGTAGGAGGAATAATTTATAAATTGGATAAATTTCTATAGATTAGCCAAGTGCCTGCTGAATGAGGATATAGCCATCTCTAATTATTTAGAAGAAATAAACAGCAAGGCAAGATAAATATTGTTGAACACATTTAGTAGGCCACTGAAGTATAACTAGGAATAAATAAAAACAGAAAAGAAAAATGCTAAGATCACAGAGGAAAGGCTTAGCAGTATAATGAGACAAACAAAAATGTGTATGCTTTTATTTATACCTATCCTATCACTAAGTCTAAGTTTATAAGCTCAAAAATATTATTCATTAAATACAAGAGACTGGTTAGGAGAATGACCTTAGAGGGTCTATGTTTCTATTTTCAGCTGAGCAGTTTGGGGCACACGTTACCCATGTTAAACTAAAAATATACTCATTGCTCCTTCTTCATACTGTTTAATATATTCATGTTTTTTCTTTGGGTTAGCATGTAGCTTAAGACCATGTACTGAAATTAGACCAATATCTACAAATTTCTATTCTTCCTATAAGTTAGAGAGCTGTACCTGGTCAAAGTAGCACATCGGCTTGTATCTTATTAAAACTGGTGTACTTCAAAAATCATTTTTTTATTAATAAATGCTGAAGGTGTCAATGCATCTGTTGCCTAGTTTATATTCCTATCACTCTGTGTAGGCAAACCTACATATTCATTTATATATACACATATATATATCTGCAGAGGAGAGGATTGTATAGTGTAGCCACCACTTACCTTGGAAAATCAAAAATTTGGCATAGATTCCTGTCTGCCTCCCAATTCTAGCAATTTAAGAGAGGAAAAAAAGTATTGCCCTCATACTGAACAAACCATCACCATAAAGAACAGTAGGCACAATTTTTCTGGTATTTTCTATGAACTTTACACTACTTTTCTGATGAGTTTTCTCCCCTTCTTTAATAGAGGGAAGAGGATCCCCAGGCAACATGACAGAGCAAGTGGACAATTATTTCAGTGACTGGGTTGGAGAAGGGAAAGTTTTACACTTGCACAGACATCCAGGTATAGGTGTTTGGGACCTGCCCCTGCTCCCTCCCATCACTGTTGAGCCCAGCACAGCCTCCCACCACCATGTCCTGCTCTGCCCTGCATCAGCCATGTCACACACACACACTCAGCCCTTACTGGGGGGTCTGCAGCCACATGCCGGCAGAGCTGACCAGTCAGGCCAGTCCTCACTGATAGCATGATGCATTTTCCAGGTAGAACCTCTCTGATATCAGACACACCAGAAAGATCTACAGGCAATTCATGTTTGCACTCAATTCCTTCCTAACATTGCAGGACGAGCTCATCTTGCACGAGGAGATTGTCACAGCAACTCTTCATGAGATAGGTCTGCTAGTTTAAAATAAAAAAATTGTATCGACTCAAGAAGCAATCATGTAATTACTGTGCTCTATCACATCCTTGTTTCTTCCCACACTGCAGAAATGGATGTACAGAGAGCATCTCTGTAGTATCTAAATCCTTCCCTCCGCATTACTTTCAAACTTTTCTAAAAAAAAAAAATAAATCTGATTGCTCCTTAATTTTCCACTTCTGGATGAAAGTAAGTTGGAAACTATAAGAAAGGGCTAAAAAAATGAAACAAATATTAAGCTCAAGTGAATAGTATCTATTTCTCCACTATTCATATCATGGGATTTCTAGAGAGAGATGGTAAAATTATACTCTGGGAGTAAGAAGCATCTCCTCAGTCTTTTGGAACATTAGTATTCTACTGACTTGAGTTCTTGGCTCTGTTAATTATGGAGGTCTGGGTGAGGTAATTAAGTTATGAGGAAAAAACAGGGTTTGGGTTGTTATTTTAATTATTTGAGTAATGCATACTATGTATGCATTATCTTTTAAAATATAAAGTCTAAAATCTCTAGAGTACAGACTAATAGATCTGAACAACCCTAGAGAGAACTTGACTTCATAATAATTGATCTGCTAACTCATAAAGTGGTTATTGCATGTATATGTTTAAAAATAGATAATAGGACCTTAATTACTACTTTTAATCTTGAAATTCTTTCTTTAGGTAGTGAAGACTGCAATCCTATGTGATTTGTGCCTTATCTCCTTACTTCTGAAAGTTATTAGATTCCCTCTCAGAAAAGTCTGGGGTTTGGGGGGTTTTTTTGGTGGTTTTTTTTTTCAATTGTGTGTGTGTGTGTGTTTAAATACACTTTAAAACATCCTAGAGTATCAAAGAGAATTTACAGTTTTGTGTAACTTCTTATGACTATTTAAAATAACCCCACTGTTCTCATAAAATAATAATGATTTCCATCTTATATCCTCATTACGTGGAATACGTCAACTCTACTTAATAAAATATATGTACTTTAATGTGAATGGAAACAAACCAAAATTCTACAGGCAACCCCATAAACTGGAAAACATTTCAAGTAAAATGGAAACAGCCAAAAAAAATAATTCTGTTATTTCTTTGTCAGCATGTAACAAATTCATGAAGATGTGGTAGAAGTATCCCTGGCCCAAAATGAGTTCTGGACAGCATGATTTTATCCTTCCCATTGGCTCATAGTGTCAAATCTTATCTTTGGATCATCTGCTATTTTGGCCTTATCAAAATAATTTCCCAAGTTATAATTTTCTAAGTAATTTACTGACAGAAGTAGTTTCAAAAACAGTTATCTGACCTTCCTGGATTAAGTGAATCTAAATTCAAGTATGAGCAATTAACACAGCATTTAAATTTTCTGCCTTTTCTCTCTGATTTCTCCCCTCCCCTTCACTATGTTTATTAGTACTAATTAATTTTTTCTTGTCTCAGAAGTTAATTTTTGAATTTCAAAAATTCACACAGAAGAATTTTTTGAGCTACTGCTGCTTCAAGGTGAATTTTACAACCAAGCATCATTATGATTCCAGTTTCATTTCAGGGAAAGATAGTTCAACAGACTGCAAGGAAGAACAGATTATTCCATAGATTAAAGACAAAGCCCAGAAGTATGCATGATGACAGCTGCAAGAAAGCTAATATATTTTCAGTCTCTACAAAACATTAGGTTTTCTCAACTGAGTAATGGAGTAAGAAGTTATGGGGTTTATATTACATATATTTTCAAAGTCATAAAGAAAACAGCCACGTTTCACATCACTAACACTATCACACTGCACCAGAATACTTCCTATTTGGTACGGAGTCCAGTCAATAAAAAAAGGTAACTATTTATTGCACTGAAACTAATGTACAGAATTTCAGCCATAAATAAAACTCCAAATCCACATTTTTTAAGCATTTCAACAGAAGTGGCTTATTTCCCAGCCTTTAATGAGCAAGACTACATGATACACACTTAAAACAGAAAAATCTGAGCTCCACTGAAAATGATGAAAAACCTACTGAGTAAAGATGTTCAAAGGAAGTTGATTATTATTGACCCAAAAAGACACAGAGACAGACAAGGAAATCACATTCTTCAAATCCTACTGTCATCTAAAACCACTACAATANAGCCAAACCACCAACAATCCATTTAAAGTTTTACTGACACCTACAGTGCTGATAAACCTCCATCTCCCATCATCTTGTTATGAAAAGGATCGGACAAATCTGACTGGAAACCTTTAAAAATATTATGTGAAAGTCAAAATGGAAGGGAATTTTTTCCTGACATGTTTATTGTCACTCTTTGACACTTTCACATTAAAAACAAATTGCATGATTTTTTCTCTTACAAACTACCTGGAGGATTAACTCTTGGAAAATTGCAGCTAATCACAAAACCAGCTAACTCACACCTAGTTCTTTTTTAAACCAGTAAGTTCATTTGATTCTTTATGGGCAATCAACTGTTCCCATCTTCCTGGAACTACATCTTTCTAAGCACTGCTAAGAAAATTATAAACATTACTTTCATCATGTGTTTAATGCACACTTTATGGCCTAGTAAGGTATGTATTTTTTCTTTAAAAAGAGTTACAAACTCATTCTGTAAAATCCATCAGCTCAGAGCAGTGTTATGTTGTACCAAATCTCCATTGTCCTGAAAATAAGAATCCAAATCTGCTCTGCTTTAGCAGTACAGGAAGCCAGTACTCTTTCCAAGGGATCAGAGGAGAAACGGAACAAAATCTTTCCCAGATTCTATTGACTGGATAGGCAATGGTTGGAATCATGAACCTTAAGGTAAACTGAAGCGTGGCTGTACTGGCATCTTCCATATCACGGAGTAAATCACTGCTGTTCTGAACATGAGACAACTGCACACTTTCTGCAAATTCACTCCCCATTCTACATGCAATAACACTCAAAACACACACCTTTCTTAAAATGCTGTATGTAGGAATATCTTGTAGAATCAAGAGAAATATTCTCCTTTGCACGTTCTAAACCCAACATGGTACATTGCCTAGAACTGCCCACTGAATTGTTGGTCTTCACCTCTGGAAAATGCTAAATATTTATAGTATTTTCATTGAGTTATACTACTTGTGTCAAGAAACACTAAGACACAGGATCTAGACCATTCCTTAATTAGAAAATTACTTGAACTTCTTAGACCCATAAAGCAGCAGTGAGGCAACTAAATCTGCCCAAGCCTCTCTGCAACATTTTGTTTAGAAATTTAGATTCCATTGATTTTTTTACAATGACATCTTTTAGGTCATTTGGAAAGTAGAGCTCCCGTATTTGTGGAAGGAATTTCTGAAGCATCATACCATGGGTTTGCTCTGGTGACATCTTTGTAAAGCAAGAGATCTTTAAAAAAACCCCAAAACTTCAAGAGAAAACACAATGTCACTCTCTGGAGCTGCATTCTTAGGGAAGTGCTAATTTATCTCAGTTGATTGTTTCATTTACTCTGTTTTCCAATTCCTATTTCCATATGTTAAAGGGAAATAAATTATTCTCTTTAGAAACCTCCTTGTCCTAAAAATTAATTTTACCTAATTGTTGATGTTTATCAACAAACTCTTAAAAAAATCAAGTGTTTTTTAAGTTACTGTTGCAACTAATAGGAAACTGTTGGGAAAGCCAAGGAGGTGTAATGGAAGCCATACATTCTGTGTGATGATAAAAGCCTACTCATTTATTCAAAAGCACTAGAGAGGAAATAAAATGGGATACTACAACATACCAGGCATCATCACCATTAAGTTAACATTACACACACTCTGTGATGCTGAAATGCCTGAGTGGGGAGACTACTTTTTTCCTAGGTATTTAGAAGTATTTTCTGTCCACTCATGTACAAAATTCTACTTCAAGTGAAGCTCTTCACATAGTATGTAAAATAAAATTTCCCCTAGACAATATATGCTTTGGATTACTGTATTTTTTTCATGCAGTTTGCTTGTTTTCCAGTTCTGGGAATGTACAGATATGCCTATTTTTGATTCAATTCAAGATGTAGATAAGTTATTGGGGTGATTTTCTTCCTCAATTCACATGGTTTCAGCCAAAAAACCATCACTTGCTATGTTTAAGTATCTTTATGTCATTTAAACTGCTAGGAAGCACATACGAAGATTTCTGTTGGGTTTCGGGGGTATCTGCATGTGTCACAAAGCAAAAAAAAAAATTATACAAGATTTGGGAATCAGCATTTACAGTAGTAGGGACTTCATCACCAAAACCACCACTAACAACAACCACAACAACAAAACCCAAAACAAAACAAAAACAAAGCAAAACCACAAAACCCAACCAACCAACCAAAAACCCAAACCAGGAAAAAGTCTTCCGTTACGGATACATTTGACAATTCAAAAGCACCAGGAAATTACTTCAGCTGTCAAGTAAAAGTATCTTTAATGTGGGGAAGGTCACAACTAGCAGAAGGCTCCAAAAACCTGCATTCCTGTGATCATTTGCTTTATTTTCCTATCTTGCTCAGCAATAGATGTTTTCACTTCTGCATCTCTTAGTTCATTTTTCTGATGCGAAATACACTCAGTAAGATGGAATTATACCCAGCAGCCTCTGATCAGAGTCAAACCCCTTCAATTTACTGCTGCAGTCATGCTTTGTGTCAGAGAGATACACCCTGCTACTTATTCCAAATCATCCAGGCCCCCTCCCTCTTGCCAAAATCCACTCATTTCTTAGGCATTCCCTCATGGGAAGAAGCCGTAAAACCTCTGAGCCCATGCAATTTCTGCACTTCTACAGCTCTACAGTTCCTGAATGGTTTGGATATTGGTAGATCAAATTCCTCTTAACTTTGTCACAAGATCTCCTAATATTCCCAAAGGAAAGGGAAAGGAAAGAGAGGAAGATAATTTTTTTTCTCTAAACAAATACTTTATAGTAATAACAAAAAAATGGTGGGAATGGATCTGAGTTACCAAACTTTAGATGCTGTACTGTGTTTAGTAACACAGCCAAACTTGACTTCAAAATGCAGATTTGTACATCTACAAGCTGGGTGCAAAAAGGGGTAACATGGGAGTCTATTTACTAGTTTTCTGCTTGCTAGTTTGGGGTTCTAACAGAGCTTACATCTATCTAAACAAGCAGACAGTAATTCATTTTGGAAGTTCAGAGAAATATTTTGCTGTAACCTTCCACTTGCCAGTTTTCCAGATCTATAAAGCATGGCATAAAACCTCTGTGTGAGATGTCATGAGAGCAGCTGCACATACAGTGTTAGTGAAGTATTTGCTTTCCAGGAAGGGAAGGTATGAACTTAAAATAAGGACAAGAAATCAATTTTGGTCCAGAACTTCAGCTATTAATAGCTGCACATGTTGTGGTACCCTTCAGCTGTTCTTGCCTGAGGGCCTTTCAGTGACCTACCTGAAAGTCTGGGCCACTTACATCAGGATGACTTTGCACACTGTGCACATCCCACAGGAACTCTGCTCTGGAAATAGCACACTCATTTTTCCTTCCAGTGCAGCTTTCATTACATAATTACTCACATTCCAAGAATCATGAATACATGGCCAACAAAATAGGACTTGTCCAGCAGGCAGAGCAAGTTCTTACAAACTTAAGAATTAGGAACCTGATATAGAAAGTCAGATTTCGAAGTTAGTCTCACACTGGATGTGTGATGTTGATGAAGGTGGGCTCTGTGGCCAGGTCAGAAGACACTGACAGGTAGCAATGAGTTGTAACATCAAGAAAACCAGTAACACAACTGCTATTACAAACTTATTTCTGTTCTGCAACTAATGACCTTTATAGACAAATCCTGTAAAGGTTAACAGATCACAACCTTCTAAAAGAATTGTAAAACAACATCCAGAAAACCTGCTGGTTAAATGCAGATTAGTTATAGATAAGTATGTATACTGTACATACAGAACACTATTGTATTTTATATGTATGTATTTATAAAGTAAATCAACTACAGGAACATAAATTATTATCAAAGGCATCATTTTACAGTCCACATAATCTTATAACAATTTCCCACTTTAGACCTGGATTTGAAAAGGAAAACAAGAGGATGGCAAACCTTTTTGCGCATTAATCCCTCCTTGGAAGATAAACCACCAAGCATTATTTTTAGCAGCCTAGTCTGTTATTTCACACACAGTCACTGCTCTAATTGTGGGCAAGAATAAAGCACTGATCTGTCAAGCTTAAACCTACTCAGAAATCCTATTTTTAAAAAGTCATACAGAAAAATGTAATCTGTCCTTTGTCTCCTCATTTTGTAAAATCACTGTCATAACACTGAATAACAGAATTAAGTACTCCCTATAAGATCATGGAATAATGATCTCAGGAAATTTGAATATCATATTTACATTTGACTTTCACAACCATCCTGCCACATTTTGCAAGAGGAATGTGACCATGAATTAGCACAAAATCCAAAGCGGTTGTCAGCTCTGGAGTACTTTTTTATGGCATGTGCCATGAAATAGTATTTTGCAGGTTGGAGTCTCTCCAGCTTCTAAGTGTATCAGCCAGGACAGCCCAGCAGACAGTCTGACTGTAGCACAAACCGCAGTGGGCACATCTGCAGTATCACAGTGCATCATAATCACAACAGCAGCAAAAGCAAATGTGGTTTTCCTCAATTAAAGGGGAAAAGCAATCCCAAAGTTCGTCTTGAAGCATGTGCTTCCACCTGTATTCAGTGCTTGTCAGAACAGACTAGTGCTGTGTGTGCAGGGTGTGCCTGCCTTGTTGGGGAAATCCAAAAGCACATCTGACAGACTGCACTTACTGTTTATGAAGAGCTTCAGTAGTGCCTTACCTCAGTGTCACCACTTGGCAGCTCACCACAGGTGAACGTCCTCTCCAGGGCAATCACCCTTAAATAGCTAAGATATGCTGCAAGTTCCAGGACTTTTTCAAATTCCCTCCTATCTCTGAGACAAATGCTGGATATCTGAAGAGGCAAGCACTCCATGAAGCACACATCATTATGCAGCTGATGGCAAAAGAATAAATATACAAACCAAAATTATTTAGCAAGTGGAAAAGATATTCTGTCTCAAATTTCTGATGCTCCCTCTTAACTGTGGTGAATGCTAGTGTCTACTCAAGGATGAGAGACAGGTCATGCCTTATTTTCCCCAAACTGAGGCTAATACTTTTTTAAAAGACTGGCCAGTCTCTCTCATTCATGTTGTGCTGTGACGAAGCATTTTATAAAAGATTCTAGAAATCCTGTAAGAATTGTATTTTATTTTGCAAAGCCACTTAGATTTATCAAGGAAGTTAAGTGCAAGTGGTTACAGAACAGCCAGAAGCACCACCCAAAGCTTCACTATTGTTTTCCAGTGTCTGTTTTGCAGACTTGGAGAGGTCAGTTTCTGATAAAACCATAGAAGACAGGAGAGTTAATGACTCACATCTGTGATTTTAAATTATTCAGTTACCACTTGAGTACTAACCACAGGCGCAACAAACAGCGGCTAATACAAGTCATGCATGTTTCATAAAGGGAAACTGTACACTCTGGAGTATATTACATCTAACTCTGAAAAGACCAGCAGTGTTTTCAACATCATTTAAGACCAGTTTTCCCTGCTATTACTTTAACTTTCTGCAGTGATACCTCCCATTGACTTAAATCAGAGTTTTATTCATGTACAGAAAACAGACTTCAATCTATTAAAAAAAAATTCCTTTAAAATCATATATAGAGGGGAAACTGTTTATGAGTGGGTTGGCTCAGTTTCCCTGTGGCTTCTGTAACTCTCCTTTGCAAGGGCTGCAGAGAACAGCTGTAGCCTCATATGCTTCATATTCTGCTGAGACATCCAAAAGACTGGGTCCTGTCCAAAAGCCAGACTCATTCACAACAAACAGAGTGGTGGTCACCACTACTACAGTGACTGCATGTTGCAAAGGAAGCCTTTCCTTATGAGATGCCTGAGAACACCAAAATTTGCTCCCTTCAGCAGGGAGCCTCTCATGTTGTCTGCAGAAATTCAACATAACCAAAGTACCTTTTTATGCTTTTTGGAAAGGAGCAGCATAGAAATACTGAGCAGAAACCCAGAAAAGGGAAGAAAATATGAAGTACTGGAAGGAGCATTACAAGTACAGTTTTAGGCAACTTGCTAGCAATCTTAGGATATATACCACGGTGCAGCATTTCCTTCTTTATTTATGACTGAGAAAACTGAAACAAACCTCACTCTAATTGTTACTTAGTCACCTATGAGAACTTTCTGGCAAACTTACATGTAGTGAGTTCTCTACTGTTAGTGTTGACAGTATTATTGATAGCACAGGTTGTGAGACAGAGAATAGCCAAGTAAAAAAGCAGGATTAAAAGATATAGCTCAAACATCCACAGAAGTGCTTGTCATGATGTAACAGTCTCCTAAGCCTAATCAAAGAAAATTTCAGTCTGAACAAGTTCATCATGAACACCTCTGATGGAGAGAGACATCCTGGAAGTACAGGCACAAGCTGTTCTTATCTAGACCTGGCAAAGTCAATATTTCCAGAACTCTGCTACACTGAGACTGCAGCTCACTGAGCTGTTGGCCATCTTCTCATCTTTTTCCTCTATAATTGGTTCCCTATCCTCGACTTGGGAAGATGGTAGCCTGTAACCCACATTCTGCCAGCAGAGTATTTGTTCCTCTAGGGAATTAATGATACTACAGTCTATAAAAATGTCTCCATTGAACCAACACAGCTGCTCTTTTAGCTCAATTACAGCATAATCATCCAGGAACAGAGGATGACTTCTGAGGCAGGAGAACTCATGTCCCTCCAGAAATGCTACCTTTTCTCCAGCTGTGGGGCCATGACCTCTCAGGATCCAAGTCATTAAAAAGTGCCTGACTATCACAGGATCTGCCATCCAATTACTGCACTCAGGCTTCAAAAGAGCTCTTTCATTCACAAAGATATTAGCAGGGAGTTAAAGTGTCATCAATTTCTCTCTGCTATCTCTTGGATAGCAGTTTCCTCTCTTTCCAACTAATAAAATTAAAGAAGGAGAGCTTGTCAGTGAAGCCACAGTAAATTAAAAGTTAAACTTCTCAATCATTGTTATTCCACAGTTTCTGAGAAATTCATCATCTTCTCCTTGAGGTTTCACTTCAAATGATTGACACCAAACTTTCAGAGAAATAGCTGTATATCATGAACTTAAACCTCTCCCCCTAACCTTTTCCTCAAACAAATGTGTACAAAGAAATCCTTCTCACCTCAAAAGATATTCATCTCTCTTCAAAGTTTAATGAAACTCCAGCTGGTTTTAAATTCTTTACACATATATGAAATGTACACTTGTTCCATGTGTTTCAGTTGGAAGTGGTGAGTCTACACAGTGAAACAATGGCTGAATGAAATTTATTCACATCTGGCTTGCTTTTATGTTACTCTGAAGAGCTGAAAAACCTGTTTATGAGTTATGAAATTTGGAATAACTGATGGCTCCTTCCCAAATTATGTAGAACAGAATTCTCTGCAAGATTTCTTTGCTGAGCTTAGAACTCAGCAGAGGAGTCTTTGCTACATCTAAAGAGGTTAAACAAACAAGTCAAAATCCACAAGAATCACCAAAACAATAATATCCCATACCACTGAGACACTACACATTACTTTACTCCATTAAGCAACCATAGGAACTGGAGCAAGGAGAAATGTCCTTTAGTGGTGGAAATTTTGCTTATCTAAATAACAAGAGATGTAGAAGGCAAGAACTTTCCCGGATCTATTTTTTTACATCCTTTCACAACATCTATTTGGGTGAACCATTATTTAGTAAATAATGAGTAAACTGTAAACAGTAAACCGAGGCTATTGCCTAATAAGGTGAAATAGTGCTGTTCTCACTCTGCCTACAAAAAATCTGAAGTGTTTTTTGACATATTCTGACAACTCAGCATATTTGTTAAAAGGCAGAGACAACTATCAATTCTGCATTAAAATTTATTTTTATGATCATGATGTTATCACAGGATTGTAAAAAATTAAAGCGACATAAACAGAGATGTGATTAATCTTTTTATTAGCAAAACAGGTCTGACACACTACTACTGCCATAATAATGAAAAGAGAAATCAAAATTGCCATAGGTTAATGTGTCGATAAAGTTCAGGAAACTAGCAAGATGAATGCTATAAGCAGGAATAGAATAACAATGTACACAGCTAGAAATCTAAACAGAACTCAAATTATCATCTCTAAAAATAACAATAAAATGGAAAACAAGTGCAAATGTAGACAGGAGCGGGACAGAAGGAAGTTCTGCAAAGAGATATTATGTAGGTCCACAAGGTCAAATAATCTGAGTCAATGAACCTGGAAGAATTGATACATGCTTTTCTGACCCATTAGTAGGTACAATCATAAATTAAAGGAGTAATTATTTTTTTTTATCTAAGTACCAATTTTAAAAGGCTTGAAAAAGATTTGGGTAATTATCTTTAGCTCAAATGTATGGAAATGGGAATTTTTAATTATAAAATAATTAAAGATATAGATATGAAAGAAACTTTTTCTAAAATGTCACACTAGGTAACCAAATACACAACAGTTTGAACTAACTAAGCAACTGAAACATTTCCCCAGTAAAAGACTAGAAGGCAGATATTACCTGTGTGTTGATACCGTTGCTTTTTGTCTTTTTGGCAGTCACTTGGATGCTCTGGAAAAGAAAAAGATCTCAGCTACACAGATGAATCAGCAACAAACCATGACCCAGAGGTATCATGAAATATGACTCAATGGTGTCATATATTATACTTACAGATGCTGCCCCAGGATTCCATAATTAATGCAAATCCAATCAACACTAGGAAGAAGGAAATATTTTCATTTATTGCCAAAACCTTAACCAGAATTCTTTATGTAATTCTTGACATTTATCTACAAGTAAAAAAAAAGAATTTGAATTAAATTCTGCCCCAACAAGTTTCACTACAATAATAAAGAATCAGATTGTAGATAAAGCAAATAATTTCTGATTAATGTAATCCACAATTTGCCTATAATGAAAAATACTTTAATGGACATAAAATGGAATTAAACACTCGACAGTAAAACCAGCATCTTACTTTTGTTGTTAAGTACAAAATTCTCATCTCAAACTTCATTCCTTCCAAGTAGGCACCACACGTCACCAGCTGACATTGCTCACTGTAAAAAAAATCTGCTACAACTATTTTCTTAATTTCAAAGTCAGATCTTCACATAAAAAGTGTAAACAAACCCCTGCCCTTTATTCTCCAAGGGGCAAACTCTCCAAAACTCTCCTTTTTTTCCGTCCTACATCAAAAGTATATACTCTGCTAAGTCTCCAATTAAACTTTAAGAATTCCTACCATATATTTTACAGTTCACATACCATAAAGAAAAGAATATCATGTATCAAGTCTACTGCTAATTATGACCCATATCATAACTTTCTTCCCTTGTGTCCAACATAAACTTTGCAATATCCATTATAATTGTAAATTATTTACTGCATAGCTGCTGAATGTAAAAACTAGGCTTATTGGAAATTCTGTTGGTACACAAAATAATTTACAATACATTACACCTTCCTACTTCTATTAGACTTATTACTTCATATTTCAAGCAGAAGTAAATATTCCCCTTGTGGGAAAATACTGTCTATTTGTGTAAGACTTAATGGCATAAGGTAAATTGTACTGTTGGTTTGAGTTAGACATGCAATACACTTCAATAATGTGCTATTTCCCTTTGTATATGATGCAATCCTAAGGAAAACATGATTAGAAAACCCATTTGTACTGGAATTTTCCTTTGATTGTTTTAAAGGCTATTACTCACATCAGCACTGTACTATTCTTCCCTCATCAATTTCCATTATCAGTTTGATTCACAGTAATGCTGTCCCAGGAGGTTTTCCAAACAGATTTTAAGTGAACATACTGCTCTGATTACAAAAGCAAAGCCAGCAAAAGCCTACTGAGTCAATACATTCTGAAAGACAGGTAACATTAGTAATAAGTCCTAAGTATTGAATTCAAAGATCCTTGTTTCACATTTTCATTAAAATACATATTCATTCCTCAAAAAAGCCAGGAAAAATTTATTATATGTGAGGATTTCTCAAATTTTACAGTAAATTTAAGTTTTCTCAAGGATTTTCCTTTCTATTAGAAAATCTAAGAACAGGAAGATGCATTCAATCTCATCTAGTCTTTCCTTTCCACTGCTCATTTGTCAACATCAATAGCAAAGAATGTTTGCTTGGCTTTCATATGTATGCAACGTTCTATTTATAAAAAGAAAGTGCAGTACTGGACAAACACACAAATAAGAACTGTTGTTAATTCATGTACAAGTCATTTTTCCAAGAAACCCATGGAAGAACCACAGAGTGATTATCCCTGCATGTATTAGTTTGTTCACCTAAAAGCTTCTGGAATGAGACAGGAGGAGCAGAAGGTCCAGGAAGCAAACGTTGGCACTGACTCCTCAGAGCAGATCCTGATCTGGGTGCAGTCAATAAGCTGCATGAACTGAGGGCTGTCTGCAGAGCAATTATTTTCCTGCTAGCACCCCCAAAAGCTGTTTAACCCACAAAGGTTAACACACTATATGCTACTTTAAAAAAGACCATTCAGACACAGCTCTTCATTGTTTCTTTTTCTTCCCCCCCTGCCCCCCTCCCTCCCCCCGTAAGTACTAATTACTATTCAAGACAAGATTTCATGTTAATATGTTAAAAAGGGTTTATTTCTCATAGTGTCTCACACCAGTGCTGAATTTCAGCTAGCAGACTCTTTGTGAAGTCTATTCTGTCCAGAATTAATTTATTTCTCTGTTTATTCACGCATTTTTCACTCCAGGTCATAGAGCAGAGGGGATAAGGAGTTTAAAGATATCAGAATGCCTTAATCCTTAGACAAGCCAAAGATATTTTGTTGGCATATCACTGCCTATGATTCACTACTTGAAGAACTAACAATGTAAAATCAAAAACATAGCACAGATGCTCTCCCCATAGCATATCCAGGCAAAGTTCATCACCAAAGTCACAATAAAAGAAACCAGCTCTGACAGTTTTCAGAAATGCTATAAATGGGATTAAGTGACAAGATTGGTCTGGACTGCTCCATGTTTACCTGCTCCTCGGAGGAGTTTTCTGGATGTGGCTGCCACAGGGTGGGTTCTCCTTCAGCACTGCAGTAGTTAATGAAGTCACAAGCACCGTCTGAAGAACTAGTGCTTCTTCCTGTGGGAAGGGAAAAACAAACTGCTCTAAGTGTGAAAGTAGCACAGCCCTAATTTTATTTTCAAGAAGAATTTAGTCACTTACATGACTGGAAGTCAAAGTGAGTAGTCCTTTATCACACCCAGATGTGCTTCTGAGTTTTAGCAGAACAGTCTCCTATTAGAAGTCAATTTAACCTAAACTCCTTTTTTCCAACTTTATCCTTTGCTAACTGGAAACACACAAGAGTAAATACAGCCTCCAAGCCTAATGCAATATTCTGAAAGGATTAAATAAAATCTATGTGAGCAAACATAATATCGTTATACGTTTCTCCAGAAGGCTGAAGGATTATTAAGTGCTCTATGATTTCCTGACTAGAGAACCAAGCTACTTTGGGACATGTCTCAGCCTACATTAGTGGGATTTTTATACATTTGCCTCATCAACTGGATTATCAGAAAGAGTAAAGTCATTTAGAGAGACAGCTTTATTTTTTTAAGGTACTGCAACAGCAAAGCTAACAAATTCTAAAAAAAATTAACTTGAATAAGCTGAAAGGATTTTATATATATGAAAATTGGCAAGATGCAGTAATCTGTAATTATGAGAGGGATTCTAGACCTAGCTGATTTTTTTCTAACATTAAATGAAAAATACAAAAGTTTACTTATTTTGTTTTGCTGTTTTAAATGGAAAATAACCCTTCTGCCTTAGAAGAAACAACTCTGATATATGCTGCTGAAAGTACCACTTGCTCACTCATTCATAAAATACTAATGGCAAAGAATAGAGATAATTAAAATTTCATAACCCGGGTCTCTATAACCTGGGTTTCTGCCTCCTTCTCTGTTTGGGTTCCTGCCTCTTCTGAAGTTTGAGCCCTTGCCTCTTCAGTTTGGGTTCCTGCCTCCCCCATAACCTTGTGGGAGTATTGTGTTGCAGCTCAGTATGCACAGGCCAAACCCCAGTAGAGGGCAAGCAGCTGCTGTTTCTGATCAGGATAGGTGAGGCATCCATCCCTCAAGCAATGTGTCGGTCTGTTAGGGTTGAGCACCTGTTCTGGGGTGAAGTCCCAGGTAATAAGGGGTGTCAACCATCCTAGTAACCTGCCCAGGCCAGTCCACATTCTCTGCCACCCAGGAACTGCCCTCCTTAAGGCGCATCCCAATAAGGTCACCTTTAAAGTTTGGTTGGTTCTACGACGAGGCAACAGAAACAAAATTACATTCACCAGGCTCCACAGGTTTACCACAGCATTAGCTAACAACAACATCATTAATAAATTGTTTTCAACTGGGTTAGCATGAAACACTGGTAGATCTGGTAATTGCACTATGAAGTCATTTATGTCCAAATCAAAAACAAGATCAAAATGAAAATGGAAATCAAACTCAGGTAAGGAAAAGTAGCTATACTCGTTTTCCTCAGATCTTGGCACAGGAAAGCTGTCTGAACTCAAAAAGACAGTCAAAAGAAGGGTTATCACAAGCTTCCAGAGGGAAAACATTGTTTGTGTTTTATGTTCTTCTTGTACCAAAAACAATACAGATAAACCAGCGATGTTTATATAAACAGTTCCCAGGAATACATACAAGCTCCTGGGAAGCTCATCAAGGTCCTTGGTCATAACCGGGAGGAAACTGAGATGATGTCAGAATATGGTATGGAATGCCATTGGCCAGTAGAAGTCAGTTGTCAGCTGGCCTGACACAGTTCAGGTCAGCTGATACTCTGAGGCCTGCTCTAAAATCAAAGCCTAAATTTAGGCCTAGCTAAACCCGTAACACCTTACCTATTTTTATTTTCTTGTGTCTAAAGTTAAAGGAGTTGAGGGACAATGCAGGCAGGAATCTAAATCTTCCCTTACACTCTAAGTGGTCTGTGCAGAGGTAAAAGCAAACACATGCTCTTATTGAACATGAGAACAGCATATTCTGCTGCTGCATTTTAAAGGGAAGGGCATGATCCCAAACCCTCTGGCATGAGCTGTTTATCACTATAAGAGAAGCCACCTATTAATAATTTAATATCCTGATCATTCATTTCACAGGAAAGAATACTACTAAACGCTAAAAGGAAACAGTATACCTTACTCTCAAAAATACAACCTTCAAAAATTAGATTCCATTTTCACAATATTTTTAAAGGTTACACGAATTTTTGCTTCATATATCATTTCAGTTAAGTTTTAATTGAAATAAAGTCAAAAGAGCATTCTATACTGGTGAAAAAAAGTATCAACAAATATTGGCACCAGAATGGTTTGTAATAAAGATTATTCCTAGGCTTGTAGGAACACTTCAGATTGCATCTGTGAAAAGTTATATGTTATATTCCACAATAACAATAATCAGAATTTTTAAAAATACTGGCACAAGACCAAGTCAATACAAACTGCTCACTAATAATTAAGTTTCTAGTCATATGAGAGGTGAATTTCTGAAACAGTTTTCAAGCTAAAATTAAAATTACAAAAATTACTCTGTCTATATGAATCCCTACAAAGGAAATCAAAGTGTGTAACCATCAATTTATCAGTGATCTGTGCTCCTCCAAAGTCTTTTGGGAACAAATTGTTTTGCTTTATCTTTGCACCATATGTGTATTACTTTAATTCAAATCACCAAGGATTTCCACTGGATGGGCCCAGGATCCTGGCAGGATGAGACTTCTACCACCCAAAGCCACTAAAGTCTGTGACAGATCATTTGATTTGTTAATTTTTCATGCTTCACAAAAAACTGTTCTGACCACTGGCTTTCCACCAGGCATTCCAGTTTTTGCAGGAGTCTGGAAAGTAATCACGTACAAAAGTAGGTAGAGCACAGATCAATGGATACTTCTGTCCACCCCTCACTGCCAACAGTTTTACAAGACCAGAACTAAATGCTGCTGCCTAGAATTTATTTTTATGGGCTTTTTTATTCAACATTTTGCTTAGAAAGAAGTTTTACAGCAAGTTCATTTAGGATTTTGTTCTTTCCCCTTGAATAGAACGTGCCAGAAAAGGAAAGCAACTGCTCTTTTTGTATGTATCTGTTTTGTTGTGTGCTTATTCTCACCCCTTTTCAATATGTCTAAACTTTATGACTGCTAGGTAACTTTGCCCTGATAGGAAGAAAATTTTAGTGACCCATAAAATTTGGAATTTAAATTCATTTATTTTTGTTACCATTAATTCCTAGTGTGACCATCACTGCTCACAGCAATTTAACACACACTGCACACTTTAATATAGCTGAAGCAATGGGCTCTAGGATCCCTCTGAACAAATGACCATACTGAATGCTCTGTTCAAGTGACTGACTTTTCCTATTTTTTTCTTAGTCACACAGGGTACCACATGTGAAAAGCCTGACTGAAGACTGTCCTTGGACTCCTGAAGATTACAGGATGCAGCATTAAAGTAGATGATGCTTAGAACTTGTTGGTTTCTTTTAAAACCAATTGCCAAGCTATAAAACCCAAAGAATAAACATTTGTATTAGTAGATTTTTCCCTTTTCCAAACCCAGAAATATTATTATTTGCACATTAACTAAACTTAATGAAAGATTCCTTGGTGCCACAAGGGAAAACTGCTCAGTTCTCAGAGTTTAAAGGCCAGTCAGGATTGGAGCAGTCTATTGATTCATTAATGACCTAATTAAGTGGAATTGGTGAACTATATCTTCAGGATCAGTATCTGCACTAAAACAGCTAGATCACAATATTCAACATTTACCAAATATTGAAGCCTGTAGTTTGCCAAATACTCATCTATAACTAATCCCAAGGAGCACTAATCACACACACAGAGCTCCCATGAGCCCTGCAACAAGAAGCGTGAGCTACAAGCTCACACCAGCCCCTCTTCTGAGAGTTCTACACCCACCTCTCCAACATTTGAGGACAATCCATCCACGTGGACTGTTTACACCCACACTCAGCAGAGATTTTCATCTGGCCACTTCACTTTGCCAAGGCTAGAGGGGAGCAGGGTAGGTACCCTACTGACACCCCTACACTTTGGTTCAAGGGATTCTTTATGAAGATTATAATGAAAACATGAATGAAGATTATAAGGAAAAAAATTTCTGTTGATTTCAGGTAGATAGTATTTTATCCCTCATGACCTCCTATTTTCATCCCTTATGAAATTCGAACAGTAAATAAGAACTAAATTGTTTTAACACTTACTGTTCTTTTATCCTATTTGGAATTGCTACATGTAGTTATTATCTTTGCAGCTTGGAATTATTTACCAAGATTTGAAGATCTGAGCCTCAACAGAAACTTCATTAATATTAGATAATGAAATAAGTGCTGGTTATATTTCCAAAACTAATTAAGGTAAATTAATCCTCCAAATATATGTAATGCTTTTAAAGAAAAAACAAACAAACACACAAAACCAAACTACATCAAAAATGCCTATACTAAAAATGTTTCAGTCAGCCTCAGTCAATCTTCTCTCCTTTTAAACTTTTTCAGATAGTCTACATTAAAAAGGACTGAAATTTAAATCGTTTGCCACAAATAAGACCAATATTTCATAGAAAACACATCCCTACAGGGAAAACGTGCCATCTATTTATGAAGATCCAGCACAACCTGGATTGAGTGCTAATAAAGCACTTGCCTGACTTGTCATGCTGGACTGCTTTTGCTGCTAGCATCCTTGAGAACAAGAACTGCACTGCTTGTTTTGCTGCAAACAATTTTTCAAGTCTTAGGAAACCTGCACACTAGTTACCTTAAAAAACCTCACTATTGCATTTCCAAACTTTTGATCTCCAACAAAAGTAGAACCAAACACCAGAGCATTTGCCCATGCTATATCACTTCAGGGTCCAAAACACTTGTATTCTTTCATTTCTGCTAAAAAATAAATCATTCTGTAAGGCATCAACAGGATGTTATTAAAGAACTGGCACAGCTTTATTGATCTTCTCTCTTGGAAATCAATTATCCTCACAAGGGTCCTGTTTAAACCTGTGTGGATAATAAGATCTTAAATGACAACTGACAGAAGCAGCATCTGTGTCCCAGAGCCATCTACATACACAGGCAGATATTTGTGTGTGGACTATACATTGTATAACACCATATCTATAATCCTCATGATGGGAGATGATGCAGAAAGTGCCTTCATGTCTGAATTTTTGACAACTGAACTAAACTTTGACCTGACCCATTTTTTAGACTAGGTCTTTGATGTTGCTGAGGCACAGGAGACTCCAATAATCAATTGCCCACAGCAGGAGACTTCATCAATGACCAAAGTGCCTCCTGTGTGTTCAGACAGCCCTTTCAGAAGTTAACAGAATTATAAGCTATTTGGTAAACTACAAGTATTTCATTCATAGTCCCAGACAAGTTCACATCCTAGAGATAACTCCACCAGTGGAAGTCTATGCCTAGCTCAACAATTGCTATGCATTCTGCTGTCCAGATGCCTGCAAACATGACCTTCTTTCCTTTTTATTAAAACAGACTTTTAAAGGCTTTAATTAGAATGTTTGCAGCTGATGTTCCAATTTTACTTTTGAAAGTCAGTTTTTATGGATTTGGATTGATGGTATTTCTTTGGAAACTTACAGAGAATGTGATTTTTCAATAGGTTTGGAAGAAAGCTCTTGGGGTGAACCAGCTAGGCCACTCAAAGTCTTAAACTGTCTGGAGATAACAACACTTTTCAGCTGTACTTCTCAACAATCTCCTGCCAATTATTCACGCAGATTTCTTTTCCAAAAGGCAAGCTGAAAAGTATCCAGAAATACTTCTGCTGACCTGAATACACAGAATTCTCAAAACTATTATTTGTACCTTAACCATACATATAAACAAAACAGCAACCACATGAGAAGTGACTATAATGAAAAAAGAAATTAATTTTTGTCTGTGTGACTTTTAAAAGAAAACATAACAGAAGATTATCTTATATTGATGTACTTTAAAAAATAGTAGCTACATCAAAGCACAAATACTGTTTGAGAAAATTAATTAAAGGACAGTTTTTACTGAGAGATTTAAAAAACCCCAAAGGTACAGTGTAATTTACATAAAGGAAGATCTCAAAACTGTTCTGCCATACTGTACTAAATTAAAACATCTGTGGCCATGAGCCAGCAATTTCATACACTGGGACAGATTACTGTACTTGTGTGAAATGCAATCAACTTACTTTTAAAGACTTCACAGTGGTTCAGAGATGCAAAAGCAATCATAATTAACATCTGAGTTATCATGCCTTACACACCAAGTTTGTATCAAAATCAGTGATTTAAAGAATTCAAGGTCAGGCCATTAAACACTGAAATCTCATCACTGAATATCTAGCAATGATTAAACCAAAATGATTAAACATCTGGTTAAATTAAAATACTGTTGTTCAAGGAGTTTAAGAAAAAACTGCCACTAAAGGGGTGAAAAATACCCAGAACTGATTGCATGTTTGTTAACCTGAGGCAGTAATTTGACTGCTTATCACTGTTTCATCAGCACATCTTTATATGTTGAATAAAGCAGTCACCAGATTACTGCTTTAATCAGCATCATAAAACATCGTGTTTCTCTCTGCTTCCTAACAGCTGGTTTAAGGGGAATAAAAGGTTTATTTGATGGATATGTTGGAAAATCTCCAAGGGCCCTCTAAGCTGATACATTTCTGTAGTTGGACCTTCAAAGCAAGCTGAGTCTTCACAAATACTGTCAGCCCAAGTTTTTAGAGCATGAAGGTTTTTGCAGCAAAAACCAGCAAAATTTGCTGCCTCCAACACAAGAATCTACTCACTGATCCTTTACCTTAATGTCAATTATATCTTATTGTGCCAACATTAAGAAAAAAATAATTCCTTTAGATATATCTAAATTTAAAATCTAATCCTATTAGACAGAAATAATATTTCTCTATCTACAGATTATGATAATTAACATACAAATTATGTTAAATTGTGATGTTTCTCAACTACACTTTCATATTAAATAATTTTCACAAAAAAGTCACCCTTCCTTTCACTTTTTTTCCCCTTGCTGTGGAAACGACCTACACAAGCCCAGCAAAGGCACCAAGCCTGTGTGTAAGGGAGTCTCTATGGCATGGGTGTAAAAAATCCTCCTTGTATGGCACCAACTGCAGGACAGGACTTAGGAAACTTCAGGGCAGAGAGATGAGATTTCTAGAAGCTTTTTTATGACAAACTATTGCTACTCTTACTGAAATGGGTTACCATGATGTTGAGCACCTATTAAAATTCCAAGACACACACCACCACCCTCTCACCCCCTACAAACAGGAAGAAAGGGAAAGGAAGATTAAAAAAAAGAGGAAAGAAAGAGGGCAGGAGATAAGGGAAGAGGGGAAAGGGCAGTGAAAGGGCGATAAAAGGGGGAAAGGGGGGANCCTGGTACTTTTTAGAAGTATATCTAGAATTATCTCAAATTAATAAAATAATAGTAACAATGAGGTAATTCAGCTGAGGATATGTTTAATAAGGGTTGGTTCTACCACTGAAACAGAAGAAACAAACTGTGCTGGTAGATCCCTATTGATTCCAGGAATTTTTCTGATGATGGCAGTTGCACCTCTCCTAATACCCCAGTATTTTATGTCATGCAAAATTCCCAAATTTCACAACCTTAACATGGCTGTGTAAAACAGTTCCAAAGGTTCTAATTACAGTTGTGGTGGGCTTTCCTCTTCCATAAATGCTCCACACACTCACAGAATTGCCTCCAGATGCCCTCAGTTTAAAGATTCAGCTCCTCTTTGGTGATAAGACTTGCCTTCAGACTGACAGAGTTAATTCTTCTCTCAGGGAAACCGAATTAACATTTTTCAACACTTCAGTCATTGAATAAATAAAACTGACAAATTGAAAAAAACAAAACCTCAATCATCTGCTCATTTCAGCTTGAATTCCATAGTCACAGTTGAGGAGAGAAAGGTAAAGTACAGCCCACCATACTCTGACATTTAAAATGTGCAATTTGAAAAGAAAAAAAAAGTCATTATTTATATTCTTGAGCATTTTTTTAAGAAAATAACTTACAAGTAGAAACACAACTTCCAGGGATACATTAGACTTAGGCACATGCACCATGCAATACTGCAAAGATCTTATTCTGTTGCAGAAGTTAACAAGACAGTGATAATTCTACTAAATTAAAAGAAATTCCCCCAAATCCTTAAATTACACCTGGGATTTCTCCAGTACCACCAGGGTTAGGCAAGCACAAAACTTTTTTACCGATATCTCTGTTCCATCCTGCCTATTAAAGGTACAGCACACCCCCTTCAGCAATGCTGATTTTGAGAACATGTTTTATTTGAAATAATAAGATGCAAAAGATAGGATATATTGTTCAATAATCAAATGCTTATTTATCAGACATGCAGAAACACAGGACTTCCATTCTGTACCCACACCTTCCTCCTCCAGACCAAGGCTGGACCTGACAAGGGCAGCAGTTACCATTTCTGTCTTGGGCTTCTTAGTTTCCCTTCAGGTTTTGTCTTGTTTTACAAGTCCACATAGAAATCATTTATGGTCTATGGACAAAATCGCTGAGCTCTGGACCAACATCAGGTGAGAACTGTTATAGATCACTTGTCCAGGGCCTTTTGGGATGGTGTAGACAACTAGCATAGACAAGTGTGCATTTCCAGACTTCGAAAGCTTATGCTACTGTTCCACATCCTCACTCATCTGATGTTAATACTAATTCTGCATGGCTCCATGTAGTAAAATGACATTTCCAGATACAGCAGGTAATACATTCAGGTATGTGCATTTGTTCAAAAGCCAGCAGACAAAAGCAATTTCTTTGCTATAATAAGAAAGAATGGCAAACTGAAGACAGACCATTCTCAATGCAGTAGTTTTACCAGGCAGATAGGAAAGAAATCAAGGCGTCCACTACAATGAAATAAAGCAGTAGGACTTGGATAAGAGAAAAATTTTTTTGAAACCTTAGCTCAAGAAGCTTCAGATAGAGACACTTCAGGATAAGCAGTAATGTTTCCTTCAGAATAGTAAACACAGGGAAATTAGAAAGGAATAATAAGTTCCTTCTTTTATGGATGTGTTCAATATTCTGTCTTATCAAATATTGTGAGTATATTTTATCCATTAAGGTGAGAACCCAGTGTTACAGACTGCTTGAAACCATAGTCTTGGCTTTCATACAGACAGGCCCAAAGCAGAAAAACAAACCAAAAAAGCCAGGCAGTATATAGAAGTGAAGAGAAACAGAACTGCACATCCAGAAATCACACACAGCACCTTTTGTTCGAACTCCAAGAGAAATCTCTTGCACCTGACCTCAAGCACTGAACTGCCTCAGCTGGTCCTCAAGGAACAACTGGCCTCTGTCCTCCTCAAGTGTTCAAAGCAGAGCCTAGGCAAGTTCTTTGTTTCCAAGACAAAAAGGGGAAATGAAAAATCAACCCCAGACTCAACCAGGAAAAAAATTCTATAGAGAGACAGAAACAGAGAAGAAAAACTCTCACAGGCCAGGATGATGTTTTACACAGCATCCCTTCATTTCAAAGTCAGTCACTCACATCAGATGTAAAGTTCCTTCTTTAGGCAGCAGGAACCCTGGCCACAAAGACCAAGATGGAAATGGCAAAATATTACTTCCCACTGACTCCAACTGCCTGGGAAATTCAACCTCTTAAATAGGATTTGTGCTGAAGATGATATTTGAAAACGAGGCATCTACCAAACAGCTACTGTGTTCACTGGCTGTGTGATGGCTCCTGCTGCATTACCCAAAGCAGGCATGGTGTGGTCTCCTCATCTCTAAAATACTCTGTTTTATTTGGTATTATTTTTAAAAAGACAGTGGTTTAGAGGAGAAAATACACCAACCCACAATCTGGGGGAGCAGCAACACTTTTGGTTTAATGAACTACAGATAAACATGTACTTCTGTATGGAACTGCTCATTGCATTATCAACACAAACTGTGTGGAGCCAGCACTGCATTGTATCAGATCAAACGCACAAACAAAAGATTTCTAGAAAATAACAAACAAACAAACAAACCACAAAAAAACCCAACAAAACCATAAAACCAAACAAAAAACCAAACCAAACCAAACACGATAATAACCCCCCCAAAAAGCCTTTTCTAGAGAAAAAAAAATCTGGAAGACAAAGTACAATTCCCTTTTCTTTTCACTTTATATTAACAAATGTACATTTTGTCTAATAATAAACTCTCAAATATCTGTACCTATCTATACTGACAGAATATAGCTAACCATTATAGTACATACCTGTAATTATAGCCTGAAAAAAGGTGAGAAGCAGTGAATTCTTTAAGCAGTGACTTAGATGTGCTGAGAAGACTGATAAGAGCAAAAGAGAGAGGTTACACTGGGAATTTCACAATTTCACTGCTGGAGACTAGGAATACATGTTGCTTTCCTGCTTATATGAGCCAACAGTTTCTATTGACCAGCAACACAACAAAACCTTCTTGGTTTGATGGATATCCAAGTCAGTTCTGTAAGCAATTTCTAGATTACAACAGGCAAGGTGGATTGCCCTTTTTTAATACTAGAGTATGTGGGGGAAACTAACTACGCTAAGGCTAACAATATCCAGTTACTACTTAACTACCTAAAAATCACTGGAATTTCAAGAGGTAGAGACTTAGGGTTTTATTCTGTCTGACATAAAAATCTGGCTACCATACAATCATTTAGAAACAGATATATTACACTGTGATTAATCCTGCTATACCTTTTGCTATTTCCATCTGTGAGTAGACACATTTTACTAAGTCAACACAGGAAAGACAACTGTGTGTAGGAGGAAAGAAAGGATATAGAGGAGGGGGAAAGGTGTCTCACAGTGCTATTTTCTGCATCATATTATGTACTTCAGCCCCAAGAAAATAAAAAAGCAATGGAACAAAATAGTTTTTTACTGGCTAGGGACTGCGACTATTCTCAAGAGAATTTTGTACCAAAAACAGGAACAACCCTTTCAAGTAAAAAGAATTATTATGCAGATTGGGGTTTGGAAAGCTCAAAATAATAAGCATGGAACAGCTGTTGCACGGACAGATCTTCAGAGGTGATGCTCCACACATGGTTTTTTTGATTTTGATGGGAAGCAAAAAAAAGGCAGCAACTCTTTTGTTGCTTAGAGCTCCAGCCAAACCTGTGCGTGTCCCCTCCTTCTGAATGACCCAACTCACATAGATTGTTCCCAAACTGTGACAGTTACTCAGGAGTGACATTCAGGAGTCCATGTCCTTGCTCCCAATTTATATAATTTGATATTTACTTCCAAAAAATAATTCCAGATTAAGGTTCAAAGTGCTATCAAAAGCTAAGAAAATATTTCAATTTGTACAACTCAAATTCTACTCACTTGTACAATTGTGATAAAACTCCGAAAATATTGGATCATTCCTTCCCCTTCCCCCTCAAAACCTTGAGTCTAAGCACTCACAACAGATGATTTCCAAGCTAATGACCTGTCCAGTTCCTTATGTCAACCTACTGCATTGGGTATGTAAAACAATTACTTTCTTAATTTTCCCCCCAGTGCTGCCATTAGTATTCTTTACAAACAAGGACCTGTCTCTGGTACATTAACATGCCATGAGCTGTGGCATCTTGAATGAGAGTTTTGCATGAAACGTACCTACAGTCTGAGAGCCGGAGGACGCCAGCCATGGGAGGAACAACACATTCATAACCCTGCCTCAAGAAAGACAAGTGCTTAAAATTTGATGTTCAATACAATTAATCTCTTAAAAGAGGAACTTTCTGCATACTTTCTAAGAAATGGACTGTGTCAGCCAAATAAATTATGTTCCACTTGAAGGCAGAACTTGGAGCTGATCACATTTATGACATTGTGACAATTGTTCATTTATTATAAGTGATAACTCTCACAATACCAAACTAAACCTTTTACACTTTTTTGATTTTTAATAACCCTGATGTACCAACAGAGAAAGCCAATACCAAGGGAAGAGGCCTAATGCTCTGTGTAGCAAATTGCTTCGCATAAGTAACTGTTCTGTACAATACCTAAAGTAAATCCATCTTGGGAGAGGTAGAAGGGACTAAAATTATGTTGGCAAATAAAGCTAAAATAAACCAACATATGAAACCCAAATAAACAGCAGTGTAACTCATTACATAAAATTAGTAAATATGCTCCCATACATATGGGGGAAAATGAACATATGATCAAACTAATAGGATTATACAAAAGAAACTTCTAATAATAGGTCCATAATTAATCTTTTTTAGTCTTGGGCTTGCCTATAATCATTCTTCATGTGCATAATGTAATTTGGGCAAAAACTAATTCTATGCAAAGGACATGTCTTACAACAACCCTCCAGTTGTGATGACTATTTTTCCTAATCTAGTTATGGCTCAGCAGACGGTACAGAGTCCACTCCTGAGCCATGTTTAGCTTTGTTCCATGCTTTCTTTACTGACAAAAGAGAGGAAGGACTTTTATTGAGACCATAAAACATAGTTCCCTTGGAACACTAAACAGATGAAATAGAACTGAGAAGAACTTTACAGAAAACCTTATGACATCTAAAAGTTATCATGATAGTTACTTTACTGTAAATAATCTTACTAGATTCCTTACTGTATATCTTAACTATTTCCTTTTCCAGAGGTTATGGTGGGATTTAAAAAAAATGCTTTGATATTGAATCAAATATCATATGTTGCATGAAACACATTATCTGGTATTTTTATACATACACATATGTGTCTGTGTTTCCATATAAAGCAACATATGTTTTATTATGAAGTTTTCCTAGGTTTAAGAAATAAGTATCAAAATATCTAAAATTTAAATTTGCTTTACAAATTTAATGAAAGTATAAAGATTTAGATATGGACAAACAGGATAAAGTCTTCAGAATTGCTACTCACTTCATTAATAATATTTTCCATCAATGTAAAGAAGTACATTTTTCAGACCCTAAAACTAATTCAAATCTTCGCACAGGACTAAGAAAACATTCAGAAAAGCGGTTCCCTTTCTTTCACCAAGTTACTTAGTTCAGTTATTTAATTAAGAAATGCCACTGCTGGAAGTTGAGCCATTCTCTAGCATATATTCCTAGCTTCCTAAAATGCAATATACTACAGGCGGTACCTGAGGTGAATACTCCTTTCATGTTTTCATAAGTACAATTGTGGCCTTTCATTATGACACACACATGAAAAAAGTTACCCTCCACCAGCTATCAAAAAGTCCTCAAGCACCATCATACACCAACTCCTCCAATACCAGCCTTGCTTCTCATTCTTAATCTGAGTACGTAAGAAAATGTACCCGTTTGCTCTGTTCAAATGGGGTCCAGTTTTTGCTGTGGATGGTGTTTGACCAACCCCCTGCAGGTCCCATAGTCACTTGTTATAGATGTACATAAAAAGCAGACTAATATGGCTTTGCAAAAAACACCAATACGGGCTAATTAGATGTTAAAATCTGTGCTACAGGCTACCAACGACTTACTAATATTAGAAATGAGAGGGGAAAAAAGCATAACATTTTAAATAGTGAGAACAAAAGATGGAATGAAATCTCATTATATTCTGAGCAAAATCAGTGAAGTTGCTCTAAGCACAATTTAGATAATGATGTGAAGAGATGGGTTCCTTGATATTGATTTCTTTCTTTTAATTTATATTACTGCTACTACTACTACTACAAGCTTCAACTGAAGTGTTGGGAGATATGAATTAATGTTAATAAACCCAGAGATCTGACTGGCTAACACAATGAAAGTCCAAGGCTGCTGTAGAGCAGCAAACCCAAACCCTGGTGGAAAGGGAACTTGGCTCTCTACGCAATTTGACTGAAGGCTAAAAGCTGCAACAGTAAATGCACGTAGCCACAGATCAAAATTGTGTATAGAAACTGTCCCAAGGGACAACAAAAAGGAGGATTGATTACTGATGAAACTGCAGAGACATGGTAGAAATTCAAGATGCTCAGTAGCTACCAGACTTTAAAAGGGAAAAAAATACCAACCAGAAGAAACTGAAGAGCACTTTGAAAAATGAAGTGGGGAAGTAGCATTCTTGAGGGTAACTGGGTGATTTAACAACTATTTTTCACGTGGAAGGATGAAAAGAAACCATCCTTCCTACAGCACACACAAATCCGTAACAAAAGAGTAGTCAGCAGCAATGCCAGATTAGGACTGATATGTTACCTTAATAAAATAGTATTGTTGTCATTATGAAAAAATGCAGTCTGGGAGACACTGCACAGTAAACCCAAAGTCAATGTTCACAGAGCTTCCAAGGCATCATTTGAAAAAAAAAAGAAGATCTGTCTGTTCCAGAATCTACCTAGAAATCTTCCTGAGGAGATGTGCTCTATCATTAGGCAAAACCCTGTGCCTGGCAGCAGCTCTGCTAAATGGGTTTGTGACACTGTTCATCTTGGTCTGTCCCCAGACTGCACTGGAGGCTGCTGAGCTGCAAATCCCTGTGCACTCTCTTCGTCTCAAACACACAAGTCAGTCACAGTACAACTATTCAGGTTTTTTATACTACATGTAGAAATGCGCATAATCTGACCTCAGGACAACAGACAGATATGGTTCGAAAGCATTTCTGTTTCATCATTTAGCCCTTAATTCTGCGTTATTCTTCATAGACTTATAGACTCTTTATAGACATGTCATTGCCCTTCCAAACTGTTATCCGCTTGCACAGTCTGGCAAGGCAAAATCAGACAGAGGTTCAGCAGATATAATAAGAATGCTGATAATATGTCACAAGCTTCAGTGACTCTAGGGATTAGATGTATTTAGAAATGCTATGTAATCTTCAATGCTCTGCAAGTAACCATGGTTTGGGATTAAAATATATAAAAACTTGTCAAGACTCTGGTGTACTTAATATCTGCTTAGTGACATCTCATTTAGATAAAAGATTCATTAACCTCAAAATGCTATTGTTTTTCCATAGCAGCAGTATAACATGCAAGGTTGAGGTGGTGCTTGCTTTATAAACAGATTTTCAGAGTCACTGGCTGAACAGATTTAGACTTCAGCAGCCTAAAATTTAGTACAAAAAGGTATCAGAAAAACATTGAAATTGATTAAATGGCTTTGTATACTGCAGCCTCACAAAACATGACTGTAACCTGAGTTAAGGCAGTTTCTGCTCCCTAAGAGAGGTCCTAAATTAAAATGACTAGACTTCATCTACCAGGCATCCTCAGAATAGGTCTTTGGGTGTTGTGGGGAAAATAGGTTGAAATGAGCCAGGTATTTTTATGCAAGAATGAATATTAAGTGCTGAGCAGGTGCAGTAGTTAATTTTCATAATGTTCTTGGTTATGCGGCAAATATAGCATTGCAAGTTTCATTACAAGGTAGAATAGATCCTAACAAATTTTGTTTTGACACTAAATGCCATTCAAATGAGCAAAAGTATGCTCATTTATTTTAATGAGAGCTGACATAAAAAATCCACATGCAAATAAGACAATAATACATAAAGGAAAAAAAGTCAATCAAATCATGAAACCTAAATAAAATGCTAAATATAAGGATAATATGGTCTTATAAGCACAGAATAGTTTGGGTTGGAAGAGATCTCAAAGACCGCCTCATTCCAACACCCCTGCCATGGGCAGAGGCACCTTCCAGTAGACCAGGTTGCTCCAAGCCCCATCCAACCTGTCCTGGGAACACTGCCAAGGATGGGAGTCTTCACAACACTTAAACATTAAAGTGAATAAACATAGTCAGAAAAGAAACAGAGACAATGTACACCCTGGTTTTTTTGTGTTTACACAGAATGCATTTGTAGTTCCATCAAAACAGACCCTAATGGTGCTGGAGAAGGGAAACTGGCAAACTTCCAGGTAACCAAGGCAAACCCAGCCTCTCTGAAAAGTCAGGAGTTCTGAAATAAGTTTTTCATCTTGCCCAGTTCTTCATTCATCAACATCATTATCAAAACCACTGTTGTGTACATACAACAAAGAGCTCTGGTCAGGAGCTACACTGAATCATATGTTGTCTTCTGTGCTCTTATGGTTGTTTCCTCAAACATCCTTCACCCTTCAAGTATTGACTGAACTCCAAGAAAAGACTCCATGGGAAGAGAAATTTTCATGTATTTCCTATCACTCTATTTTCCAGTATTTGTACAATGTCATGTAAATAACAGCATCATTGTATAAAACAGTGTAGCTGAAATGTTGTAATTAATTTTGATACCTGCAATCATAACCTGTAATTATCACGTAACTGGAGAACTGTAATCAAGGAGCAAAGCCCAGTTCCATATTTGATACGTTTCATGGGAAGAGCTGTGTGGTTACACATCTAAATAGAAAAAAATGCTACAAGCCAGAGGATTAGCTGTACGAGTTCACTTTTAAAAGTCATTGTAATTAGAGATGCTTAACAAATAGCACAAAAACCAGAAAGGTGTGGGAGGGGGAATAAGTCTTCTGCTGGTCTTCAGAGAAATGCCAAGCTGTTGACATTTTCACACATTTAAATTGTAATTGTGATATAACTACATAAAATACATTACAAACATTACAGAGCCATCATTCTTAAACCTGCTCCAGATGCATTTGGCTGTCTATACTATGCTGATTCCCCAGCAGTAAAGCAGAATTTGCAATTATTTATAAATCAAGCAGGGTAACTTTTGAGGCTATGGTAGTGTTTGCTTGGAATATCAAAGCAGTGTTTTGACAACAAAGTTAAATCAACATAGAAAAGCCTCTGCAAGACAGGAAGAACATAATACCTAATAATGAATTACATAAAAAGATTAAATAAAATAATTTTTACTGTTTTTTCACACCCACAGATTTGCAAGCACAGAAACACACACACTGAAGTATTCTGTCCATTACAACCTATACTGTCATGGGGCAGGGGAGACACCAGCTATCAGTGTTTTCTGTCTCCAGGGCTGTTCTTACAAAAGAGAAGTTATGGTTGTCCTTTTTCATATATTTGCTGTCTCTCACCTCTTTATTTGGATGTCTTGTGATTGCAGTCTTGTTCTTTACCTTCCCTTCCTCATTTCCTATGGGCTTCTATCTGTCCATTGCTTTCCCACCTCAGCATCTTGAAAACTTTTACGTAACTCTGCTGAGATCTTGCTGCTCTAAGCACCATCAAACCCTTCTTCATTTATCATATTTCTTTCTAGGGTGTCCACAGCCTTTCCTCTCTATTCATATTTCATTCATACAAATCTTACAATCTGTATTGCAAATTTCTATCACAATGTGTTTTCATAAGAGTCCAAAACACAAACTCTGGAAAACAGTTTCCTTCTAGATTAAGTAGTTCCTATTTGCAGAGTTAGATCAAGTTAAAACTGAATTCTATCCATTCACAGGACATGAGCCCACAAAATCATCTGCACAGTTTCAATTACACAAGTTACAAAGTGCTTGGTTGTGTTTTTCTTAAAGTTCACACAAGAGAACAACAGGGAAGAACCTCCCCCCCAAGTTCACTCCTATAAAAAGGAGAACTCAATTTCTTTCAGCATTTGGGTGATCTGTGTTATACTGAACTTTTCCGTCATGCTCCTGTTCTGTGATGCTATAATTACCTTTAGGGATATTCATGCAAAACTTGCATTTTATCTGGTGAATAATTTACAGGTTGGCAAAGTTTAAATCCATATAAATTACGTGCTTACATTAATGTCAGATAGACAGAAGAGAACAAGCAGGATCCCAAGGAGATTATGTGCTGTTGTTTCACCATCTCATGCAAAGTAAGATTCGTGGAGGCTCTTTATGAACTTGCCTACATTTTCAAAACAGCTGATCTCATACAAATCAGGCATAGATTGATTTTAAAACGACCAGCAAGGAAATTCCATGGATATCACATACAGTGCCCTATGTAGTACTCTGCCAGCAAGTGTGGAAGAAATAGATCAAAGCTGACATGCTGATAGTGATCGAAATGGAAAAGATCAAGTATGAAATGTTCTTGTTCACAAACATGAGTTGACCGAATTAATTTGTAGAAGCTCCAGCTATTAAAACCCACAAAATATGCTTTAGCTGTGATACAGTCTACTAAAAAACCAGTTAATCTAAAAGGTGAGAATGCCATGGATTTGATCTATGGTATTCATCAGTCATGGACAATCTAGTACCTACATACTTGTCTCAAAATCACTTAACACTCTACTACACACTTGTCATTCTCAAAAAAAAAAAACCAACAACTTTTTTTTACATCACAGGCAACTCAACTTCTCTCCTCTTAGTAAAAACCAAAGAGGTGGACTAAGGGCAAAGAAATCTTTACAGCAATCACACTTCATACATATCCTGGGAACCTGATGGGTGGATAGAGGAAACAGCTAATTATTTTGAGACCTGTAGACTGCAGACAGACATAACTTTTTAAGAATTCCCATTATGTACCCATTTCTTCCAGTGAATCCAGCCCACAACATAATGAAAACATTGCCATTACAAGCAAAGGAGGGATTAAACAGTCACAAATTTTCAATAACATGCTGCCTGGAATGCTAATTATGACACTACTTTTATGAATATTTAATTTTCTATTGGGCTATGTCCTTGAGCTAAAGCCCATAACTTCTATCAATATTAATGACAATTATACATTCAGATCCACAGAGATCAGAGAAGTTACCCAGAGATCTTAATATGCCCAGTCTTGTCTAACTATATTGATTTTCAAGGGCAGAGATGATGACGATGACAGCAGATCTTACCAGCATCTAACAGGAGTTAAAGGGTTAGTCAGTTTGAAAACACTGATTAACTACTGTTCTTAAAAGATATCAAACTTACAAACTTGTTTGCAGCACAAAAAATCAGTGCTTTTCTCAAATTACCTCAGAATGACATACCATGAGCATAAAGTGCAGCTTAAAATTCAGAGACTAAAATTCTATCAAGATTGTTCTTATGCTTCTCCATCAAAAATATCTATTTTCTCTGGTAAATTACCATGGATACCTAGTTTTATCTTATATGAAATACAAATGTATTTCAAACACCACAATTTAGCAGCAATTTTCTTTTACGTGTGGAATATCTTGAGAGTCACATTCCTACGTTTTCTTAAAGCACTGCAGTTCAACTGTGTAAGTCAAGGTCAGTTGTCTGATATTTAAATGGAGGTACAGCTTTTTAATGCTACTTAAAAGAAAGGCAATGGAAAAAATTCATAATTCTTCAGTAACCTCCCAAATGTCAAGATATTTTGATACATTGCCACAACAATCTGAGGATAAGCCATGAAAAATATGCACAAGGTAATGTTTAAGAGTCACTACACAATTCGTGTGGGCTTCTACGAAACAGAGCAAATGCCTCCCCCAGCCTCACAGAGTTTGCTTTGTTTTGTTCTAATAAATAAATTAAAAAGATAATTACTTTAATGCTGACAGTTTTTTTTTCACCAGAAACTCATGTACCAATGCCTGGGAGAAGAACAAACATAGGCCATCAAAAGGCCTGAAGGAGCAATATGGTCTGTTAAATCAAAGATTTCAGAAGAGCTCTGGGAAATATCTGTATTGGTATTAATTAAGATTTACCGATGAACAAAGCAAAGCACTGGCAAGGATGGTGCAAAATATTGTTACAGAACAACAAAAAGCAATGGTTCCAGATCGGTGCAGCTACACTGCACAGGAAAGTCCTATATCCACATTTTTCAATTCTTGCTATAATTTAACTTTTCATGTATTAAATATTTGCTGTTTAATCTTAAACATGAAATCAGACTGTCTTTTATTTCAGAAAAATATAGCCCTTCCCATTATGAAACAAGATTGTAAGCAAATACGCTAAATAATCAACAACAAGATCATATTCTCAGCAAATAAAATAACAGTGGAATCATCAGCCTGTGCTATTTTAGATAAAACCCAAGTTTGTTTCAAAAGGAAAGAAAAGGCACGATTTTAAAATTCCACATTTGACATAAAGCTCAGATGGTCAGGGCTTAATCTCAAAATGTACAAGTTCCATAAATAATAAAAAAAAGCCAATCAAAACAAAACCAAATCAACAAAGGAGCAAAAAACCTCTACCCAACACCTAAATCTACCATCAATACTTTCCTTCTCCTGGAATGCTCTACGTTACTCTTCAGAGAAGTTGAAAACTGGATTTGCAATGGAAAATTTACCTCAGGTACTGAAGTCTAGAAAGCACATAATAGCAACAGCAGCATGAAATTCATCCTTTACTCTGGCTGGAGGTGCTATTTGTCTTGCTGGTTTATAGTGTTTGTGCTCAAAGCTCTTTCTTTACATACACAAAGGTTTAACATTTACACTAAAAACATCACAGCAAGTAATTAAATCTCAGGTTAAGAAGAGTAAGGATGCTGAAAAACACGATTTTTAACTGCTTTTTTACAAATTATTCCAAACCTGATGGTGTAAATGATAAAACTAAGTGACAAGAGAGCATTAACTCAAGAAAGTTCAAATTTACATGCAGAGCTGCTGAGGGTGCACAAGGCTGCGAGCTCATGAGGACTCAGAGGGTTCCCAGATCCATAGAGGAAAGGGGATCCAGCAACTTTCAACACAGCCTCATTACCTCCAGAAAAAATTAAGAAAAAAAGAGCCTTCATATAGCTTGTTACAAACCTGGTAACCTCTCCAGAATATGTCCTTTTGTACCAAAAACTTCATGTGCCAAGGCAACAGAAACCAGCCATGGATTTGAAGAGGAAAAGCCGTGTCAGAAAACAAGAGTGTACCAGCACAACCAGCAGCTCTTTACCTTGCTCTCAGTCCAACACCTCAGCACATGAAAGGCTATAGAAGAGTTTTGATTTTGCATGACAACATGTTCCATTAATGTCCTCATCACCACAGTTTAGCTGATTTGTGCATAGTTTCACTCTTTTCTGCTGCCAAAAGGGTTCTCATACTCTGCTGAGGACTTTTTCCAGTGTATGTTTGCCAGCCAAAACAAATGCAGTGATAAAACTTCAAAGATCTGGACATCATGGCATTTGATCACGTATTGTAATAAACACAGGATTTGATGTATATACATTGTGTGCATGTTGAAAAAAGCAGTAGAGAGGGAACATGTATGCACAAATTAAGAAAGAACAGAGAAAATAAATGCCTGCTCACTATATTATATCAAAACTACTTCTGCTAAAGCATCCATTAAATTAAAAAGTGGACTGTTTGTCTGAACACCAAAATGGAAATCACATAAAGTGTAAGACAAAGTTTTCATAGATACAAGGGCAAGAACAACTTTTATTTATGTTTAGAGACAAATGTCAGTCTGACCCACCTAACAGTGACAGGAACTTGGCCAGGAAGATAGAAACTGAAATTAAGTAGGGCCTCTGTGAAAATGGATGACTAGCTTTCTATTGATTTCTTTCCACTTCCTTAAGAATCAAATTGTTGTAAGACTCAGTTTGGAGCTTTCAGGATTTTGCTCGGTAGGTTTAACTTTGACTCAGTAACCTCTATTACATCTATTTCTATTTATTATATTCAAGTCTAAAACAGAATTTGTACCTCTTTCATGTACTTACAGTGATTTCATTTTCTTTGGCTATATGAAGGGTCATTAGGTTTTATACAGGTCATCAGGATGCTCACTAATTTGTAACCCAGTGTAATGCAAAGTGATAATAGGTGTTAAAAAAACCACATCTGGAGCATAGGGGACCATAGAGAAAGTCAAATATAGAACTGAATATTCTTCTAAAATAGAAAGTAACAGCAGGACACAAAGAATGCAACACTAATTACGCTCTGCTTTCCAAAAATAAACCTTTCCATATGGCAGTAAATGAATACATTAGAGGTTATAGCTGAGAATTGGGGTTGAATGCACAGGAAAGTCTATTTATCATGACTGAGAGCAAGAAGGCTTAGCCCAAAGAGGACAACTGAAGCCATTTGTCAATGGGATCTCTATTCATACTTACAATGGACCCAGTTCATTTGCTGCAATGTTTAGGAATCTGCATCTCTGCAATCCTGCAGTTACCAATCTAGTCTGTTACCACCTTGAAGTGCTTGACTATTACAAGAATGTCTGTTTAGACTAGGAATTTTCTAACGTATTATTTGAATCAGTAATTTAGCCAGAGATTGTGCAGTAAATTTCAATCAGTTGTGAGTTTTACAACATTTTCCAAGCCAAAGTCCAGCTAACTATCTGTTCTTTCTACCTAATCCTTCTTGGACTTTTAGATGTAAAAGGCTCTGTTTTAAGCTGTCAATAAAAGCTACAAACTACTTCACCAGGTAAAGGGCAGCCTTCTTCCACATCACAGCTGCCTGCATTGTATCATGGAGCCAGGTCATCCTAAACACGCACTTTGCACTCATTTTGCATCACCTCCAGTACATTTTAACACCTTTAGATGAGTTCTGCAGACATTAGTTACACTAACTACTACTTTGTTGGCAATCATTTTGCCTACTAGAGGAACAATGAGATCATACCAAGATGGGCAAAACCTAAGGAACAGGTCAGAAATAGTAAAAAATAAAAAAATCACTGTATATTCATGGAGGCCCTCACTCCAGTACAGACATACCATTAAGAAATCCTCTCCAGTGGAATAAGCAACCTGCAGTCATATCCAACTGAAAGACTAGAAAGGAGATAAAACTTATTCTACCTGGATATTTGAACAAATTATTAATAAAGGGAGATTAAACCAAACTCTCTAAGTTCTTCTGTTACTATTGGCAGTGTTAAGAGTCTGTAACATCTTCCTAATGCATTAGAAGATTTCCAGAGAGAGGAAATATAGAACTTCTCACATGTAGAAAGGATTATGTAGTTAAAATACTGAAATTATACTCCATAATTCTGATTCTTTTTAGTACTAACTCTGTCATACACTTCAAATATTTTCAAGAAATCTTAATGTTTCTGTTTCTCACTTCTTTACCTGTAAATCAATTCTTTTTTTGAACCACAATATGGTGATAAGGTAAGTTATTGCTTACCACATATGCAGCCACTATGTAGGTATAAACAAAAATATTAAAGCTAGGAATGGGGAACTTAGTGCAGTGGTTCTAGAACCTCTTTGTGCCAGCATGGCTTTCTAGAGCCACATACAACCCACTGACACTCAAAAATATCTATGTGTTTGTGATCTCTTATGTAGGTGTGTACATATATATTTGTGTGTGTGCATGAACAGATCCCCTGCACTGGAGCACAAATGGGACAGACTCCAGCTTTGCACTGTGGCCCAGATGGGAAAAGTCAGATCAAATTCTCTATTATCAGATCATCTCTGCAGGTGCAGAAGTACTGGGGAATATGCTCTCAGAAAACTCTAAATGACACTACATGAGTCGTGTAATTATTACATCATCCAGATCATTGTACTGGGAGGAGGAGACTTCACCTTAATTTTGGTTTGTCACTAAAAATTCAAGGCTACCGAATAGGCTGCTGCATGTCTCATTTTTTGCTCACCTTAACCACTCTTGTCTATGCAACTGAACAGAAAACATCAATTCAGGGGCTTTTCCAAATCACTTTTAAAAATTAAATCTCTTGAGTTTCCCCCTCTATCCTTGTCATATGTGCCTTTTTACAAAAAAATCATCCTATTTGCTGTTAACAGGGAAAGGCAAATCTCATGAGGATCATGAGTATTCAGCACATCTTAATGTCGATTCCAAAATTAAAAGCCAGAGGGGCTTCTTTTCCCTCTCTCTGAGGTCTTCCAGCAAATTATTGATTCTTGCTGATCTCCTTCCATTAATATATTTCTTTCTTACAGCCTGAGTGATTGCGTTAAAGTGCTTAGTAACTCAGTAATCATGTACATCTCCTGGGGCTGAAAAGAGCTTTAGTTTTAAAAGTAATTTGTTTCAAATGAGGCTTTATCCATCCTAATGTGAGGGTCAGGGGCTGAGGGAAAAAAAAAAACCTTAAGTTTTCAGGGATCATACTTGTAAGATCCAGAATTTTAAGCTATTTAAGGTTTGACAGAATAATAACTCAAATCTGCACCTTTTGAAAATCACTTACCCTTAATAACCTCCTATAAAAATCAACTTCTACAAAACTAAGTGGTTTAAACCTTCTTGTTCACAAAATATAGAATACTAGGAAAAAAGTTACCTTCAGTAACCTTAAATTCAGACTCACTGTCACCAAATATGAAAAACATTGAGCCACAACACTCAAGATTTTTTCCTAAAATATTGCAGCAGCAGTTTGGTTTTATCCTGGAAGCCCAGCTAAGTTGCATGATTCACAGGATTTTTCCTTCACCTGAGCTACCCTGCTAGGCAGAGCCTTCACATTGCTGCTCACATGTGAAAGGAGCACCTGCCATCAGCACAACTTGTTTCAGCTACCCATAAGATTTTGGATCAAGACCAATCCGTTAAGAGTTGAAGTTTGGTCATGATAGCAAACCATAACAGTGTCTCATAAGAGACCCACAGAACACTCCAGCACGACACAGCTGCATCCACTGAGGAGACAGAGGTTGCATATTTTGGCCATGCAGATTGCCAAGCATGTGTTTCACAAGTATCCTTCTACTGCCTTCAGAATTCTTACAGGTAAAGGAAGCACAGAAAAATATATACATCAAATTTGTGATTTGCTTTAGTGCAAAGTCTTTCATACGAGTTAAGCTGCAATTAAGGTACTGATTAAACCCCAAAGAGAGGGTAAGCTCAATATCCCAGTGGGATGACCAAGTGCTCTCATTTCCTGTAATGAGATCTTTGTGTTGCTTGGCTTGGATTTGTTTAAAAGCCATCAGTAATTTCAAGCTATATAGAAAGTCCTGATACTCCCATTCACAAACACAAGCAGTGACAAAATCCTGTGCAGCAAGGCCAGAGGATCTGCAGCACAAGGGATTAAGACTGAAGGAAGGGGGCTTAATCCACCCACATAAACCCAATAGGTACATACACAAATACAGACGATCTTCTCTAAGTTGCTCAGATTCTTGCAATAAGGTCATATATTGGAGTGGTACTTTGAACAGCTTTGTATCTGCTGGACTGTAGTTCATATTCTGTGCTGAAAAGTCAATAACAAGTAGAGCGCAGCTCAGACATTAATTTCTATAGAGCACATTTATTCATTTATTTTAAAGCCCCGAATGAAAACAAACACTGATCAAGTGCAGAAAACTGGAGGGATCCTGGTGATGTTAGAACTGGTTGGTCATGATTGATTCACTAACAAGCATGGACTGACCCAAGCAACTCCTCTGGGCTGTGCAGCACCTTTCAGTGTGCCATGTTCCAAGATGGTCTGGGTACAAAGGATAGGGCAAGAGTGCAAAACCACACTCAACCCAAGCCCAAGTCCTTGCAGTTTCTCCCTTACTGGAAGTAAAGAATCCTTCCAAAAGTTGGAAACATGGACCATTAAAGAAGCAGTAAGTACCAACAGACCTAAGCAGACTCGTTATGAATATTTCCATGGCTGGCTTCCCAGCGTGCCCTACACCTTAAATTTTTTTCTATGATATCTAAACCAAGGAAAGTAAGGATTTAGGTGTACAGTTTGGAACCTGCTTCGTGATGTCTTTGTATTTGATGTCCAAAGGGAGAAAAAAAGGGGGCAGTAACCACTCAGAAGTTGGTCACTACTGGTTTAGAGTCCTCTCTCATGATTGAACACTTTCTTAAATCATGGCTCAAAGCAGCCACCATGAACACTGGTGTGAAAGAAAAGCAGGCAAAACTATTTGCTGGTATGTATTGAGTTAGTCAGGCAATAAAAAACAGTTAAGACAAAAATAAGAATCTATTGGCTAAACTTGGCAGCTTTTGCACTCTGCAGCATCCAGAACCATTCAGGTAACAGACAGGTAACTGGCCTTGTATCAGCAAAGCAAAGCAGATCAGATGAGTCATCTCTCACACGAAAAAAATTGCACCTGCTGAGACTTGTATCAAAGGAAGCAAAATTATTCTCTTTGCAGTATACACAAGTCAGATTATGTTTGTGACAAATGGTAAGATTCTATCTGAGATTTATGGATTTTTGTCTGTTTCTCTCACTTCATAGGTCACATCTGTTCAGCACCATAAAGTGACTTGTTGATGCAGGAATGAAAGGGGCTGCAGGTTTCCACAACAGTCACTGAAGATAAAAGTTTACACTAGTACTTTGATAGACTGGGTCTGTCAGAGAAACTGTATTTCCCCTCCTAAATGGATGTGGTTCCCTGTATACATACAGCAAACTATCCAACTGTCTTTGCTTATCCAGGGAATACGCTGCAACTTTCAATGTGCAAATTTGATAGGTTGATAACATTTCTACCTCTCTACCCACTTGTCTTAAACTACAGGGTTTGTTAGATCTAAGAAGAGGTCCTAGCCCTGCAACATTAGTGAGTAGGACAAAACTGCAGCTCAGCACAGGTTTCTTAGCAGAAATCTTAAGTTTTTCTAGATAGACTTCACCTTGAATCCAAAAACTGAAACCACAGTTGAGGACATTCAGTTGTCTGAATCCCAAATTACGGAAATAGGAGACATTGGCAATCAAAATTGTTTCCTTTCAGAAAACTTTAATCTTCTGGGCCTGAAAGTTTTTCTTATAGTTCTCTTCCCTCAGATATTCAATATCTGAAAGAGACAATAAAGTTTGTTAAATCCACTATCTTTGGGCAGTAAATGCTTACTTTGTTTATGAGAATACATGTCCAAAATGACACAATAAAGTGAAATCCATTCCTATCTTATTCCTTTGTGTACCACCACTGTTTTCAGTGAACTTGCTGCTAACTGAAGCTAATGAAAGTTTCTTTTCTTCTTGCAGAAAGGGTAAAACAAAACAAAGATATCAATTAAAAAAATATATTAATTAAAGCTATTAATTTTTAAAAAATCAATTAAATATGTTGCAGAAAATCCATTAGGAGCTAAAACCTGTATATAATATTACAGAGTAGCTTTTGCTTACCTTCACTATTTTCGATACTGCTGAAGTCAATTTGATTCCATGCATACACTAGATATCAGATTACTTGATACATTTTTCACCAACTGTTCTGTTAAGAAGCAGATGTTTTAGATGTTATTGCCATCCAGAGGAAGATGCCTTAAGAACACGTGTGTGTGTATCTATGCATGCACAGACACCACTCTGCAGCCACCTTAAGTACTTCCCAAGTAACAGAAAACAGGGCTGTAACACTTAGGCTGTGTCAAAATAAAACTTTTAGTTCAACATAAAGTAATTAAGTGGAGCATATTGAATCTACAAGCAGTAGGTTAAATGCATAGGTTAACACATTCGTGTTATTTAAATGGCAGTTCTGTGCCTCCCTCCCTCACTGAGGCACAAACCTGCCAACCCACTGCAAGAGAATCTCAGCCTTCCAGCCTGATCTGATCAACAGAACTCTCATCTGCCACCAAAAACACGAGATCACTGAAAATGAAATGTTCCACTTCATTTGACCTTCTCTTGTAGAAATATATTAAACATGTATAAAAATTGTACATTTTCTTTCATTGATTTCAGACTGTATTCAAGCTGAAAGAAACAGAACATGCATTTCAAGAGTTGTCAGACACTCAATTTACTGCTGCTCTGGATACTAAAATGCACAGAGGTTGGAGAACATAAACAAAGCTACAGATGCATGCTCAGAATTTAGAAGATCCTAAAGATAATTCAACCACTTGCCAGCGGGTTTCTCGTCTTCTTTTTTGTTGATTTACACATTTGCTATGCAGACTACTTAAAGACAGTTTGTTTTCTGCTCTTTGTCTCTCATTTGAAGATTAAATATTAATATACTGAAGTTAGATTTGCATAAAAGCTTATATGTGTATATACATTAACATGAGTATATAAATAATTATGAACACACCTACCCAATAATTAGGGCTTTTCAAACAGGCAATGTTTTTTTACAAATAGGCTTAAATACAGACTTGACCATATCAACTACCAACTGGACTACTCCCACATTTAAAATCACGCATTTTTGCTACATGTGCTGACATTAACATCATCCTGTACAAGCAGATACTCAGACTTTGCAGATCACCTTCTTAGAGAGAGGGATATCAGTAGCAAAGGGCATGGAAATAATCTACATGCAACTTGTGCTTATTAGCTTAACAAATACCAGTCTTGGGACAGACAAATGACAAATCTTTCACCTCCCTGGGAGCCTAACTCTGCGCTTAACTCTGCTAATTAAATTAACTCAGATCAAGAAACAAGGCAGACAACTAATTCCTGCCAGAATAAAAAACCAACCAACCAAACAAGCAAACACAAAAAAAAAATCAAACAAACGAAAAAAAAGGCAATCATAGAACAAAAATAACGATCCTCCTTGAAACAGAAGCCTCCATGATCTCATGCTTCTGCAATAGTGCAAAGGTTTTATTTATGTTATTTTAGTATTCTGGAAAGGATTTTTTATGTCTTCCAGTATGGTATCAGTTATATTAGCAGGCATAGAACTTGAGTTTCTCTGGGTGTGCTGCTCTGGCCTTTCTGCTGCAAGACAAGGTTTTTCTCAGCAAGCTTCTGGTTGCCAACAGGAGTATGTCCTGAAGAAGTTCCTGCTAAGGGCTGCACCATATGGGAGAAGGCAGCAACTGTGACAACTGTTTCTGGTGGAAAAGACATTTATAGATTTGTACATTACTTTTTTTTCTTTCTTCATATGTGAAACAGTGGTATGTTAAACATTATAAAATGGCAACTAATTAAACAAAATAAACACCTTCCCAGAAAACCACACTTATTCCCACTTGGATTTGCAGTGAACATTTTATTCTGCAGCTGCAAATAACTAGAGTTCCTTGGAATGTTGAAAGGCACTTATCTCTTCCTAGCAGGGGCCCAGAAACAGGTCTTTAGTGATTTTAAATTTTCTAGCTACAAATCCAGTTTTTCCAGCCTTCTAACTGATCCTGATCCATTACTTGTGTGATAAGGAGTTGCTAGTCTGGTTTGGAGAACCATCAGCATCTGCCTTTCTTCACTGTACATCAGATTTCACCTGACAGAAGTACTTAAAGAGTTCAGTTTCCTTTCAAAATGTAACTACCATGTGCACAAGTACTTTAGTTCAGAGATGAGGCTATTGAGTGGTGTCAATAATCACGTTGCACAGGGGCTACTTACTGTCACCAGATACTCTTCTTTCAAACCATACCCAGCAATCAGTGCTATTTTTCTTGGTTATATTGGTCAATTACTGAATGGTTTGCTATATATAAAATGAATAGTTTAAGAACTTCAGCTCTCTATCTCATCTAATTTTTATAATTGGCCTCAGTATTTAAATTTTTCATGGAGAAAAAAGTCTATTATCTCGTTCAAATCAGTATTTACCATTAAGTTTACCATTAACTTAATTTGTAAAGACAAGTCTCAGATGAAATTAGAAATCCTGAATTATTCATGATGAGATCTACTAATTTTACACTGTTCTTTCTTACGTGAAACTTCACTGTGTCAAACCAAAAGGGCTGGATTTTTTTCTGGCAGGGAATAAATGCTTCAAAACACTCCTTGGAGAACAAAATGTAGCTGTCATATTGAAGATAATGCATTTAATCTCTTTGTTACATTACAGCAACTTCAATAAGCTTTATTGTACTGCATTTCTGTGTAGCAACCCTGCAAAAAATTCATTTACTAAGTAAGCAGGATGATGGTCTGTACATTTCTACCCATTTAACAATTAGATTAGTGCTTTGAAAATACTCAAAAGCAGCAGCAAATTCCTTTCATGAAAGCTGGCAAACACAGCAAACATGTCAGTCATTCTTCAAAGCAAAAATGCCAGTTACTTTCTAATCTTCACTGATTTAGCTGAATTTCGATTCAAATGACATGATTTCTAGCCTCCTATTATAAGCCTTGCTCTACTCAAGATCCATTATGGAGGTATTTCTTCTTATTTTAATGTCCATATTGGAACACAAAATCATTAAATATGCTGACTATGTCTGAAGTGTGTCCTAATTTTCAAATAATTCTTAAAAAATGCATCTGGAACACAGAAATTAATTGTATTTATAAATCTGGCTGGAACATGCAAATAAAAAAAAAACAAAACAACTCAAAACATCACTTTCCTCTCTTGGGTTTAAGTGGCCACTGCAAACTCAGCCTCCATTTGCTGCACATTCATAGGAACATGCCAGTGTCTTTCAAACACACATGGCTGTACCAAGATCCCACACAGCCTCTAGAAGGATTTGGCCTCTGTTTTTTCAGTAGAACGATTGAGATATGTATCATTAAATTAATTGTTAAATATATAAATATATTTGTTAAATAAATCATTGTTAAGAGTGCAGAATACCCTTTAAACAACCCAAACAATGATCCCTCAATATGCATTGCAACCTAGGGAATATGAGTACTCTGACATTTTATTTAACTTTATTTTATCCTTTAGAAAAGAGCATAATTTAAACAAATACTTAATTCACAGACCCCAACAGCCTATGCTACATTGAGCAAGTGCTATTGAATACTTTCTACATTAGAAGTGCAGTGCCTACCATGACAATAAAGGATGTTGTCTTCTGCGTTGTGTACAGGAATGCAAAGTTGCACTGACCTCTCTGCTGTTTCTACATTTTTGTCATGTGAAATGCTAAAATTCTTAGTTCTCAGAAACAATCTCATACAGGATCTGAAATTGCAGTAATAATAAACAGAGTAATAGGACTTCAAAAATTGCAACCTATTTAATATTAGAGGCAATTATCTGATATAAAATGTTATAAGAAAATGTAATAAGAGGAGGCTGACCAAAAGAAGTGGATCCAGTTGTTGTCACAACAGCATATCTAAAAGACCTCTATACCAAAACAGGATGAACTCAACCAGTAGTTGAAACCCAAGAAAGACTTAACAAATACAATTATCAATGGATGTAATCTGAAAAAGAAAACAAAACAATCCCCCCCTCATATATTAATAAACAGTATAGGACTATTTTTCTAGCTCAGAGTAAGGAAACCAGCAAGACAAATGAATGCATTTAAGCATATTCACAAACTGGTTTTGCTAATAAAACTTTCAAACACTGCAAACTCCTCATCTTGGAAAAGACTGCTTATGAAGTTGAGCTTTGTAGTATTCCCATGAGAATGGGCAACCATGAGTTTTGGTGTGCATTGGAAAGAAGCAAATTTAAAATTCAGAGTCCTCGAAATGCTTTGTGGCTTCTTCTCCATCTACAGGTCCCCAATTAAAAACAGAAGTTCAACATATGCTTCAGTCTATTTCAATTTAGGAAGTCAGTGAAGCATGAACTCAAAGGTTGCATTCTGCACAGGGATCACTGTAGAGGAGGGGAATTTAATAATAAGTAATACTTAACTCTTAAGCAGCAGCTTGGATTAGTCATATAAAACTGTTTAATGTAGGAAATCACTACTATTAACTTCATTTTAACAGATGAAAGAGCTGGGATGCAGAAATGAGTGATTTGTCTCCAGACATACAAAAGACCAATAAACAGAGAATCTAGGAAAAAAGCCTGTACTATCTGATTCTCAGCTCAGACTTCGAGTCTCTCCAGCCATCCAATACAACTACCCCAACTGTAATATTTACCAGAGAAATGACAGTGCTGTATCAATACAGGCACCATAAACATCAGATGGTGCTCTGAAAATGAGAGCATACTGGCCACCAGATCTTCACATATCCTGTAATACAAATCTGCAGTAATTCTACTCTAACACAGCAAACAGATGCAATCATTCATTACTTTTTCTAGAGAAATAGAACCTGAATCTGTCAAAAAGTTGGTGGTCCACATTGACTTGAGATATCTTCCACCATTATACTAGTGACATTGTAACATATTCTGAATAACTTAAATACTTTCCTAACCTGAAACAGTTTCCCCAGAGACATTACACTAGATATTTGCAAGACATTTTTTCCAAAATACATTTCCAAGAATTTCCTCTGTTTTTACTGTATTCTTGCCCAACTTCAAAAAAACATGCAGATTTATTTGACATATTATGGATGCAGGAATGAAAGACTGTCAGAAACTGCAGTGATTTTAATGCAAAACAGAAATATCATCAGCATTTTCTGAAAAAAGGCCAGGACAAGTCTTTCATTTCAGCCTTTCTCAAGGACTGATCCTCACCTGCCACCTTCATTGCCTCTGCCTTCAGGTTCAAATAACCTCCCATTTGGCAGCATTATGTACATAAGACACACACCTTCTGCCAAAATTCTGATGTTCTCTTATTGCTTAATCAGTCAAAACTTCTCTCTGCCTCTGCTATTTCACTAATGCAAGATTTATTTTAACATTCCAAAAGCTGTGGCACAGGACTCTCGGTACCCAGTAAAACAGGTTTAAGAAGACCAGCATTTACTCACTATCCCCAGCAATGAAACTGTACAGAGAATTTCGGATATCAATAGAGCAAAGCTGTTTTAACAGAAATAGTTGATCACTAGACAACTTATTTATATTCTGTACCTGTCCATGTTTTAAGCCAAAAGACAGTATTTTCCCAACTGCTATTTCACTATAAAGCTGAAAACAGCATGTTAACAAGGCTATACCAGTGTTCATGTTTGGAAAAAATCAGATCCTCAGAGTTTCATTACTTATTTTGTAATTATTTTAACTATTCCCTCAACAAATAGTATTTTTTGCTTACTTCTTTACATTTCACAGTTTATGTACAGAATTGCCTTTTAACAGCCTCTCTGTGGGCTCCCACAACCTTAATTCATTTGAAACCCATATAAACCTCTATGCCATCTGGTAACTTCTTGCAATCTAATTATCCTGATAAATGTATGCACAATATTAGACATTTTCCATTACAGAGGTGACTAATGTTGCTTCTCTATTTACAAATCTGCCTGCAGATTTCTGTTACAGGCCCATTTGAGGAAGCTAACAGACTTGTTCATTTAAATTTATTTCTTATTTGATGCCAAGGTTTTTTGCCAACCGTTATTTGAATTATGTACTACTGTTTATTCAAATCAGTTTCCTGTCTTGTAAATTAGGTACACAAAGTAACAAAAATGCCAGGGAATTTGTTTTGCACATTTTTTGTATGCTGCCAAATGAAATTTTGAATAAAATCATTGTTACACTGTAAGAGGAAAAATAGGGATTGAAGCAGCAGTTTCCCCCCCTCATTTTGGAATTTCAGGAAAACTGCTGTATGTCCTAATGAGGGTTCAGGAAAGGCAGGCGACTTCTGCATCAAGGTATTGTGTGTGATCTGTGTTACACAAGACTACTCGAAAATATTATGAAACCACAGGTAGCCCTGTGCTTCCTACTGGAATACTCATTTATACAAATTAGAAGTTTTTCTACCTGAAATACCACAGAGTTTCAGAAATGGAACTCACTAGGAATCTGCAGACTGAAATAAAGAGACCAGTGTCTTTAAAAGGCATCTCAAAACTCAGAGTTGACTTCCACTTTTCCCCAGTTGCACTCTATGTCAGCAAGTGCCAGTGCCTGCAATCCATAGAAACTTGGCACATAACAGTTCATGACACATACAAAAATCCCATGGTCACCCACTAGCCAGTGCCAAATTTTCACAGTGCCTAGAGAAAACAACTTGTGAAATGGCAAAAAAGCAAGACCAATAGATGGAAAAGAACTGCAGTTTATCTTCAGTTTGAGAACAGTAATTTCTATACTCAGCTTATATAACATCTGCAAAACTGAGCAAGAGGGAACTGGAGAAATGGTTTCTGCAAATTTTATACCTATATAGCTAGTTATGATTTTAACTAAGAGTAATAAACTCCCTTAAGATTTGCCTTTTTCAGTAAGTTGATGTTATAAAGACCATAGGGCACCACACCTTACTTTCAAAAGGGTCTTACAGCATTCCCTCAGTGTTCTTATGAAACATATCTAAACTCTTAAAAAACATCTAGGCTTTTTTAAACCTTTGAAATACAATCACTTATGCAAATATAAGACATCTACTTATTTCCCAATATCACTCCGTTGTGCTGTAGATACCACCTTTTGTATAAAATGTTTCTAAAATAAATTGTGAATTTCTATATATGTGTTCCTCACTAGCAGCAAAAATGAAGATGGCATGAAAGGGGTTTTTCAGAAAGAGGTGCAGAACCACCAGTTGCACAGACTTCTCTCAACAAGCCCCAGTTTCTCAACTTTGGCTCTATTTCATTTAGCACAGTTGCAATAACATCCTTCGGTTGAGGTACCTGGGTTGATGTTCCCCCAGGAAAACTGTCTTCTTGTTGTTTTTCTTTTCAGATATTGCTGCAGATTGATAAAATGCAGGAGGAGATGATGCTGGCAAATTCAACATCACCAAGCTTTTTATTTAAAACTCAACAGGTTCATCTGAGGTGCTGGCAGATAGATGGGTACCAATGGGCAGAGCACTGAACTTCACTGTCAGACATACCAGTACAAAGGGGCACTAATTACACAAAGATTTTTTTCGCTCTGAACTCTACTAAATAGGGAGTAGTTGGCTAAATTAGATAAAATTAATGAAAAAAGAAATACCATGTTACACAGGCACATTTATCCTCCTTCAATTCAACCATTAGTAGTCTGTCTTGCTGCTGAGTAGCACCAGGCTGGCTCAGCACTAATTAAGCCAGTCATTATCACAGCTAGGTGTTTACAGCCTTTAAACTTCTCCCTCATTTCTTCTCCCATAGGTTCCTAAGAAAAGCACTTGCCCTTTTTAATCCAGATAGCAAACAGGCCAAAATAAAACATTATCCTATTTAGGGCTGTTAGCCAAGAGGTTAAAAAGAGAAAAGCCTTCTACCTCGAGGCATCCTACAGGGTGATGGAGAGGGGCAGCTGGTTCAGGGGCTGCCAACATCTGCTGACATAATAGAGGTACATGATGCCAGAGAGGATTCCTTGAGACTCGCAGAGACCTCTGTGGAGCTCACGTCAATCTTCCCAGTGGCTGCAGGTGATATTCAGAAAGGTGTTGATACTGTACAGACTGATGTACTGTGAGTGAAGGTGGAGCAGGAGTGTGGTTTTCCCTTGTTGCTGAGTGAAGATAAGCTTTTACACTCTGTGATAATGCGGCAAGATGTGAAACGTCTGTGTTTCATTAAACAACATTATTAGACTGGCTCACAGCCTCAGTAACAGTACAGGGATACAAAGCTCCATATTAAATGACCACCATTCTGAAAGTAAGTCTGATGAACCAAACAGAACAAGGGAGAGCTGTAAGATCCACAGTGTTTCTAATTAAAACTAAGCTCCTATACAAGCTTACTGCAAGTCACATGTGCACTTCCTAACACAGCCAAAAGCTGTACCTAAATGCCTCACACTCCAAAGCCATGTCAGGAAAGGCCCTGGGACACCCAAAGAATTTCCTGAAAATGAGTCAATAATAGAAAGTGCCAGAAAGGGCTTTGAGGATTGGACCCAGAAACCAGCCTTTCTGTGAAATAAAAATAGGAAAAAATGCCTAATGATAATTCAGGGAACAAATGCAACTATCAAAAAAGCCTCATTTCTTGCTAAATGATGCTCTAATAATACATAAATCTTGGTATGTATGACTTTTCCTTATGAAGAAATTAACCCAGAGATATTTGAAATAGGTAAGACTTAAACCCAGTGGCATTGAATTAAGGATTCTCTCATGGTGATGCACATAATGTCACTCCTCAAAGACAAGGAATCCCACCAATGAGTTTCTACCCATCAATATAAATTAACATCATTTAACATGCAGATTCCCTCTTAAGCTTCAGTTCTTGAAATTTTCCGCCTGAGGTATTATAAAGAGTACAGAATTCTTATAGCACATCTTCAATGGGCAACCATTAGTGTAATATGAAATTGCAAGTATCTACATGGTTCAGCTTTGCCAGTGACAGTTGTTGTGAATAGATAAAAACATTTCCTAAGAACACAAAAACACAGTAGCAATGGACATTTATAAATATCTTTGCAGGCAGGCAAACTGGGACATCCCATCAGAAGAAAACAGAAGCTTCCTTTTTGCTTTTAAAAGACTTCAGTAAGTATCTTCACTGAGCTTTCTAAACATAAAAAACTAATTTAAGCCATGTTTTTTAATTGTAAATCCCTTTTGTTTATCTGTCTCCTAACTATACCTCATTAAAAAACACAGATTAAAAGAAAATATGCTCTGCCACACCAGGTGAATCATCATGTTTGAATGATTCCAATTAAAGTAGACACAAGTTTTTAAAGGTTGCAGAGATTTCCTAAGGAAAGCAAAACTCTGCTCCAAACTTTGAAGCAATGATTACAATCATGGAACAGGGCAGCTGGGTTCTCTGAACATGAGACTCAAGTGGCTTCTGGAGCACACTGCACTTCGTTCCCTTCCCAGCACACAGTGTCCCATCACCTGGCTGCTCATCACAACAAGGAAAAGAGCACACCACCAGTCCTGGTCTAACAATGCCAGCAGTCAACTGAAAAAGAGTGTCAAGTCACACAATATAAAGACAATCAGAGAATCCAATACTTATCAATGTAGAACAAGTCTGGGAGGAACAAGTGAAAGTTCATTTCAAGATCTGCACAAGTCTGGCACCAAGCGCCTCAATACTACACTGCTGTGTGAACAGGCATTGATCTAAAAGTTGAAATGCTGTTTGCCACAAGGCCCAACTTCTGCTTCTAAGCTTAGGCTTTCTTTAAAGGTAACTAATATTTACTACAAACGTACAACAAACACATGATATATCTGTCCCAAATTCAGAATTCCCAAAACGTGGGCAATAAGGGCTTATTTTTCAAACCTTCAAAAGCTATACAAATGTCAGTGAAAATAAGGATGTGGCTCATCCCCTGTATGGTACTGCACTGATAAAGAATACATCAAGATACTTAATCACAAAAGGAACCAGCAAATTGTTTTTTCCTTGCAGGAATACTTTGTCTACTCTTTTTAAGCCATTAAAACCCCCCACCTACTATTTATTGCTGGTTCTTGTGAAGCTCTTAAAAAGAAAAATTATCCACAGAAGTATCATATAAAACTAACTACTTGGAATAGTAGAACCATGAAAGCAATTGATTAAGTCAGATTATTTTTCATCATTCTGTTAAGCTTTGTAAGATCTTAAAAGAAATATTCTAAAGAGAATTACCTCTCTAACAAGACAGAAATTCTTTTTAAAAGAAGTAAAACAGCTGCATTATTTTATTTGCTCTCAAAAAAAAAAAAAGATATTTTGGAACAACTCAGAAAAACATGGAAAGTAGTGGTTTTGCTTTTTTTTTTTATTTTTTTGTCACCTTGATAGTTAATGTCAGCAAAATTCTCCAACAGATGCCATCACATGAGTATAAAAATTCTCTTTAGCAGAATTCCTATTTCCCCTTCCATATCAAGGCTGTACTCTGCTGTAAAAACATCTTCCAACTCCATCCAAATTTGCAGCTGGGGGAAGGGAGTGTGGGGAGACATAATGGGCAAAAGAGAGGCATTTGCTGTTACACAGAGACAGTTACAGTAATGCTTAAAAAAATACGAGCGGAAGATAAGTTCTTAGGGCACCTGGCAATGTCTCTGTCAGGTATGCAAATATTTGAGTATCTAAAAAGCACAGTCTTCTGGTGCAACGGGGGACAACGGGACCATTTCTAGATGTTTCTTACATTAGGAGTGGCACATCATGCTCATTAGGTGAACTAAGGACTAGGCAAAATGGCAACTGTGCAGATGTCACCAAATGCACAGCTGTCACTATCAGGTGTGAGGTCATTGTGCTTGGTGTTTGCGCTGCCTGCACATGACGGTGCCCGTAATGAAATGCTGGTTAGGAACAGAGCAGAGAGACAGCTGCTTTCTCCAAAGAAACTAAATGGCTCAAAATTACCCAGAAACAGCTGCCAGAAAATTGTTTGAGTTATACAACTTGAGATGTTCAGAGCAGCAGGAATAGATAATTTGCCAAAGTTCAGCCAAATCAGTAAAAAGGTGCCAGAGAGACCTGAGCTAGGTTTGCTTAATGCTCCAAAGGGAGGCAGAATAGGCTGCTTTTCACACCTGAAATGTATTCATTTGCAGTTCCAAGGAAATACGATTAGCTGTGGGAAATCAAAGTTGATTCATGGAAAGGGACAAGTTTTTGGAAACTTAATGAAAAACCTCTGAGTCGCTCCTTTTGCAGACCAGCACAACATAGCAAGTCTGATTTCTGATTAGATTTTTCCGTAATGAGTCAGGTGGAAGTCTACCAGAAATGAGGCAAATTGTGGATTGAAAATCATTCAGCTTCCTCAGTAGGTTGTTATGAACTATGTGAGCAGCATCAGATGTGCTTATGCAAGTGAAAAAGCCACACTGATTTATGTCAGACGTGACAATCGTGACTTATCATAAAAATAATGTGTATAACTTATTTTCCTGTAAGAGCCTACTGTGTATAACCATCTTTTTTAACCTGCTGTGCAAATGTTTTAACATCTAAACTGCACCCAGTGTGCAAAGCTATACAGCACTAAGAAAAGGTGCTCAGCATTTGAAGTCCATCATGTTCATGTCACAGTGAGAAAATTATAAATTGACTACAACACTCAACAGCATAAAAATAAATCTATTAAAATATAGATTAAACCTGTGGTGAGAGATTAAAAAAACCAAGCATCGACCTCTAAACTCCTCCTAAAACACATATAGAAACATTCATATTTTTACATTGCCCATACATACCAATATTTGCCATTCAATAAGAACAAAAAGCTGTAGTATCTGTTAGCATACAGGCCCTTTACTTTCCCATTTTGAGAGCCCTGCTAGAACATTCCTAAGCCTTGCATACAATTAGAACTCACTGGACTCAGCCAGAAATCCTTCCTTGCAGAGGAACGAGGAGTTAAAAGGTAAGGGAGGGGGTATTTTAACACTAATTCAATTGTATTCAGCCTTACAGATCCTATTTTTATCTCACTGGGTTTTTTGATGATGGGTCAAACCAGCCATCTTCTTATGGGGGCAGGGGGGAAGAGGCAGGCTCAGCCTGCAGCCAACACATCCTCCACAGTCAGAAGGCACATGACATAGAAGCTGCATGGGTGTGGTAGTTTTGGCTTTAGTTTCAGCTAGGCCTCAGTTTCTACATAGATCAAAGGGGACAAACATCACCTGATTTAAGCAACCAAAGAAGTATTTTATGCCATTTTGATGTCAAAATTGAGATAAGAGAAAGTGTGGGCAGTGCCTGTCTCAGTCCCTTGATGTCTGGATGCTGAGTGGACCTGCTATCACTGCTGCTGGGGGAGCGGGGCCTCGTTCACCACTTCACAGATGTTTGGTTTGGGAAATACCCTTTTTTTGTTGTTGGTTTTCTGCTCTCTTGCCGGGTATCCATTAGGGGGAGTTTGTTGGAGTATTTTTTGTGAGCTGGGGTGGTGGAGGTCTGTGTTGTTTGGTCGGGTGACTCAGTAGCTGTTCTTTTTAGTTTGGGTTTTTTTCCCCCCACATTTGTATATATATGTATTATATTCTCTTTTTAATTGTCTCTCTTTTGTATTATATAAGAAGCTTGCTATTTCAGGTTTGGGGTTTTTTTTCCTCCTCTTCATTTTTTGTCCTCCCTCCTCTTCCCTTGGTAGGGGGGTAGATTATCTCTCTCTCTCTCTCTCTCTCTCTCTCTCTCTCTCTCTGTTGGGCAATTGGCATTTTGCCAGCTCAACCTCACACAATGGGGCACCTATCAATCAATAAGGGTGACCTGGTAGCCCACCCAGACCACACTCCCTGGACCCTCTGATGGGCTGCAGCACCTCACTGTGGCTAGGATTGCACTGAGTGGTCAATAACCTGGGGGTTCCCCTTGCAGAGAGTGGCCACAGGAGCCAAAGCCTACAAAGGGACACCCATGAGGTCTCCATCTTTCTCTCCTGGAAGTTGCCAACATGTGACCTCTGGGCAGAAACTACAGTTTTCTCTCTTTCTCTCTTTTACTTCTTCTCTAATCTCTTCTTTACTCTTTTCTTCCCCTTGTGGGTGAATTAAAACTGATTGTAGGTTCCCTACTCCACAGCAATGCCAACTGACTGGTAAAATCCTTGTAGGAGTGTAAAAAGCAGAGCTCAGAATGCTGTTTGGAAGAAGACAGGGAAATCCTTTTGGTCCTAGTAGCCTGCTATTAAGTGTGATGGCTTTGTGGAATAGTTTCCTTGGTTGTACATTGCTCTTGTAAACCCTTTTTGCCAAATGCCTATTTAATCACTAAATTAAAAGAAATCTCTCAGAGAAAAGTGTGTAGCTTTTTCTCCGGACATGAATCGAAATATCAAAGAACTCTATTTTTAAAGTAAAACTCCTGACTGGGCCTGAGAGCCCGCAGCTTTGGAGCCATAGTGTTACACCAGGCACTAAGGCTGCTACCAGAGTATTTCAGGATTCCTCCTAAACTTAACCCTCTCCTGTATTCCAGGATGACGGTGAAGTTGCCCCTTGAAGCCCTCATGATGATGCTGCCCTTTTCTGTCTATATAGCTTCAAATACTTCTCCAAGCATTACTTTATAATTTTTTCACCTGAGACCAATTTTCATCATATGGCTCTTGAGGAAAGCAGTTTGTTCATCAAGTCACAAGTCATTCTTCCCATTTTGATGACTTTGGATTTGAACAACACATACATTCAACATTGGTTCCCAAGCTTTCATTTACTGATTATTTTATTATCAGCCTAAGAGCAAATATTGAGAGGCATTAGCTTGGTTTACTCTCAAGTTAATTACTTTTCCTATACCATTGTTTAAATTTTGTAGGCCTGTGTTGTCAACAGTGTTATTTTTCAGTGATCTGTTATTTGATTTCTTCCAGTATTAATTGTACATTATTAAAAATTATAATAAAATGGTGACACTTGGGTACGTACATCCATATAGATTTACATTAATTGGAAAGAGGGAATAACCATAGGCAGTAAATAGAATTCCTTCAATCAAATTAGTTCAAATACTCTATTTAGTTTGTTGTCTTGGTGATTTTGTTTAAATGCTTCCTCTAAATTTTATTGACAGTATAATGGGGGTTCTAACAGTCAGCTCCTCAGTATATTAATAGAGCTCATAAGTGAATATAAAATATTAAAGAAGGTTGGCATTTATTACAGCTAAAAACAACTGTATGCACTGAATTCTAATGCAGTGGTTAACAACCCTTCCATGGCCAGCACTGAAGAACTCAACAAGAAAAGTGTATCATTGCCTGTATTTGCATAAGCACTTCCAGATCTTTTTCATAATTGTAGACAAAATACTATATTTGAATTTTTCATCTAACTATCCAAGAATTATTAATTTTCAAGTAGCATTTCAAATGAACCATTTCATCCCTCTCCTCAGACTAACATAGTTCTACACCATTAGTTCCATAATCATGGCTGAGAATTTGGTTCTCACATCTTCATTTTAAAAGGACACTCATATGCAAACACACACATACCATCAATTACTGCAACATACTAAAAAACCCCAAGACAGCCATGGAAAAGATCATATAAGTCACATTAATGATTTCCTCTAATATATACAAAAGCACAAGGGTTGACAGTTTCAAAAGGAAAGTGTTATAGACTCATAGAATCGATTGGGTTGGAAAAGACCTCCGAGATCATCAAGTCCAATCCTGGGTCCAACTCCAGTCCCTTTACTAGATCATGGCACTCAGTGCCACGGCCAATCTCAGTTTAAAAATCTCCAGGGATGGTGAATCCACCACCTCTCTGGGCAGCCCATTCCAATGCCTGAGCACTCTCTCTGGAAAGATTTTTTTTCTGATATCCAACTTAAATTTCCCCTGGCGGAGCTTGAGCCTGTGCCCTCTTGTCCTGTTGCTGAGTGCCTGGGAGAAGAGACCAACCCCCACCTGGCTACAACTTCCCTTCAGGTAGTTCTAGACAGTGATGAGGTCACCTCTCAGCCTCCTCTTCTCCAGGCTAAACAACCCCAGCTCCCTCAGCCTCTCCCCATAGGACTTATGCTCCAGTCCCTTCATCAGCCTTGTTGCTCTTCTCTGGACCTGCTCCAGCACCTCAATATCCTTCCTAAACTGAGGGGCCCAGAACTGAACACAATACTCAAGGTGTGGCCTCACCAATGCAGAGTACAGGGGAAGGATCACTTCCCTCGTCCTTCTAGCCACGCTGGTTTTGATACACGACAGGATCCCATTGGCCTTCTTGGCCACCTGGGCACACTGGTGGCTCATGTTGAGCTTCCTGTCAATTAGTACCCCCAGGTCCCTTTCTGCCTTGCTGCTCTCCAGCCACTCTACACCCAGCCTGTAGCACTGCAGGGGGTTGTTGTGGCCAAAGTGCAGGACCTGGCACTTGGCCTTGTTGAACTTCATCCCATTGCAATCAGCCCATCTCTCAAGTCTTATCCAGATCCCTCTGCAGAGCCCTCCTGCCTTCCAGCAGGTCGACACTCCCATGTTGTTTCGAATGTTTTATTGTCGGAGAAAGGAAGTGTTAGGATTACTCAGTCTAGATGGAGATGTATTTGAACATTTCACTGTGTCATTTTAGCAACCTCTTTCCTTAAAAATTTCACTTTGCTCTCAATTTTTTAAAAATACTCAGATTAAAAGAAAAAGAGAATGTGCAAAAGATAAACATAAAAAAGGCCCAAAATTATTCTTAAATTTTGAATGTTAATTGATACATTAATGTTAGATCTTCTCTTAACTGTCTCAGTATTTGTACATGTAATTCTATACAACCTAATGCTACTCAATTTTCATGACAGTTCTTGGCATCAGATTTCCTAAATTGTCATGCATCATTTAAGAGCTGGGGGGAGAAAAATAAATTAATTATGCAACTGTTGCACACAGCAAATGCAAACAGCAGCATTTCCCTCCCTACTTTTGTACAAGCATTTTCAAGCACAGAAACTTTCCTTTGCAAGTCACCATCAAGGAACATTCTAGACCCAAGTTACAAAAATCACAAGAAAGCAAGAGAAAAATAAAACACAAAAAAATCTTCAACTATGGTGATGTGAAAGTGAGCCTATAATTATTTCTGCTACTAACAGTATAATTTCTAACATACTTTTATGCAGCAAGGTCAATCAATTATGATTTAGATCCTTGCCAGCTATCACAAGTGGTGCTGGATATTTGATGTGGGAATTTTACATCTGCCAAAAGTCATGAAAGGATTTTCTAACCATGGAGTTCTAAAGTCATTAAAACTGCTCTTGAATTGTTTTGCTGGCCAGAAAAATACCAAGTGGGTAAATAGGCAGGATGACTGTACAAAAAATCCCAAGCAGCACTTGTTTGGGGAGGGTCAGAGCCATCCTGGCCAAGAATACCCAAGTGGGAAAAATGAGAACATATTTTGCAGGCTCGGGGCAATAGTGGCATACACTTTCTCCTTATGTCTCAGAGACAGAAAAATATCCTGAGCTGCGCTATTTTTGCAGAATTTTCCTCTGGTTTCTGATTTAGTGTAGGTTGATATGACTTGCAGACCATGCTTTATAACCTTTGTATCATCTGTGAGTGCAAATCTCACAGGGTTCTGGCACCACCACTGCATTCTAGACCATGAAGTGCCTGGTGCTGTAAAAAGACTTTCAAACCATTAAATATGGGGATATTTGACCTGTCCTATGACTTCAGAGACTACTTGGCTATTTGTACACTCCAAGTGTAGGTAAAACCCAAAGGCCAGAGCAGGGAAATGCTTTCATTGAAGGTTTCTTCCTGCAAAGCATAAAAGAGTAGTTTAAACTGCCCTGGTTAGAATCACAAAGATGGGCAGCAAAACTAGAGGCCAGCTGGGTTGGACACAAGTGTGAGGACTTGATGAGAGGGCAAGAAGTGTGCTGCAAAGCACAGAACTCCATTCTTTCACCAAGAAGAAATACCTACAAAATGGAAGTGCTTCTGACAGTGCCTCTATTAACCTATTAAGCTTCATAGCTGGGAAAAAAAAGGTATTTTCCTTGTATTAAAAAAATAAATAAAATAAAATATAGGTTAATTCTATCAGCAAAGCAAAAGCTGCTCAAATCTAAGCTTGATACAGAAGCTTTCGGTATTTTTAGAAATTGTTCCGAATGGTACTGGCCTGAAAAAGATTTGAGAAAGGCAACCAATTTTTTTAAGTGTTGTTTCAATTAAGTGTCTAACATTTGCAATTATGGAGTTTTGAGAAGCTGAAGCAACGACATGTTCTCATTAATTTATACAGCAATAACAGTTTTGGCATAAGGTTGGAATCACAGGCCAATAAAACAGATGAGCAGGCAGAGCTGTCTCACTAAAAAGACAATTGGCCTCAGGAGGCTTTCTTGCAAAGTCCATAACTAATTAAAGTATTTACATAGAGTGAGAGACTGAGGACCTTTGCCAGCCTTTTGGGACATGTGTGCATGGAAAGGAGGCAAGTGTCCAGGAACTGGACAAAAGAAGAATTCCATGTGGTTTCACACACTCATCTGCTTTTACTACAGCTAATGAGATAGAGGTAAAGTGATGAAAAATTTACACTAGAGTATAAGAAGACACAAAGTCTGTATTTACCTCACATTGGACTTTTATCAGTCAGTGTTTGCCTTCCAAATTTCAAAATGTTTTATGTATATTAATTAAAAATAATCTTGTAAATCTTTCTTGCAAAGTACTCTGGTATAGTGAATTTGACCACAGTTTATAAAGTTCTGAAGATCGATCAACTAGTTTCTGTGAACCATTCTCAAAGATGTAAGTATGTTCCAAATAGAATCTGCCAGAAAAATATAGTATCACCATCTGAGAAAATAAACCTGTCTGGAGGCTTTGATGACATAAAAGTTTATTTATTCCTCTTTTACAGGTTTAACTTTTACAACAAATAATCCCTGTGGAGACTGGCATCATAAATATTCCAGTTGGCACAGTTACACCTTAGTAAGTATAATTTAGCCAATACTATATGAGACATGGTATCTCCCTACTTTCTTGCAATTGTGGAGACAAGATTTTTAGAAATACGTATATATTTTCACATTTATTTAAAAATAAGATTACTCCTTGCTAATTATTTTAAATTATTATCAAATGAATGCTGATTTCCATCCACTCCTAGACCAGACACAACATACATCAAGTTTTTAATTAAAATTTACAGGCAGTGCGGTTTGAACATCCATCACTTGTTTCAGTTTAAAATCACTTACTTGTGTTTGCTTATCCCTATTGTCCTTTCCAGCCATTCTAAATATTCCTTTTCTAGTGAAGCCTGAGTGTCTTTAATAGGGAGAGGCAATACATATTAGCATGACTTTGTCAAATTTCTGCTCTGTTTTAGCTGCAAACAACTAGTAAAACAACCTGCACTGCAAGCATATCTGAAAGCTCACACACTCCCCCTACATCCTGAACACATTTACAATGTTCTGCTACAAAGATCTAATTAGATTTTATTAAACCAGTGAGTGATCTATTGCTGTTCTTTAAGGGAAGGTAATTATGCCTACACAGGTGAAGATTTCAACACTAGATCTTTGAAAAACTGAAATACCTATTAGCTTGTATTCATTTTTTTGTCTTTTCCATGCTTCAATTTCCTGCCAACTCTTTTGATGCTTTATTTCTGTACAGATTACCTTCTTCAGTTTAAAAAAAAAAAAAAATCAGTGACAATAAGTGGAAATGTAGTGAGAAAACAGCATGTTGATACCTTGCGACTAAGAAGGTATAGCCTTTACTCTTTCAGTACTTCACTTCCTATCTCCTTCCAAAAAGTGAGACAGACCAAAACTTTCATGACCACGAGACAAAATTCCCTTCTGCAGGATACTGTAATTCCTTCCTATAGCATATACAAGTCCTTGTACACCAATGACCATGGGGCCAAATTAACACAGATATTTTTTTGTATGTATATTGACATCCTAATGTGTTTCCTCCTCTCAGGAAGAACATGTGAGAACAGATACAATTCAGGAATGGGGAAAAATATATTTATTTATTGGATTTTCCAAATGCTCTAAACCAAGTCCAAATTAATGGAAATTTGATTTCTTATTCTCCTGCAAGCAGTTAGTCTGAGGTGAAAGATTGTGGAAAAAAAAAATCCTACAATGATGCTTTGATTTGGACAGGCTAATTATTGTTTGTGGGATGGATGGCTAAGCACAAGGAACAGCAAACTGCCTCACAAGCTAAGGATTCCAAGTTATGGCTTTCTAGGAGCAAGCGTGCAAACTGCCTGCTGACAGAGAATCTTTACTCATAACCTTTCCCAAATGCCTTCCAACTGAATTGCATCACGAACAGCAAGGTCATTCTGCTTGAAGTCCTTACCTTAAGCTCAAGTGACAAATGATTTTCATAGGGTTAATTAATCAGAGAGTATTTGCTAATTAGGTGACTTCAACCTGTCTGGATAGTAAACGGAACTACATTGTGTCTCTGTCCTGTTATTTCTTGTAATTGCTTGAAAGAGGTACATCCCAGGTGATGCAACCACATGCTGCATGACAGAGTGAGCAGGAACCACCCCCCCCGACACTCAGCCCATCCCTCAAATAAAGCACTCCAGACATGTCTGACAAACAGTTTTTCCATTCCCAAGTGAATTTTCTTCCCTATCTCAGGTAATTTTCACATTTTGCCAATACTTAAAATACAGGTTACAAACCAAACTCTCACTAATGAATGAATGAAAAATTTACACTAAGAGATGGTTATTTTCTTTTTATTGAGATAGTTTAAGATTCTTTTCCAATGTACTGATAGTGCTCTCCTTTGCCAGACATAAAGTTTCAAGTAGTGAATAATTAAGAGAGAAATAATACTCTATTGTGACTACCAAGCTTTTCAGAATGCATGTGTGGGTTATGACAATGCTGAGAAATATAATAGGATGCTCCCAACAGCCACATAATATCTTTCAGCCAGATGTTGTGCAGAATGGAGTCTGAGTTCAGTCAAAGAGAAAATCATCAGATGCAGAGAAGGCGCTTAATTCCTGAAGGATATTATTCCATCAGTCAGTGGTATAATACAGGGTTATTTTTGAAATTTAATACCTACCTTATTTTTATTAAAGCATAGACAAAAAATAATTTATAACTTTACTTTTGATCATTCTGGCAGTTCATAACCTTAGGACAATGTAAGGACTGAAAGGGCCTTCACAGGGTGTCTTGTACTTCACTGTGCCTCAGCCTCTCCAGAACTATTCCCAGAGTTACACACACACACAGACTGCCCCCTCCTCAGAAACACTAGTTCTAAAATGATTAATAGTAACCTCTGCTTCTTGTTTGCTTTGCATTTTTTTAGTTTTGCCTATAGCATTCATTCTGTATTTGATTCACTCAGATCAGCTGTTGTATTTACCCCTGAGAGTATCTTCCTGATCCATCCACAGGGACCAGATGTGGCACTGGACCTCTTCCCCTGGCTGCAGCTCCATGCAGAGCAAACCCAGAGCACACCTCAGCTGGCAGCCACTGTTCATCTGAACAGGAGTCCCAGATGGGACATTCAGGGTACAGAGGACAAATACAATGTGCTTCTATTCAGTGGCTTCTATTCTATGGCTTTCTCAAATGCATTTCAATAACTATGAAATGAATCCAAGATATCAACTTCCTTCTGCTCCCATGTCTTCAATATTGGAAGTGCTGGCTAGCACTATGTCCCAGAAGCTAACAATTGTCTTATACTAATCTCATTTCATACGTTCTTTCTGAATTCATCTGGGCTTACAATTCTGATGGAGAGTAAAAAAATGTAAGCTCATAAATTAAATTTGAATGCTATTTCTCCCCTCACTGCAGACTAGATTTCACTATTATCATTAAAAAAAATCATTACAAACAGTCTGCCTGTGGTATTGACGTCCTGACAGTAGCCACAGCACAAAAGAACAGAAGTGAAAAATGAGAAAATATTGCAGAAACAGAATGAGTTTTGCCTTCTCAAAATGAAATAGAGAAAAGAGGTGGTCACTTACTACAAATGCTTCAGGAAGATAAACATCAAGGAGTGGAAAAGGCAGTATCAAGACAAGAACAAACGACTGTTAGAGGGGCACCAATACATTTAGGCTGTGAATGATAAGGCTGCCAGTCAGTAGCACTGAGTTCTGGAATAGCCTCTGAATTGGAAAGGCAAGACAAATCACCCAGTGATCAGCTGTTGTTGATGATGGGCAAGTCAAGAGGTTTCTTTTACTTTTGTTCTCATCTCTTTAGGACTTGCTCTCTCATGCTTATTGAAAGGTCACTATGCAATGTAGCTGTAGTGTTGAAGAGACAATGCAGCACTTGAGTGGTTTTGTTTGGGACTATGCAGATGGGGTATGAACACCTGGTCATTTCATTGTAAAGACGGAATTCACTCAGGTTATTCTGAGTAGTTCACACAGTGTACAAGTATCCGCTTTTATCTTGGAAATACACAGAAAATATAAACAGACCTTTAAAGTCTTGCTTTTATAGCAAGATCTGCCTGCTAGATTTCAGAGATACTGTCTGAACTGCCTTCTGTTTCTGAACAAATATAAATGATACTGTGAAAAATCAATTCTCAGGTGACAAAAGCACAAACCACAGCAGCCAGGTACACATGCTGTCAGAACCTCATATTCAAGGGAAGGTGGTAAAAGGTTATTTTAGACACTTGCTGTTATTTGATCCTCTAATAGCAGTTGGGAATGTAGCCAAAACCTTGCTCTGTTGGTGACAACAGGCTGACACACACTTTCTATCAAAGTGATTGATAAACTCTTTGCCATATTTAGTAATTGTTTTCCACAACTTCTGAGCTTTATTTCTACCATGCCTACACAGCCCCTGATGGCCATCCACTGGACAGCTCCTGAGCATTAAACAATCAATTTCTTCAGCCATCTGAGAGCAGCAGATGTATAGAGCTGTCACCCTGACACCCAGCATCTACACCCTCATTTCTCCTTAACAGGATGCTAGGCCTGAAGAGTGATATAAAGAATAAAGCAGTAGCAACCCAGAGAAGGACAGAAGAGCGGGTTCAAGGAGAAAGTCCACATACCAGATACATGAAGATTTAGAGATTTGCCATCTTTCTCTTCACAAAACCAGTGAAAATTTCAAACCCACCTAACACACCTGACAGGGTTTATTGTGCATGCTGTTACAGGAACCAGTGAAGGAACACCACACCTCCCCATCACAGCTCCTAACAAAGTGCTTACTGCAGCTCATGTACAAAACTACTTTCTCATAGAAAATGCACATTTTACAATATTAAGAACAAGCATATCTCCCTTTCTACCCAGAGTTTCAGCTGAATTAATATTTTAGAACTGCTATGAGACAGCTTTTCCTGAATGAAAAAGTATCTTATTGCCAGTATTACCACTGTATAAAAATAACTATATCCCAGCTGAAAGGTCTATTAATAATTGGTAAATCGAGCCTTTCATTATTTTTCATCAAGAACATTAGCATGATACAGCAGTTACTATAGTACTTAGTGTCTCTCTCCCTCTATTTAACTCCTGACTTGCAGAACAGAGTGTAAATCATCACAACTACATTCAGAAAGGAAGAATTTAAAAAGTACAGTAGTTGTAAAAAGCCAGGCTACTCAGGTGCAGTAAAACAATATAGGTTGCCTTTTATTTTGCCAATACTTTTCTATTGCGATGGAATGAAAGTCTCCATACAGGTTCCAAACATTTAAAAAGGATGATATTTGGTATTAACCTGAAATTCTGGCCACAACCTGAAGATTAAGCCTTTGAGAAATCTTTTACAAGTTTCAACTGCCTTGAAGATGGGAGTTTTGGGTGTAGGTTTTTTCCCCTTGAGACTTTTCTAAACCAACTTATATGATCAGTGTCTGTAGCTGCAACTCCAAGTTAAAAGTTCTTAAAAGTAACATTCAGTATATCTTCAATAAATTTACTTTTCTAACAGTTCAAACAGTTAATACTATGTAGCACCCCTAAAAACTCTCAATTTCCAAGTAGCTTTAGAAGTGAAGGGTCCAGAAAGACATTAAAAGATTAGAAATTACATCTGCATGTTTCTTTCCTTGACAGAATGTTCTTCTTTCCTTAACTAAAAATCTGTCTTGAAAATATGTTATGAAAGCAGAAAAATGTATTTGGAGATTATAATAATGACATAGGTAAACACACACAAAAGTGATTTCTTTGTGGTTTTTTTTACAGAATAATTTCTCTATGCCATCCCAAGTCAAACTCTTTTCTGTTTCCCTGCATGAAATATGATCTCTTACTCAAATTTTAAGCAAACTTTTAGGACCCACATGGAAATAAACAATGTGCAATTGATTGATCAGTTCCTGCTTATGAAGAAATCTTCACACAGGCTGCATTAGGATGCTGATTGGATCTTCACAGCTCTCAAACCAATAGTTACCAAGTACAGCCTGTGTGACAAAAGCCAAACTGTTCAGCTTCTATTCAATGAGCTGAGTATCACCTGCTACAAGGGCTTATTTAATACAGTTTTAGATTACAGAATCAAAGCACAGTAAACAACAGATGGGTTGGCTGGTTGGTCTTTTTAGGTTGGGGGTTGAGAAGGGGAGAAGAACACCTCTGTCAAAAGAGAAGAGACTAACCCCATCTCAGTGAGGCTGTGTATAAGTGAATGGTGTTGCTTTTTTAAATGAATGACATATCAGGTAGTTGTTAAAATAAAGAATTAATGACCTTAATTTTTACTTTCTCAAAGTTTTGGATATGTGTTTCATTCCTGGTACTTATCTTCATTACGAAGCCTTTGTATGAATTCATAAATATAAATTTATGAATAAATTGTAAGGCAGAAAGAGGACAATGAAATTTCAGAATGCATTTTTCCCTCACACTGTTTCTATCCAAGCCAACCTATACCAATGCTTGTTGGTACCCTGCTGAGTTTGTTGACAGCTACAGTGCTACATCAACTCCAGAGTCAGTCTCCTCATTTTACATTCTGAAATGATGTCATTTGGCACTGAATAATATGATGCCTGTTAACACAAAGGAACAAAAAGCTGCTTTCACATGGAACCATGTGCACTTTGTTATATTTCCAAATATATTCAGCATCTAGACAGTCATTTTATGTCTGGATGTACAGAAAGAAAGAAACAAGTGGAGAGTCCAACAAAACAAATTTCTGGTTGCAAGACCACTTATGCCTCTAGACAAAGCCCAGCAACTCCTTATCTCATGCCCTGCAACACTTCAGTAACGTAAATACATGAAACTGTTCCCAATGGGCCAATCACAGGTACTACCAGAAGGTGAAGATGCCCAAGACGGGGCTTCATCTTCATGTCTAAGCACCCAAAGCTTCTCCTCAGTTCTGCCATACATGCCAAAGGTGAGAATACAGAACTCCAGCACCACTTCTGCAAATGAACAGCATTATTTCAAGATAAAACTGAGTAATGAAATTAAAATTAACTCTGGTTAACGCTGAATGTGTGTGGCAATAATCCCTTAAAGGGTAGGAATTAAACAGAAAATAAAATCAAAAACTCCATCAGTTAAAGAAAAAGCAAACACAAAAAAAATCATCAAAACCATAACAATAAACAGGAACTTCAGCATAAAAAATCTTAACAAGATGATATCAGTGGGAGTGAATAAAAACTCAAAAGGGTACTAGAACACTGAAAGCTGCCATGGGCATGAAGTCAGTCCTATTTCTCCCTCAAAACTCAAAACAGTCTCAGAAAGAACTCCAGTTACACTCAAGTAAATGTGATCAGAAACTTTTTAAATAAAAATGGAAGTGTGAGTCACGCATGAATTTTTTGATACTGTGAGCTTTCAAAATTTTTTTGGGAGCTACTGACTTTAGCTATACATAACTGCAGTCATGTAACTATGTACGGATAAAAGTTACAAGAAATTGGATGTAAATTGCAAACAGCTTATTCCGACAATAATTGCTTTGCTACCTAAATTTTCTTCATTCCACAGTTCCTTTAAATGTTACCACTTTCTCCACCTTGTGAGCAGGCCATTTGAGCTACTCTCTGCACTGGTCCCCAAAACATCTTGCAATAATAGATTAAAAAAGAAACAAAAAAGCACCAGAATGCTTAAAGACCAGTGGCAACATAAACATGGTATCTTGTTCAACCCAATTTTAATGGTGAGAGTGCAGTGTAATCTGGACAGAAAAAACTGTTTGACACCCTGATGTTAGCTGCATTTGCCAGGGAGATATGCAACCTAGAAGACACCCTGAATAACAAGAATACCTAATAAGTCTTGTAGACAAACAAAAGCTGAATGTACTGCTCAAAGGATTGAATCTTGCTTGAGAGAAGTGGAAACATTTCATTGGCACGTGGCACTTCATGTGCCCTAAACTTCCACTTCAGACTCCAATCTCTCCAAACCCACCAAAAAAGCAGCAGTTCTGTAAGCACATGGTTTGTAAGCAAGTTTGCATTTTGTACTGTAAAAAGGCTCATGCAATCTCTCCCTATCAAGCCACCAAGAGACCACAGCAACTCTGTGGTATCGCCTCCTACCCTCCATTCATCCGTAGTCTGAAAGCCTGAGCTCATACTGACTGTCAGACAGGACACATGTCGCCTTTTCTTTTATTTTCCTACCAAACTCTCTTTTTAGGGGTTTTAATTTTCTGTCAATCTTGTCTAAATGCGACAACAAATGCAGAAGTTGAAAGGCTTGAAGTGTTTGGCAGACAGACAAACAGACACAGGTGTTTCCACAGAAAACTTATATGTAAGCCATCAGATAATGCTGGCGATCTCTTCAGGGTCCTGACCTTCATTTTCAGAGGCCGGCAGTAACCAAACCTGCTGGATAAATTCCCAATCCCATTCCACTCTTACCCTCTTGGCTTTTAAGTGGAAGAAAAGGGTTGAGGAAGACAAGACTATCACAGCTCACTGTACATCTCTCTTGGCAGAACTTGGAATAAGCCTATCAAGGCTTTTACTGTTAAAATCTGTAATTAAAAATAAAACCAAACCAAACCAAACCAGCTGAAGAGCAATCACCTTGTAGTTAACATATTACAAGTCTCTTGGAGAATCTGGTCACTGGTAAGAAAAACCTGAAAGCCACATGAAAAAATATTAAATGCCACTGGACATAACAATGTGCTTATGAAACAGAGATGAAAAAAATGTTGACATAAATGAGAAGACCCTTTAAGAAAACCACGTCATGGGTGTAAAGCTTCACTATATTGCATTAGAAAGGTAAACAACAAATGTGAGAAAATGGTATGTGATTATTTTAGGAATGGTCCTTACAGTCAACATTCAACTCACCATTTTAATGACAAATAATTAACACACTTCCTGATGAGAAAGTAAGCACCTGGTCAAAAAACCCCAAACAACAAAAAACAAAAACAGAAAAAAACCAAGGAGCATCACTGGACAAAGAGACTTGGAGGAAATGGCTGGTTCTAAGCAAATGATACAAAATGTAAAACCCAGAAAGAATTTTATCACGCCCATGTTTTGCACGTCTCTCTCAGTTAGTGCCCTGGCCAGGCACAGATCTTTAAGGACGACTGTTAAATAAAACTGCCAAAAGCAGCAAGAGTGTGACCACTCTGAAATCAATTCAACCACTTTCACATGAAACCAACATGTCAAATTGACATCGCATATGCTGTTTGTCTTGGTGACCTAAGAAAAAAAGAAAAAGCCACAGATCTGCTTATAAAGCTTCCTGTGCACCTTTATTTTAGATGTCAGATTAGTCCGATTTTTAATTCTTCCTCGCCATTTTGTGAATCTTGCCTGGTTTCAAACAAAAAAATTCAGTTTAAATTTTTGGTTGACAAGTTAAATTTTTGGTTGATCTTACAGCAATTTTACTTCTATTTTCCCAGAAAAAGTGTTTCCTAAAATTTTATATAGAACAGCATGACAATTACTGTAAAGACCTCATGAGTTGTGACACTATTCAACTTTGTGAAAAGTAGATTAAAATTAAGAGAGAGAAACAGAGTGTACTTACGGTTTTGTTTTCACGAAACAGCTTATATAACAAATGAAACAGCTTTATATAAAATTACATGTAAGAAGGTTGTGATGAGTCAGGCCATCCAAATCTATGAGATTCATACACTATTTCTGAATTATGTATATGAAATTCAATAGGAAATCTGGTATTACCGACTCAGAAATATAATTTTTAACAAGTCTAATAACACAGAGCTCAACCAATGTTTGAGCTCTCAGTTTCACACATCCTTAGAGAATGTGTGTGTCCTCATTTGGCAACCACTGCACAGCTGTATGTTGTTGCTTGACCAAACATAAATTGTTTGCTTAGTTCCAAACTTGCAAGACTTCGCAAAAATACACAGTAAAACTAGAGGAAGAAAAAGGCATTCTAGACTTTCTTTGATTGGCAACATCATTCTTTAAAAAGAAGTTACACTTAAATATCGCTGCGCTAATGAACTGCATAATCAGGAGAGAGTATCAGCTGTCAGAATCACTAGAACTGATGGTAATGATTGCATTATAGTGCCATCACTAATATGAATCTTAGAAGTTATTTTTTTTTGCCAAGACTGTCTCCATGCACCCTGTTACAGACCAATTATATCCTAACCTATCAGCAGATTTAGTTGTCAATTTAGAAAGCAAGTTAAAAATTGACATGATTGCTCCTACAGAGCATCCAGAGCTCCCCTAACACTGTTGATCATTCAGAGCAGACTTCACTGACGTGACCAGAGCTGAATTATCAGTCACCATGCTACTCTGTCTGCTGGGGTTGTCCACTCCACGCTATCCTTCTCACAACCACCACAGCATTTCTTCCTTTTTTAATGGCACTTCATTTCTGGAAAGAGACCAATTGCAGTTCTGGCGGGAAAAGTAAAAAAGCTTTAAATGGCATCATGAGCTGCCCTGTTATATTCATTAATGTTGCATTCTAGAGACTATTATAAACATGCCCATTTAGGCACTACATCACTCTCCACACTAGCATAGCAGCTCAAACAGTGGGTCACAGCAGAGTATTTTTGCTCCTTTCCAATTTACACGTGTCCTTCCACAGAACCAGATAGGCAGATTACCACTTTTAAATGAAAGAACTGTACAAGAGGTGTGAGCTTGCCAGCATACTCATCTTTACTCTCATCATCTCCTAAAACAAACCATACCTTGAAAACAAACTACAACACAACAAAGTATAAAATGCAACTCAACAAGTTGCCAGAAACCAATTACCTGCAAGACAACCTTGGTGAAATACAGCCAATAGATTAAAATTTTATTTAGGAAGAGGATGACAAACAACACTCAGAGCAAAAGAGTACATAAAAATTGTTTCCATAGAAATCTTGTCTCCTAAAACAGTGATAGAAATCACCATGACAACTAACCTAAAGAATTATGATGCAGATTTAAAGTTTAGTTTGGTTTAGATCAGACCACTGCACCAGCAGCTGTATCCCTGTTGGGGCAAGTGCAAGTTTGGATGAACGCTTAAGCACTTTTTTTTTTTTTGGCCATTATGTAAGGTCTATTACTAATTTTCTCTTCCAAAGGGTAGATTAGCATATGGATTTTGATGATTTTTAGAAGTTACGTTTTGGTTGACTGCATAAATAGCAAACAAAAAACTCCAAAACACCAGGGTCTACTGGATATGGTTTGTGAACTCTCTATAAAATATAAATAATATAAATTAATAATCTGGATTTAAGTTATTTTCTTCTTATTCTACAAAAAAAAAAAGCCATGCCATTATTTGGTACAAATCATGTATTCTCTGCTATGCACAATTTATAATTTGAGTCTCAGCGGGCTTTAAAATCTAATTCCAAATATTTTAGATCTGTTTGTAGTGTTTCAGGCAAAAAAACTCCCAAACTCTGCTGATGGCCTCTGACTGCTGGCCACACTTAGCTAAAAAATAAGTATCTGCTAGAAATGATGAAAACACTGTTTTATCTGAATATGTAATGTGTAATGACAATTGGTCAGCCCACAGGAGATTGTGAGACCACGCCTTAAAGTCTAAACAAAGAGTTCTCCAGTTTCCTTCACTTTCACAGTAGTAATTTTGGTGCTGCCAGCAGTTTCAAGTTATGACACATACTCAGAAATCCTGTTTTGAGGAAATCTTGAGTTCAAGTTAGTTTAGATTGCTGAAAACTATCTTTCTGGAGAGCTTTCTTAGTCCATTTTAACTCCATACTAGCTGTTGTATTTAGGACACAGATGAGTGAATAACTCCCTATCAACGACTAACCTGTTCAAAACATGGATTTATTTCATATATAAAGGTTATTTCCGATATTATGAGGTTTTACTCCTTCTTGCTTCTTTAATTCTGTACGTAGTATTCTTAAGACTCTAAATAAGAATTCTGTCTTCAAATATCATCTTGAAAAAAAGGTATTTGTGAACTACTAGCTATGATGGAACTTGGAACAATGCACTTGGTTGATCCAATCCTCTCTCTTAATTAAAGGGTAACCACAAAGTCTGTATTTGGAAGCTCTAAATAATAAGCTAAAAGGATGTTTATGGCTTTCAATTGTCAACCAGCTGGCTTGTATGGAAACAAGATGTCTTGGCACAGAGAATTATTTATGCCTGTGTAGATTCAGTGTGACTAATTATTTTCCACAGGACAATGGAAATCTGCAAAATAAGTAATTTGAAAAGGAAACATCCTTCCCAATTCTGGCAGAAATTCTTCCCCATCATTAACTCAATCAAAACTGTTCCTGTGCAGGGGTAGTAATTCAATAGCCCAAGAGAACCACCACGCCTGGCACATGCTCAGCAACAAAACAAACAAAACCAAACTAACCCACCTCACAAGCACTGGTTACCACGTTCATTCTCTGAAGTACATCAGTTCATTTTGAAGATGTGTGGCTGTAGTCTTCCCTGTTGTTTTACAGGGTATTTTATATGCATCGGTTCCAAAAGACTGGAAATGTTTCTTCATCACGCAGTGATTTTAAAATTTTATCCTGTTGTTGAGTGCAACATTAGTTGTTAGGATGCTATACAGGAACATACACAATTGTGTTAGGCTGAGATGGCAAAATGCCAACTGCCCAAAAGAGAGAGAAAGGGTGTCCTCCCCACCCAGCCCCCAACCAAGGGAAAAGGGGGGAGAGAAAAAAAACACCAAAACTCTAAGTAGCAAGCTCCTTATATTATATAAAAGAAAGACAATTAAAAACAGAATATGATATAATTGTCTTTGTTTGAGGAGAAAAACCAAAAATGTTTACCCACAAGCGGGGGAGGGGGCCTCCTCCACAATAATCACGCCACTCTTTATCAAATTTAGAAGAAGGAACTTTAATACAAGAAGGATAACTGTTCTTAACTGATATATATATATATATATATATGTATTTATGTAAACAGACCAGAGTAAACCGCTTCCCCAACAAGAGAAAAACAACCAACCAAACAACCAACCAAACAAAAAGGTTATACTTATGGCAGTATCAGTGTTACAGTCCAGGGCAGCCTGCAGTCAGCAGTGAGGCGCAGTCCGAGCAGGTAGGCAGAAGCCAGTGGCAAGGCGCAGTCCAGCATGCAGGCAGAAACCAACAGCGAGGAGCAGTCCCGGCAGGGAGGCAGNTCCCGGCAGGAGGCAACTCACGCCCCCCGCCTCCCAACCCCTCTTCCCCCTAGCCATGTGTAGTCCCCAAAAACAAAAGAGACAACCTGCCCCACCCAAGAAATCAGCAGTTAACGACTCTTTTTGTTAACTCCTGGCACGGGCAGTTAGTGGCAGGGGAGAGAATTTACATAAGAATTCCAAACTACAACAATAATACATATATATACAAATGTGAGAAAAGAAAACCGGACTAACAACAATAACTACCGAGTCACCCAATCAAATAATACAGATTCCAACCACCCAAACCCCACCAAACCTCCCAACAACTCTTCCAGAGAAAACTCCCAGCAAGAGAGGAAAGAAATTAAAAAGAAAATGTTCACCTCCTTGGATAACACAGCGGGGATGGCGGCAAGGCCTAATCTTGGAAGAGGCAGGGCAGTGCATCTTTACAGGTCTGAGGCAAAGACCAAAAGAGACAGAAGTTCCTCCTCTCCCTCTTTTTATACTTCTTGACACTTTTTGATGATGTCAGATGGTATGAAATACCTCTTAGGTTGTTTAAGTTAGGTGATACTTGTCCTTCCTAATCTATGTCACATCCTTTGGGCCTGCTGAATTGGGCCTAGCTAAGGCCTAGCTAAAACTAAAGGCCCAAACTACCACAACAGTGGAGCTAAATTTCTCTTGCCCCTCTGTGTTTATCATCAGCAAGAAGAGGAGAAAGAGAAAATCAGGTTAGACTATTCTTGCTTCTACTGAAAACACTTGTTTTGACTTTTGGTTAAGAATGTTTCTCTTCTGCTTTATCCAGCCACTTAAACTTTTGGAAATACTTGTGTAAATTAACATGAAGAGGACAAGCACTTTCAACACCTGTGAAAATGCTTCTGACTCCCACCACTCCAGGTCAAGATTAGAAAAATTTTGATAGTATGCTTCATGTCAAATAGGTGTACACAGAACAAAAGAATTTCTAACCAGTCAGCATGAGTTAAATGCTAAATTAAACAAAAAAACCCACCTAATAAAAACAATTAAATGAACTTTTCCCAGTAGAACAGATGATTCCTTTTGTTATGTCCCTTTTGTTGAACACCTTGTCTACCTTTTCTGCAGTACAGAGAGCTTTTTCACTATTAATGTCTAGCTTGAAGGTAGCTAATTGCCAGCTGAACTTTCTGCAACTGTCACAAACTGCAAAAATTGGACCTTGTGTGCTGGATGGCTACAGTGTTGTGCAACTGCCTTCAGGTCACAAGACCTAAGTGCCCAAGTCTTGACTTCAGATGGAGCAATTCACAGAAGTGCTGATGAAATCCTCACCTGAGAACTTTCTCTGTGCATCTGTGCTTTTTGTTTTCTCTTAGGGACTGGTGGAAGAAGACAAGCAGTCTCTACCCTCAGTCAGCTTCCCTCTCCTTAGCACATCCTGCTTTTTCCTCAGTAAATGTGACCGTTTATCTGTGCAGACTCTGTAGCCCCTGCCACGTGCCTCCTCCTGCTGCAGTACTCATGTTCTTAGCACCTTGCCAGTACACATCACATTAACAATCTTACACTCATTTCCAAAGCAGAGTTTACACCTTTATTAGACAAAACTGAGTGATTATACAGGCTCTTAACTACAAAGAACTATGGTCATCCCAGAGAGAAAAGCTTATTTGTCATTCCACTGGATGTGGAGAAGGAGATTCTTGCACTAATGTGGAAGGGAAGGATTCACATGTGCTGCATGAGTCAGAAGAGCCACTCTGGGAGCCATGAAGACTGGCACAAGGAAGAGACCTTTCTAACTAGGACCTAAAATAAGCAATGCAATTTTTTTTTACTGCAATATGTCACCTTCATGCACAACAGTCTTTACTCAGAGAGGCATCATCCAGCTAATGTCACTCAGTAACCTACACACACCAGCCCTTACTGTACAGGACCTACACAAGGCTTCATAAAATTCCATTCATAGGCTGCCATCCTGACATCAGCAAATCAGCAGAGATGAAGAACAAATGCTCTCAACCTCTCTAAAAATGTTTTCTTCTGCTGAAATGTTTGAAGAAGTAAATCTACTGGCTACATTGCATCCAAGAGGAACACACATCCATAAGGATCTATTAAGCCAAGTGCCACCTATCCAGTAAGCTACATAGACCATACCAAGCCCAACACAGTTCACTATCCAGGGAAAAACCAACCAAGCAAATCAAAACAGAGAAAAAAAAAACCAAATACCCACACATCTATAAGTAGTTACATATTAGTAATCGTGTAGAGGCATCAGCAGTGAAAAAAGGACTGGATTCTATGAAAGTAGGCTAAAATATATTGGCTGAACTTCTTAACATATACAAGAGTATTTTCCTGCTCTAATACATTTGTGGTTAAATAGTGTTTAGGCATATCTTCTGAATTTGTTAACAGCTTCTCAGGAAGCTTTCCAGAGAGCAAAGGTTAATACACACTTGGAATTACCCGGTTGATTTGTCAGCCCTTCTTCATGTGGTTAAGCCCATCACAGGAGCCAATATAAATTTAACACTATTTCAGGAGAGGCTTAACAATATCCTATGTCATATCGTTTAGAGGAGGTCATGTAAGTTTCCAAGTCAGCCTTTCACATCCACCGTATGACACTATTAAATCCAAATGTTTAAAACAAGATCTTATTAAGATTACCCAGCTAGACTGGGGATACATAGTATTTTACCTGCAAAGCACTGTAAAATGTCCTGAAGAGTTGGCTTCACACTGATGCAGATTTCAAAGATTTGCTCTGAGTCTTAATTAGGCAGCTGTGTTCTAATAGACTATTCAGGTTCCTCTGAACTAAAATTTCCTAAGCAGTTTGCCAATTCAAAATACTTTATTCTTCATATGTTGTCGGTTTTGGCTACTTTGCTCTACTAAATCACCCTCAAATTGTTCCTGTCAGTCTAGTAGACTCTAAGCTTCAACATTCCACTCATGCAAAAAACACACAGAAAATCTTTTCGTTTTTGACTATCAAAAAACCCCAACATCTTTTGTAGAGGATGCAAACATTAAACAGTTGTAAAATGCAAATACCCATCATCCCTAATCATTAGGGAGTTCTACAAACCAAATTCTCCATGTCGCTGCATCTAGAATAGCAGACAAGGAGTTTCCTTCACAACTGCTTCTCATAATTTATTTATTAATTTTTGTCAGAAATTCAATCGAACTTAAGAGTTCTGGGGCAAAAATTAACCCCACTTTTCTTTGGCTGATCCGTACAGGGTTTAAAGCAAAACAAAACAAAACAAAACAAACGTAAAAAATCTGTGCCAATCACGCTTCTGGATGCTGGTTGAAATGAGAAGCAAAATAAGTCCAAACAAGATGCAACACGATCACTAATGCCTTCTTGTTTTACCTATAAAGCCAATGGTATGTGAAGGTTTAATATTTTCAATTAAATTCCTCATGCTGCATCAATGAATTAAGAGGCACTGGAAAAAACTTCTCCACTTGCATTACATGGAGTTCATTGTGCCAATATTTACTAAGAGATTTGTAAGAGACTTCACTAACACATGTACATTTGCAAGTATACAGATCACCAAACTGCTAATTTCTAACTGTGCCTTGTTTAGAAGGTGTTCATCCTCAAAGATTTTGCTAAGATACTTGCTATTAAACATTTTGCTTGAGTCACAACATTTTGTGACTTGAGCCACAAAAAACTCAACACGCAAAATTCAAGAAATGAGACAGATAAAGCCATAGTATTCCTTTCTAAAAATCAATAACCCTGTGGTTAAGTACTATGTCTTGAGATTTAATTCCCAAAACTTCTGCATCCTCCTGAGGTTTCCATCCGCGGGGGTAACGGTCTGATTTCCATACCTTACAATACACTAGTGAGAAGCAGTTTCAGTTGCATCTTTTTAGATTTTCTATGGATGTCTATTAAACACCCACTGGAATACAGACTGAATCTCAAGGTCCCACTTGCCAGGGACCTCCTTCTAGAGCCCAATTTCCCCCATCAGTGCATCATATTATTAGAATTCTGTCCAACTGAATGGATATTTGCATTTCTTATGGAAACCCATGGGGTTAGCAAAGCTTCATTAGAAGGAATTAAAAAATGGTTTTCTCCGTAGTCTAAAGTAGATCAGCTCTGAGAACTAAGTGCCTACAGAGATGGGCCATGTGAAAGTGGAAGTCTGTTTTTTCAAAGTGGGAATTGAATTGCTCGATCATACCCCATGTAAATATCACTATTACTTAGTTACTGCAGAAAAGAGTGAAAAGCAGCATAAAACATCCTCTCATGGGTGTTCTTAAAGTGTAATATTCCATTGTCTTACTTTTAATACTGAAAAAAATCCCTCCAAACTCAATGAAAATTCCTGAACACTGTTTTTAAATGAAAGGGGAAAAAAGCGTATTATCTTTTTCACTAAAGAAGCAGAGAATGCTAATGTGATCATCCTGGCCCATAGCAGGGGGTTTGAACTAAATGATCTTTTAAGTCCTTTCCAACCCAAACCATCCTGTGATGATCCGCTGTCTTTGCAGGTTGCTATACACCATTATCAGTAAGAAATGAGGCAAAAAAAAAGTTGCATAAGTGACAGAAAATATTTTGCAGAGATTGTAACAAGCTTCTCTCAAAGGGCAAGTTATTTGTGTTCTGTACTGGACAATTAATGTCATTGGAGAACACAGAATTAATAGCCCTCATTAAAAGCATCTGGAGAATTTCACTGCTACAGTATCTGTATCAACCCAGAATGCCCAAGTACAAATCAAGGTTGCATCCTTCATTCCTATGTGTACCTTTGCTGAGTATACTTTTATTTATTATACATATGGTCTCTCTAGATCTCTGTATTTAATTTCACTGAGAAAGCATTGCTTCACTCTGATGTCGCAGCATCTTTGGATGTTCGTCCTGTTTTGAAGGGCTTGAAACCTAAGGAGCAATTTAAAGGGGCTGATAAGATTTAAATAATAAGGATTTTCAATATTAAAAGAGAGCAGTTTTTCAAATCAGGAGAGACATTCTATCAAATTACAAAAACCTAAAAAAAAAAAAAAGACAGTAAGCCATTTTCCCCTCAGGTTATTTTCCATCCAGCTTAATATTGGAACACAAAACCAGTTCTAAGTAGCTTTTAGAACATATATGTAGATTATATATCCAGTTTGCTGTGTCTACCCATGAACAAGTTAAAGAGATGTGCTTGATAACTTAATTCAGAGAAATTGTAATAGACAATGAAGATTATCAGAAGACAAAAATCGTGTTATACAGTGAACCATTAATGTTACATGAGGCAACCCATTGTTCACAGGTATAGAATAATCACATCTGACATGCAAATTCATGATCTCTCCTAGATCTCTCCAGACAAATTTAAAGGAACTGAAATTATGAGTCCTTGGATTCATAAGGATATGTTTTACCTCAATTTAATATGGATTAAGCACCTTAATACCTACCTTTTCTTTTAACCTACCATTTTTCAAGGAAGATTTTTTTTACCCCATCACTCAGAACTTTTCATAAACCTCTTCTCAGGGGCAAATGTGTCTGGGAGCTGAGCGTTAGTTTTGATACAGGTCTGTAGTGAAACCCTGTCTCGGATGCCTGAGAGACTGCTAAATTGTGAGACAGATCTGTGAAACACCAGGCAGAACAAAGCAGGTTAACAAGGTAAAAAGCTCAGGCAGAGGTGAGGCTGCTGAGACAGTGATAGTGCCTCTGGAATTCAGAAGGAAAGGACAACAGCATGAGAAGATGTGAAATCATACAGGGGGGAAAAAAACCCCTATTAAATTGGGATCTCAATGAGATCAGCCTGTTTCAAGAAACATGAGACTGACTTCTCCACCTGACTGACAACAGGTCATCTGGCAAAAGCTCTCCAACAGCCTCACTGGGATGTTTGGTGCAGAAGCAAGTTAGTTCCAGCATTCTACTGCATATGTTTAGCTAACAAATAATTGCTTTAGACTCGCAAACATTCCCTGTTTGCAGAACTTCTCTACACACAGTAGAAGCTGCTCTAGCAAAGCAACCTCCCAGGGAAGGACACTGTGGAAATGAAGCAAGAAACAGTTTGCCTTGAAATGCTTTCTGGTAGTTAGCTGCCAAGGGAAGGCCAGTTCTGAACTAAAAGCAAAATTCAATACCATTACTTAAAAATAAGAAAGCAGGACTACAGCTTAACATACATTAGAGCAGAAAAAAAAAACTATTAACCACTTAATTCCTGTTATGTAATGTCTGACTATTTAAACCAGTATTTTATAAGACATCATTTGGAAATATTGTACTAATAATTATTTTCTCCTTTGTTAGTATCTTGGAAAACAATACTAAACTATTAAAAGAATTTGAGTGCTGATGCTGTAAAATGGTCAAAAGAGAGACTTCTATTAGAAAAATATTTCCTATAAAACTCGGCATTTTACCCAATCCCAAGAGGAATCTATCATTGCAATACCTATCAACTCTTTCGTGGTGACACATGACATTTGAGCAGTTCAGAGGTATGAAAGGGCCAAAAGAGATTGGAAGGACAAGTCCTGTGAAAAATCTCAGAAGAAGCTGTAAAAGAGGCAATGCAGCTACTACAGAAAAAACATTTTGGATGGCAGAGGTTGAGGAGGATACTACTGAACAGGAACCTGATTAGAAACTTTTGTTTTTCAAGGTTATTTAAAATGTTAGTCATGTTCTTATCAATGATCAATAACTTCTGAACTGTAATTTACAGAAATCTTTAAGAATAAGATCAGTTGTATTATCTCCTCTAGACCAGACATTATTGGACATAAAACAGTTTAAACTGTAGAAAACGGTACAAGCATTTGAAGTATAATTCCTCAGTAAGTAAGGGACACACACACAAACACATAAAACATCAGATGAAACAGCAAAAATGGCATTCCTGGAGTAAAGAATGCCTTCTTTAGACAGTTTTCAACTACAAAGACATGATGTCATCTCCTATTTGAGGCAGAAGAGCAAGCCATGGCTACACTATAATTTTTATATGCAACTCTGGGAAGCTGAACCCTAAATTCAAGAGCACTTCACATCTTCTTTATTATACATTCAGAAGAACAGTTCAACAGTCTGAGATAACTACTGCAGAATTTTGTAGTTCTAGAAGTCAGCCTTAAGGTTCAATGTCTTTACCCCCAACAGAGAAGCTATCAGTTAGTTTCACATTAGCTGGAGGGAGAGGGGAAGAAAGTGCAAGAAACTGCCCCATGAATAAACACATAAACAAGGAAGAGTGAGAGTGTTTGTCCATGCGAAGTTCATCCCTTCAGGTGAAATCATCCCTTTCCTCTCCACTCAATCATTATGCCCATCACACTACAGCCTCTAAGGCTCACAACAGGGTCCCCTCTGGGTGCTGACCCACCACCAGACAGACCATTCATCCTCTGCAGAGCAGCAGGCGAAGGTCAGCATGAAGAGTGGCATGGACACACCTAACAACCATAACATACCCATGCACCACCTTCCAGCTGCTATCCCGCCAGACTAGTGCCAATAAATGCTATAAAATAAGGGAAGATGAGGCTTCTAACAGCTTTCATTACTATTCCTTTAATAAAGGAACACAAATGTGAACTCCTGGATTTCATTTTCCACCCCTGGGGAAGTGTCTGGCTTTCCTTACACTCTTCTTCCTGTGTTTTCCCTTGCCAATTTGCTGCCTGGTTTCTCCGGGAAAGTTCCACAAAACACCTAATACCGACCAAGGTTTAGGAAACCAGCACATGTTGAAGAAAGTGGGGCGGAGGAGGAAGGGAACTCCCATGGGAAGTACACAGGAAAAAGCTGATGACCTGTAATAAAACAGTGGTTTTGCATTAGGCTTTAATGATATTTAGATTGAGTCCACAGTTTACAGCATGAATTCAGTTATAGCTTTTAATTTAGGTCACGGCTAACAAAATTAGAGGTGAGAAGTTTAATAATTTAACTTGCTCATTCAGGAATCATGTATGCAATATAGGTCTCATGATTTGAAGAAACAAGCCATGAGTCACTTAGTTCTTCAGGAGAACGGTGGCAGCTGCTGTGCCATATAAACTCAACATGTAACCCCACTATGGGTTTATTCTTAAGATATTGTTTCCAGTTTAAGAAGACAAAAATACATAGTGAGTTAAATCTAAAGCTGCTGGTAACTTCAGTTAATACATTACACATGATGATCAAATGGAAGTGCTTGTGGTGAACAGCTCTACCTTTTAGTCACATTTCAGTTAAAATGGGATCTGTAGGATAATGAGCTCTTTGTTTTTCTTTTCTCTACTATATAATTTATGCCAATTATATCACATTTTGTGAAGCTTTAAAAAAAGAGCATTCAAATTACTTATATAAAACCAGTTGCTCTCCAATTTTAATTTAACTTGCTTCCTGTACCATCAATAAATTCAACAGAAGGTTACATATATTGGAGTTAGGGCTGTGTAGAAAACAAAGCTGCAGCCTGCTTTGCTGGATGTGTTTACACGCATTATTATAGTTTGATCTGCTTCCTAATTTCTGAAGCAATGCATTTTCCTCCTCTGTCATTTATTTTGAATGCATCATGTTCACAAATGCTGATTACTTTTCTGCTAGGGATTTTAGCCATCTGTGCTAACACAGTTGCTGAGAGAGTCACACACAATAGGAAAAAGAGATAATAGTCATTAACATGAAACAACAATAAAAGACCTAAATTTGCAAGCTCCAACTTTGCCTACGGTTTATGATTAATGAAAACGAGTGCTTACTGAAAGCTGATTATGTGTTTTATTCTGTGTGAAGCCTGAAGGGCTGAAGCTTAGAACACTAAAATCCTTCAAATTCCGCCCAGTTTAATGAATCTCTCCAATTAACTTTGCAGATTGAATCACTGAGTCAGCACAATCAGTGCAGCAAACCCCATTAGAATAGATTTTCCCCATCTTGATAAAAAGCATCAGTTGGTGATCACAGCTGATTAAGCAATCCAAGACAGCACAGCACATCCAGAAAATTACATTTTCTTTGAACTCCCAGATTTACAAGTTTCAAAGCACTGTTTGCATATCTAAGGTTAGCTTAGAGTTTAGACAAAGGCAACATTTCAGCTCAGTGGTGACAAGAGAACCATAAAATTGTGTGTGGTGTAGCCATTAGTGTTACAGAAAGAGCTACATGTGGGGGTTTGGCATGTTCTTTTGCTCTTCAAAAAAATTTTAAAAAATGCGCATTGATTAAATTCCTTTTTAGCTAGCAGGTCCCCAAGGAAGGGTTAATGACAACTGCATGAGTGGCAACTTCATTGGCAACTCCACAGAATATCCATATCTTGTGAGTTTATTCTAATATATGCCTTTTCTGCCTTCTTCCAATATTTCTCTGAATAGAAGAAAGTACTTTAGAAGAGATGTCTATCCTTAGGAAAAAATTATTAATCCTAAAAAGCCTTCCTCTGCTGATACTCTGAAAGAAATGACAGGCTATAATCCCAACTTAAAGGAATCTAAATCGGAGTTAAAATAAAGCCTCTAAGTTATTTAGTGATTAGGGTATTTAATTTTCTTATTTTTGAACTGCAGAAAGAATCAGAACATCCAAAATTATCTATAAAGTTAATTATAGCACATGTAATTAAATTAATAAATGCAATAATTACATCACGTGAAATTAATTAAATACCACATTACAGTCATGGTTGTGCAACAACTACTTTTGAAGACAACAGAAAAAGACAAAAAAGTCTGTTTTCAAGCCCTATCAATCCCCTTTACACCAAATCAATTCATTGTCTGTGTCTAAGTAACGGTAATGGACATAAAAAAATATACTATCAGAGAGACAGGGTTCAGTTAAAAGTTGCTTTTTTAAATCATTCCATTGTAACTCATTCCTAAACATTCACATGGTCCTTTTCAACGTGTCATCTCTATTCTAAGAAAACACAATCTACTATGTATTCAAATTCCCTGCTTTTCACTTTTTTTTTTTTAAATCAATGTCTGTTAGCTTAAGTTAAACTACCAGAAGCTTCAGTTCTAGTGACATTAAATATAAACATACAGAAGAGTCTGGTAGTCCTCTACTGCCTAACAAAAGAAAACTGCACTATTAAAATCAATGTGTGTTCTATTTTATTCATGTTACCTGAAATATGTCCTCAGATAATTCAGATGGTTTTGTAGGTGAGGTTAATTCCATCATTTCCTTCACTGTGGGGGAAAATTTTTAATGCCTGTAATAAAATAAAAATACGATGAGAGATTTTTTTAGTTTCCCTACATAAACGTCCTGCTTTGCCATGACGTGCCTGTTTTGTACAGGAATAGCAAAGCAAATACTCCTGTTTGAAAGACTTGTGTGTGATGCAGTTGGGGGTTCTACAACTCTTGGAACTCCTCTGGCACAAGTGATACCATTTCACTTCAAGTATTTCAAATTCTATGTTGTGTCTGTGCAGGACCAAGTTTTTCACTAACTCTCAAGGAGTTAAACAGATCTGAACTACTCAATTGTGGCCTCACAATTTGTGATGCTTCATTATAAAATTGGGCTAGAGAAAAAAGTCCTTCAAATTTTGAGATACACAATGCCTGGAACTGTTAGGAAACAGCAAATGAAGCACTGTGGGTTTTCAGGGTTTTTTTGGAAAGGGAAGTTAATGTTTTGAGAAAATTAATTCTGCAATACAATCATCTTAAAAGTACCTATATAGGTATCTATTTTGAAGTCTTCTTTAGCTAAAAAATATCATCACATATCAAACTATTTTATTTGTTTGGTTTTAGTGGCATACAAACAATACATACAGACCTCCAGCTAAATTAAAAGTCAATCAGTCATCAGACCAAGACAAGGTCAAATCTTTGTTTTATTTTTTTGGTTTTAGGTTTTTTTTCCTTTTGGCTGGAGGTCATGAGTGTTGGATTTTTGGTTGGTTGTTTGGGGTTTTTTTAACAGTTAAATCACTGTTCCACAACACTTCTTGCAAGAAAACTTGACTAATTAAACCAACACACAGGGGGCAAAAAGATAATTTAATATATATACTGTCCATCACAATGCCTTCAGTTTTGTTGCTCTAGTTCCATTGTGCCACAATCACTATTTTATACAGCATACTGCTAGATTAATTCAATGTTATTAAAAACTAATGCAGTTGTGAGACTGCAAATATTAAAATTTAAAAAATGGAGCAATGTTTTCTCCGACACTATTTTTATTCCAGAAATGAAATAAAATCAATCTTCTTATCTTCCTTAAACCGTGGTAGTCTCACATTCAAGTACAATATGATCTCATTTATTTTTGCCAATTGGAAAATTGATTTTTATAATAATATTTTTATAATTTGCTTCTCAGATGCGGCCTTGTGTCAGAGCAGCACATTCATAGGATGCAAGGGACAGGCAGGGGCTCTCTGCAGTGCTTATCCCCACACCTCTGCATAGTAACTGGGACTCACTAATCCTCAGAAATGGTATGCATCACACTTCCAGCTGAAAGGTATAAACATGCCAGCTCACCCAAAACGCTGCTGAAGCAAGCCCAGTACCCCTCAGCTAAGGAACTGTTCTGCTCACAGGCACATGAGTTACTTGAGAGCACATAATGAATTTTTGAATTAACCAAGTAATGAATTGAGGAACTCACAAGTCAAATCACTCTGTGTGAAGGGGACTGAGTGCTCTTTTGATTTGTGTGGCTTTGGGGTGTCTTTTTTCAAGCCCAAGGAGCCCATGAAATAAAGTTTACAGAGTACATTATCCTGTAAATTTTGGGAGATACAGACTGTGACAGTAGTCTATGTGACAAACAGGTTCTGATGTTATGCTAACTAAGAGCAAGCAAGCCTGAGAAAACCAAATTTGTCACTTGTTTAAGTTGTTCAAAAGCTTCTGACTTCCACAATGTACTGCATGCCCAGAGCTCAGGATTTAGGACCAACCTGGAAAGCTTTATCAGAGAGACAGCCTCAGTGCAGCCACAGCTTGTGTGATTCTCCAGCAGATTAACATCTCAAGGTCAAAATTTTGAACATGATTTGTTTTATTGAAAAAAGCTTCCTTATATTTTCAACTTGCAAAATGGAAGCACTTGATTTCTAGTTTTCCTAGAAAACACAGATTTTTATAACATGAGGGAAGAAAAGACAATCAGAAAAGAATGTAAAGAGTAAGAAATTTGAGATCCAAGACACCCCAGACCAAACTCTGATGTAAGAGTATGTTGAACAACAGTAAGGAGAATACCAGTAATAGTACAATAGAAAGTGTCAACAGTCTTATTACTAGGACCTAAGAGCCACAAATATTCCTAGTATATGTTTGGAAAAAAACCAAAAAGACTAGATTGATCATACAACAAGACTGATGCAATCCCTTCCGTCTCCAATTGTAACTTAGAAAGCTCTTGATTAAAACAAAATCTTTAGAGTACAAATTAAGAGAGTCATCTGAAGATAAAGAATTGATTTTCAATGATTCCTGTAAGCCTGGAGGGACTCCAAAAGCTGTGGCTATATTTAAAACCAGTAAGTGAGATGAATCAGACAACCTCTGCCCCATCAATCTGAGTTCCAAATAAAGTAACAGGGCTCTGCCATTAAGAACCACTAATAAAGCTTTTAGTGAGATTGTATAAAATAAGACAGGCATGTTTAGGGCAGCTTGACTTACTTTGATGACAATTTGTTTTAAGCAATAAAGGCTTTGAGGTGCACAGGTGAGGTCCTTGGCATTTCAGCCCACTCTCCTGTGCAGGTTTGGGTCGCTCAGGCAGGCTCCTCTCCCTGTTAATGCTCACAGTAAACAGATACCCAATGAGCTATTAATGGTGTCCTGGCTGCCTGATGGTGCAGGAAACAAAATACGTGCCTCCCTCATTTTCTCTGCCTTTTTTTGGTACCATTTTAAGGATTGTATTCCCCTATACAGGAGCACTAACACAATGACAACACACATGAGTTATTTCAGAACTCTGAACCTGAAAGCCAGGGCCCAAAGACACAGTGGGGGGACTCTGCTGTTCAGTTCAGTGGGACTAGGTGGGCCTTGCCAGCATCTTAAGTTACAGCCTGAAAAAAAAAAGATCTTTGGGCTACAGAAACAGTTTATAGTTTACAACTAGTAGGCCTAGAGTCAGATGTGGCTCCAAGGGGTTGCACAGAAAGGGACAGAGCTACACTAATTAGAAGTACATCAGAAAGCAATGCTAAAGGATGTTCAGGTAAGGTGATAGTAATTACTTTTCAGGGGAACCAATACAGTCTAAGTCATCCCCAACACCTTTGATTATGACTGAAGTCAGAGGAATTGAAGATGCTCAGGAGGTCATTACCATCTCTTAGGACGTGGCCCAAATGATTTACTCAAGATCACTCCAGCAACAGCCAAGAAATTTTATATTTGTCATCTGAGAGTGGTCCAACTTGTTTCCCACAGTTCCTCATTTTAAGTTCCAATATTTGGTGAAAAATCTGTACAAAACATCACTGCAACAGGAAGCAAAGGTTGATGTGTTCTTGTTTTGCCTCAAAGTCCTAGAGTCACAACAAAAAAAGTCATCTTGTAAGAGCTACTCATTTGAAAATAAGCCAAGAAAAGCAGTTGCTGTAAGATTTTTAAGTGCAGTATTCCAGCTACTCTTACTGTTTTTGCCAAAAATACTGACAAGCACTTCTAAACACTCCCCAAAAGAAGAGTTAATCAGAACTTTTCAAACACCATTAAGGTTTCACCGAAGTAATTTCAGCTTCAGTTTAAGGTGGGTTCACTCTTCATTAATCAAATATGTCAACGAGCTCTTTGGCCTAATGGTTTTGCATACAGAAAGGCAGGCTAAAGTAATGACTCCAAACCAGTCACACTGACAAACACTTCCAACAGCCTCATGGTGAGATCAGACTGTATTCTTTAGCCAATAGAAGCGGCAGGCTGCTGTTAGCAAAACTCACCAGATATAATGCCATAAATACAAGTGCATCACTTCACATGCAGAAATACTGAGCATGACAGGGATAAAACTGAGCAAAAGACAGGAACTTTGGAACTATTAACAAACCTCTAGAAAATAAAGTATTTCTTGACAATAAAAGTAGCATCTCTTCTAAAAATGCATCCATTTACAATTAAAGCTAAACAGGAATTCTCTCTTTCAGGTATTGGAGAGTTCTAGGGGCAGGACAGAATTTCTGCTAGTCTGTTTTTGGCCCAAATCACACTGAGTTCAAGCACTAGATAAAAACTTGCGGGTTTGGATTTTTTTCCTCTAAGATGGATTGATTAAGTAACCTGTACTGCCCTCATCACCATCTGTCTTAAAAGTCAATTGTTAACAGGAGTTCAGCTTCTCCATATCAGAGCCATGTGTCATCTCAGGAGGCATCAGAGCCATGGCTGACAGAGGATAAGCAGTTTTGGGAATACCGAGAGGAAGGGAATGGCTTAGTATCTTCAACTCTCCAAGTTGATCAGGAGTTACTCCTGGAGCACTTCATCTTGTTGTAGCAACAACTGCATAGGCCCACCATCACCTGTATGATCAACGTGGAAATCTCCATGCCCTGATTCCAGTCCACACTAACACAGGAGCACAAAGCTTGCCTTCTCTGCTAACTTCCCTCTTGGAACACCACCACTTACAAGTCACCCAGAATAGGGATCCTATCTCCCACTAAATCCCACATTTTCCTCCAGTCAGCAGATTTAGAGGTGCAGAATTCAGATGATGAATTCCATATTTTCCAACCAGATCCAATTTTTATGCCCGTGTTTGATTCCAGACTCTTAAGTTAAATTTGATGAGGATGGTACCACTAATGTGACCATTTTTCATCATCAGATATTTGACAATCTTACTAATGATAGCAAATACATTTGTCCTTGTGGATAACCACTCCACTACCAGTTTTACTCCAATATTCATGCATAGGTTCCTGAGCTTGCTGTTGATGGCAAGTCTCTCAGTGGCAGGGGAAGGCAGGCAGAGAAAGGAGGGCAAGGGCCAAGAAATTAGTCTTCTGATAATAAGAGTAAACAATGTGTCATATTTTAAGTAACTTTTCAGTAACTGCAAAGCATCTCTCACATTTTTAACCAAGGGAAAACAGGTCTAACACACTAGCTCCACTTTGGTATAACTTTCCCACTGGTATCCTCTCAGATAAAGGAGGTTAGGTTGTAATAAACAGATGAACAGGAACATTGGATGGAAATTTAAGTGCATTATACTCAGGCTTCTCAGTTTGCAATTAAAAAACTACAGACTTACATTCCTGTTATGGGTTTAGCTAGGTAGGCCTAAATTTAGGGCTTTAGAGTTCAGACTTGGTCTGGGACTGGCGGCTGACTTGAGCTGGGCTGAGCTAGCTGACAGCTGACTTCTTCTAGTCAATGGTATTCCATACCATATTCCAACATCATCTCAAAGGGATAAGAGCCAGTGTGGGAGTGGCTTAGTCAGTTACTTCATAGCTGGGGTCCCAGAAAGACACACCATGCCATCCCAGGAAGGATGAGAGGCCCAGGCCCAGCACCGGCTCAACACCATGTTATCTTAGGGAGGTAAAATGTTTGTTCTTAATCTTTCTCTCTGCTTAAGTCTGGCTCTGGGGAATTGAGTTCTCTGTAGTGATTTGTAGTTAGAATGGTAGGATTTGTGTTCACTGGGGAGTGGGAAGTTATTTCTTGTTACTTCTAACTTGTGTGTGTGTTATATTGTAGTTTCCTTTAATTTTCTCATTTCTGTATAAATACACATAGTTAGTTTAAGTTTAAACCTAATTTGAAGGGGTTTTTCCCCCCTTTCTCCCTTTTCTCAGTGTGGGGGGGAAAGAGACTGGCTCCAACCCTCTGTGTTGGGCAGTTTGTGTTTGGCCCGCTCAACCCAAGACAATTACATTTAAACTGAAGTCAGAAGGAGAAAAACAAACATGCAAATTTTGAAAACCCCAGGTAACAGAATATCTAGGTATAATATTTAAAAAATGAAAAAAAAAATGTGATCTACTTGGGGAAACTGTATCTTCATAGATTATGTCAAAGCTTAAGACACGTGTAATTGATTTATCTAGCCCAAGACAAATGAGACACATGGAGAGCCAAGACACTAATGGGTTTAAGGAACATTCATTAAGCTTAACTAAGTAAAACATAGTTTGTAACATACAGAGTAGCTTTCATAATTTATATGTATTCAGTTTTTATATTTTCATTAATGTATACATTGAAGACCATACTGACATATGAAAAATTCTAGTTTAAGAAAATAAATCCCCATGTAAAAACAATATACAAGGTCAGATCAATTTGCCGTTGTGAGCGTAGAGACTTATTCACGCTATAACATTGCTGATGAATCTAAATTTAGTTCTTTGCTTTAAGCATGGAACTTGAGATTTGTGAAAGAGAAAAAAATAGAGTTAGATAAAATCAAGCCTGTCTCTGGACTCACAACTTGCATGGCACAGGGCTGTTTTGTCTTGTTTTTTTAAAAAGAAAAGCATAAATATTTTGGTTTTAAAACTCAAGATAATACCTAAAACAAACCTGCATTATTATTTACATTCCTTAGAAAAAGCCTTGAGTGCTCTGACTGCAATTTGGGTGCAGCTGCTCAGCATATATAGGTGGGAGCATCTCATTTATTTTTCCTTCATGAATTCAAAGGCTGGGAGGAGTCAGCTGCCAGACAGCCCTTCTCCCACATTTTACACAGGAGAACACATGGGTGTTCGCACACTTGAAAGCCTCTCCATCTTCCTTGCTTTGTTTTTCTCAAACTCAGCTTTCCTTCTATTAAGGCTGTACAAACTTTTTTTTTTAATATATTGGTTTTTGGTTCTGTGAGATTATGATAATGCTCATTCCTTGCTGGACCAGTTTCAACAATTATTCAGTAATTCTGGCTCACTCATTATGCACTGATAATTCAATGGGTATGAAAGTCATTAGATAACATTAACCTTTTCACTGCCATTACATGCACACATTGAAGCACTCATTGTTAACTGAAAAGCTTAACTTAGGCACTGGTATAGAACACAAAACATCCAACAGTAGTTGCCTCATACTCCAAAGTATAAAAAACATTTTTATTTCCTCAGTTGCATATTTCCAAACTACAGTCAGACTATTTGCAGAGAATGTGAAGAGACTGTATCATGGAACAGAGATGTTGTTACACACAACAAGTTATTATGAAGTTGCAACAAAAGCAGGTGGAGATGAATTCTGTTATTTCTCCAATAGTTTTTACTGGAAGCATATCAGTGTTACCTGATCTAAAAACCTTAGTCTGATAAGTTAGACATATTTCCCTTAGCCTTGAAAGAAATGACATTGTAAACAACTTTCCCAAGTTAATTCCTTACATGTAGAAAAAGAAGTGTACAGAATCATCATGACTCTATCTACTAAATTAAGAAAGATTTGATTTTTATCCTTCATAGCAAAGAACAGCAAGGATTATTGCTTAGCAGCTTTTACTTTTTAAGGGTTGTCAGCTCTGAAATGTACTCCTGGCAGTTTTACTACCGCTGCTTTCAGGTTTCTTCTTCTTCTTCTCATCTTCATGGTTAAGACATGGGGGAAGGAGAGACACTGAAAAAAGTCAATCTCAGTTGCTTCCTTTTCCTTCCCCTGTTAACTGCAGTTTCATTCTAACAGTACTGAGGTCAAACATGAGTGGTTTATAGTACATTTTTTTCCACAACAACCTGGGCTCAGTTTCAAGCCAGTTATCCAAAGTCACACCAATTTGATTAAGCACCACCATCCCCCGTCATCAAGAAGCTTTTCTAGTGGCAACACCTACAGTGGTAGGACAGTAAAGATGAAGATTTAGTGACAGACACAAGGACTCAGAGGTTGCTGCAGATAAGCACGAAGTTTATTGTGCAAGAAAGGGCTAAACAAGTGATCTCTGAATACTACAATATGAGAAACATGATCTGCTAACAATTAACAGATCTAATTTGTCATGGCAGTGCACAGCTCCTGCATTTTGAAGTATACTCTGCAGTTGGGCTTGTGGGTTTTTCCATACATTTTATTTAGTTGCATTTTGACTTAAATGAATTTTGATAGTTGCTGTGCAGTTTTTAGAAATGAAATGATACTGAATAATTTATGGAAGAATATATAAGTAACCCCAAGCTCACAGGAAATTTTATAAATATGTGTCCAAGTGCTTCCTTGCACACGGCACAGCTATGAACTCAGGCTGTCCTGGTGCCTGCTGATCCCAGGGAGGGCAAGAAAATAATGCTTGAATGAACTTCATAACGTAAGTTAGCTGGGTTCAAGCTGGATAACTTCTTAATTGTTTTAGTGCAGGCTAGCAGAGATGTGACAACTCTTGAAATTTTTCAAAAAAATTCCAGAGAAGAACATTAGTGTCTCTTGAGGCTCTCAGCTCAGCACATTCAGTGATGCAGCAGGGAAACTTCTCCAGTTCAACACAACCAGACTACTTCTAGGGAAAAGTGTGGCATGGCAAAAAGCCTGCAATTCAGGTACAGTATAATGCTTGAGAAAAAATTATAATTCTAGTCAGCTTTAACTGGAGCCTTAATGTAATGTTTTTGCTGAGCACAATTGCATATTCTAACACCATTTTTCTAAATCCCAGGCAGGAGCTGATTCTAAACAGAGCAAATTTTCTCATACACTTTTGTTCTACTGAAAGCTACCAAATAAATTTTCTTCCTGGGAAATGTAATCTAATTATCGTGACTACTGGCCACATGTCATCAATAATGCAAATTAACTTTAGCACTACTGATATATATCAGCCAGATCTTGTCCCAGCATCCCCACAAAGTAATAAATGATCATTTAGAACAGAGATTTTTAGACTTCCCTTCAGACAGTATTAGCCAGAGCAACTGAAAAATCCCACTTCACAGATTTTTTTTCTTCCTCTTTTCTTCCTTTTTTTCTTCTCCAGTGCCGTTAAAGTAACCAGCATAAAAGTGGCACCCACACTGTGTTCAAAGGTCTTGCTAAGGACCAATTTAGGATCACAACAACTGTTTTCTATCCCAAAAGACAACTTCATTTACACATAATCATTCAGCCAAAAGATTTGCCTGTTTTCCTAAAAATGTTCTTTACTAAGGAACATTATCCAAACAAATATTTTTATGTAAAATACCTAATGTAGTAGGTGCTTAAGAGGTAAAATGAAAAAAGAAATATGAGTGAAGTATTTATAGGATCCCAAATAATTCTTAATTTTTCTTATCATGACATAACTTATTCCATGAAATCCAACGCTCATCCAGTTCTACTCAACTTCATGGAATATAACATTTATCCACACTTGCTCCATGAATAGCTTTGTTTCTGCAGATGATCTACCAAAGCCAACATGTGTGCTGCCTACACAGACCCTAACACAGAGGCAAAATATGTAAACAGCTCCACCCAAACTTAAAGTGATAAAGTTTAGTTCCATTAAAATACTGTCAATAACAGAGGAAGGAAATGGCATTCACAGAGGAGCAGCTTTATATCCAAGCACCCTCCAACTTTCTATAAACAATTTAATGCAAGTGCAACGCTGCAGGCATGGATGTACCAAGCCCTCCCAACCCCACCAGACCCCCTAGTGCATTTCCCAGTCTAATCATAACCAACCAGTTCAGCCAGCCAAGCCAAGCAATTATTTATCTTATTTCTCTGACTGATAGAAAAACATGCTTCTGTAATCATGTGTGTCTAGATAACACATTTCCTATACAAAAAATCCCCATGGATCAAACAGATCAATAGGTCTGGTACAGATCAATAGGTCTGGTCAGTTTATCTGTGCATGTTTCAAGTTTAGTTTGCAGGAATGCATGAGAAGTGTTATCACTCCCTGGAGTCATGTAAAATTCTCACTCATCTAACTTTTGAAGACTTTTAGCTTGCAGAACTCAACTAGGAACACATTTGGAATGTTCTGTTATCTCAAACTTAACCAGGAAGTTTCAGTCATAGATTTAATGATGGAATTGGTCAAGTGTTTCTGTTTTTCCACGCAGTATTTTCCAACTCTGATAAATGCAACAAATTAAAAAAGTTTGTTTGGGTTTAAATATTGGGTGGGTTGGTTGTTTTTCTTAAATTGTTGGGGTTTTTCTTAAATTTTTTTTTTCAGATTTTTTTAAAATTCATTTCTTTTTAAATCCGGGGAAAACCAGAGTCACATATCAGTAAAGTGTCCATATATTTTAAAAAATAAAAAACACTATGAGAAATCAAATTGAGGGAACATGCAGCTGTTGGGCACTACAGCAGAACATTTGAAAAGCTGACAGACACAGCACAACTTCAGTCATTCCACTAGCACAAAACGGAATACACACGTACTAAGTGGTGGGACCAAAAGTAACCTCAAAACCTTTGGTAACTTTCCCAAACGATGGTTTGTACACTGGAAATCAAGTGTTTAGGTACTTCAATGGCTGTTTCCAGAAGTTAGGTCAGAAATATCCAATGTTGACAGTTTCAGTGAATCCAAGTGAAAACAAGCACAGACAGACTAAATGGTGGCTTTAAAACAAAACATTTCTAACACTTCCTAGGGAGTATCTAGTAAGGCATCATTTGGTATCAGCTAAGTAGTAAACTTGGTTAAAAGTGACTTTTCTCCTTCCCTCACACAGCTCAACTAATAAACCATTTAGACTGCTCTAGATCAAACCCAGAGGCCAAGAACAGCATCCCAGACTAATTTATTTCCTTATTCTATTAAAAACTACTTTCTTTAATGCTTACTCCATTAGCATGTTTTCAAGACTAAGTCAGTAGTAAGAAAATGAATTTTCTTCCAGAAAAGTTTCAAAGTCAACAGGGTTAAAAAGAACAAGTTCTACAGCACTAATAATTTTTTTTAATTGTTTGCACAAGGATGCTTTCCAGCTGAGTCTCCAGGTACACTGCCAACTAATTGTGTAGCACAGAGGTAACAACCCTCCCAGTGTAGGCTAAAGTTTCTTCTTTATAATGGTAATTTCAAGAGTCTAAGACTACCACTGTAATTTCTAGATGCATCCAGCAGCACCTGATCCATAAAAAGAACTTTCCAAATAAAGTGGTAAATAAGTGCAAGTATCTACCCACAATTTTGCCTACCACTTGAAACCTCAGAGCCCCAGGCTCCCTAATGAACCTCAATGGTTTTCCATTGTGGAACCTAGTAATTAATTTCGTTTACATTAATTCATATTCATATACACAGAGGAAGGTGATACGAAGAACACTCACAGCTTCCAAGTCACAGAGGTAAAATCTTTCCGTGTAACACCTGATTTGTCACCCATTTGACCACATAGGTCTTTGTTTAGCAAACCTGAATGCAAACTACATTTCTAATGTCATGAATTTTTTTGTTCACAGGATGATTTTTCTGAAGCTGTTCACAAAAAAATATAATTATTTATTCTAGTAAGGCAAGCTAATTTAGTACTAGTGTTATTTCACAATCAAAATATCCTTTACCATATATTAAATAGAATTAAGAAGTCTAAAACTAAACCACACACCATTAACAACCACAGAATGCAGTTTGGGTTGGTATAGGTGTTCATCACTTAAAAGAAAACATTTTGCTACATTTAGTCCAAACTTAAATATTTCCTCTTTAAAAAAAACACACAAGCAAAGGTCTTTTTATCAGTGGGATTTGAGGCATTATCATCTTCCCTTTACTACATCTACCTATGACAAAAATGGATTATTTCAAGTTTGTGAAACTAATTCCTTGTTGGCAAGCTGGCTTCTAAGAAAACTCATCTTGTAACTAATCCAACTGCATTTAAAAAGGTACCAGTTGGTCTGTTGTATTCTTAATACGGAAAACATCTGACTTCATTAATTACAAATTACAAATAATTAGCTTCTCAATAAGATACTGTTCTAAAGTGCAACTGAAGATATTTGTGAGTGGACATGGGGGAGAAAACACCATGCAACAGGGGGAAAACAATTAAAACCACGTTCCTTGATTTAGTAATACCTAAGGGAGACAATCCTCTGAGTTAAAAGAATAAGTCCACATTCAAAGTTTACTTTGTATTTTATGAGGAATAATTTCTCATATGAGATAGGTTTCCTTTGCATAAATGAAAATAAGAGTCTGCATTAGCTGAAGACATAATTTAAGTAAGTAAATAAATAAAATAATTAATTAATTAAACCACCCAACAACAAAAAATATCCCAGTCTTGATGTATTTCTAGTAACAGGATGTTTTTATATCTGAAATCTTTTCTGAGCAGCTATGACTGGATAATGCTGATCTTGCCTGTTTTCCATTCCTGGACTGAGGTCTAGAAGAGCTGAGGTAACAGGCTGAGAAATGCACTCTGTTCATTAGAGGAGCAGTCTAGCAGCACACATTAGCAAAGGCTCTATTGTACATCAAGTTGCAAAATCATTCTGAGATCTAAGAGTCCCTGGCTGATGGCCCAGTAAGTAGAGATTTTTCAAACTAGATGGAAGTGACAGTCTCATTTGCTATCAATTTTTATGCTAATAAAGACACGCAAGACCTGTCTTCACCAGTCTCTTCTGAGTTTTTAATCAGTTTTTGGCCATCTCTGCATAACCTAAAGGAGCCATTTAGCACAAGAGTAACCTCTGAGACCAGTAGTCACTGGCCAAGGGCACTCAGGAGCACAAAGAATTAGACACAATATTGACAGTGCAGGTCCACCAGAAGCTGCACTATTGATCCTCCTGTAGTACATGGTTTCGAGTCAGTTGCATACATTAGGGAAGTGAACCTCCACTGCCATCTTCTACCACATGCCTAAAGCTGCATCTGCACTCAAAGGAACACTTTCCAAGAATTGTATAGGAACAAAGAATGCAAGATACTCAGCCTTCAAGCAATCAAAGCTACAGAAAGACTTTCAGAAGCTTTTTACAGTCCTACATTGTACAAACCCCTCCACATTGCTTCCATCCCTTCCCAGGCTGCTCAGTTCCTTGTCCTCAGTCCATTCTGACTTCAGAACTCCTGTATTTGACCTGGAGCCTCTAAGCCTGATCAGATCAGTTCCAAGGAGTTTTGAGATTCAGATTTTAAACTACTGGACACAAGACACATTCCAAAAATTGTGTGAAAGGGGAAACATCCTTATGAATCACAGAATTGATGATATATCCATCAGTCATGGTATCACCTGTATATTTACTCTCCCACTAAACACTTGGTATTCAGTAGTACACAGGGAATACAGACAATGTGATTTCCTAGAGTGAAAGGTCACCAGCTTTCATACAATATCTGTACCAAACCCCCTCTATTTTATTTGACTCTAAAATTTCTCCTTTCTTTGTAATGAATATAACATTCATGAAGTCAAAAAAAAAAAGCACCACAACCCCTCCCTCTAAAAACCAGAGTAGGTTCCACGTTCAAAAGTCAGATTTTGCTAAAAGATTAAACAAGCCCCAAAACAGTGAGTTTTCTATTACTGTCCCCCAAATTTTCTTTTGTTTAGTATCTAGCACATAATTTAGGTCTAAAAGGCTGTAGGCTGTTACTAAAAGGGAAGTTTAGAAGCCTGTAGCAACAGGAGCTTCCCATCAGCAGTTAATAATAATAAAGATTACACAAGAAGAATTTTATTGCTGGCTGATCACTGCAATGACAACACTGAAGCAAGTCAATTGCCCCATGCTGTTCTGGATTTTTTAAGGAAGTTTTTCATATGTAAAGTAACTATACATTTTACCCTTTATGACTTTTACTTCAGGCAAAGAGAAAACAAAGTCAAGGGAAAAATTGTAAGATAAGCTCTCTGTTAGCAGAGCAGCTTCTTTCTTATTTTTATTTTAACATCTTTTTGTCCTCCCCTTTGACAAGATTTTTGATTACTGTTTCAAAAAGTGCATTTTTCTCCCCAGAAACTTTAAACACCTTGGAGTGCTGGGCTTTTCCTCACCTCCCAAGAGAAGGTTTCTTCACTGACAATTTATCAAGACATGCAATTCTGCCCCCTCTCCCCCTCCCCCCAAAAAATCCTCGGCAAATTTAACAGTTTCCAAAAAGAAGTAACTTGTGAGACTACTGTAAAGAATTCCAGAGCCATCTTTCACCATGGAGTGAAGACAAATGAAAATTAATATATATGGAACATATCATAACCCAAGGAAATTAGAATAATTCTACTGTCACACATGAGGTGTTACCTGCTGACTGCAGCTTCAGAGCTGGGCCACAGGGTCATGATAAATGCAGCAACGGGCTGCTTCCTTGATAGGAACCTCAGCACTTCAAGTTATGATTAAGGAATGGAGCTATTGCAAGCAGCTAATCCTCTGCTGAGGAAACAGAACCTCAGTCCTGGAGAGGAACTGAAACATCTCCCACAAGTGTTCTGCAGCAGGATGTACCTGCAGTGCATGTATTTGTTTAAATACAGACATTTGCTGCCTAGATTTTTCACTGTAAGTACCCCCAAAACAGTAACTATCCCCTAAGAGGGCAAGAACAAATACTGTCCCTTATCATCTCCCTCACTGGCTTCTTAAACAAAAGGAAGTTTCCTAAAACACACCTGCTGCACTATAACTAAGGAATTCCCTGCTTTCCCAAGTAAAACACCACATTGAAAGAACATGAAGTTGTGCCAGAGAGATAATATCAAAGAAACTCACAAATACAAAACATACCATATGTCTCACTGTAAAGTGAGAGTGCCTGTGAACATGCTCACCAGCTCTGTGAGAGACACATTGCCAAGACCCTGAAATTACTGCAGTTCCCCGTTTGAAGCTGAGAGTTATTGACCAAACAGACTTGGAGATCTTCCAGCTTGTTAAAGGTGCTAATGATTCATGTATGCAATTTTTGAAGAAAGAAATGGGCTTCAGCAGTGAGTTTGATTTTTCTGTCAAGAAGTCAAACTGCACTTTAAGTTATGCAATGCTGTTATCTTCCTGAATGTGCTGAGACCCTTAAGAGAGAAATTGTAATTAAATATATTCCCTGAACAATTTGCCTTCAAAAAGGCAAAGATACATAGGAGGTTTCTGCCTACTGTAAACTCTATTTTTTAGACCAAGTACATTTATTAATGTGCTCAGCATCACTGTGCCATAACACTGTTCCATCACTGGAGGCACCTGTGCAAAAATGCTTGCACAGTTTAACACTAGCAAAGTTTAACTTTGTCAGAAGCCTTTTCAACCACCTAGGCAAGGAAAGAGTTTGTGCTAAGTGATCCTGTATTTATGCATTTTGCATGCAATGCCATGGAAAAGTGCTGCAGCACATTTGTCTGTTATCTCTCCTGTCATAGTGAAAAAATAAATAGCTTGTAAAAGTGTTTTCTGTTTGTTTTCAGAAGTTTCTGTTTAAGCCAGGGAAAGAGAGGAGGGGGATGGCTCTCAGGGACACTTACTGTTGTTAGGCAGACAGAGGGAAAATAAGAACTTTTTGCCTCTATATATATTATGCCCCTAAATTTTAAGAAATTTTTCCTTATTATCACTAATATTCTGGAGTTTCTAGTTAAGTCAAACCAATCAATAAAGCTTTCAAAAAGACATAACTATAAGTGGAGAAGATAAAAAAAAGGAAAATGAGTATATTACTGGTTGGGGAAAGGGAGAAAGGTGAAAACCAGCTCTCTCATCTGGGATTCAAAGAGGATAATATGAGTTAAATCTCTTATTTCCAATCCTATAGCTAGAAGTTCTCTGTTAGTGTCCCATCATAAATCTCAATCTTGGCAGCACCCATGAAAAACTAACATGACCAGCAAACATTGTCAGGAACAATGGGTCAGTTAGATTAGCTTAGTCAAGATAAATCTAAATCAGATACAAGCCTGAATATTGTATATGCATATGTGTGTCAATAGTCTCAAAGTATTCCTTTCTGTTCTAAAGCAGAAGAGCCTTTCAAGAAAGTTACATGTAGAATACCTTGTGAAGTGCAGAAACATGAAAAAAATAAAGAAAAAAAACAAGGAAGAGAAATCAGGTTTGCTGTAAACATTTTTGTAAATTCTAGGAGGTGGTTGGTCTAGGCAAACCCTATTTAAATAAATCAAAATACATGGAAGATGTGCTTTGACCTCAGATCTCCTATCTGAGCATAAATAAAATGTGTCAGTGATTGCCATGAAGAAAATACACAGCAAGTTAATCCTCTTTTAAAGATCATAAATGTGTAGTACAAGGAAAATAAATTCCTCAAAGAAAGATTTTCTAAATTAACTTTGACAGTAAGCCAAAGTTTAAATCAGAAAGTAATAAATCATTTATTGGACTTGCTGCATTTTTTCCTGTTTTGTTTTTTCTTTAATCATACTTAATTGCATAACTCTGTCCCAGACACATGTATGTGTAAGAAGCTTTTTCATGGCAAAGACTGTGCACAGAAAATTGCAGAGTTGTGTTTGATATAACTGTTACATTGACTTCTAAATTCCAAAAGCCTCTTTGCCCCACTTACTCAATGCACCAAACTTATCAGATCTACATCTGTCCCATAGAACCTGTTCCAAACCTGAAATGACATTATCATGTAATGAATTCACCAAAACAGTCACTGTATAAGACTAAGAGCAAAACAATGTAATTCCGTGAAACTGAAGCAAGAGGCAATGATGCTTCAACCTCATATTTCAAGAATAAAGTGCTAGTGTAATGAAACATCAACATTCAATCTCCTAACACAACTCTTTGATCTTAAATAAATATATACATACATACATATATATATGTGTGTGCGTGTAAAGGGGAAAAATTGCTAAATTAGTTGAACCTCTCAATATTTTTCATGATAACATGAATGGCATGTGCCAGTTTATTTTTCAGACGTAGTTCTGCTAAGCAAATGGTGATATGAAAGTTTGTTTTAAAGTCATACACATAAGTGAAAAAGAGTCCCAATTTGAACAACTTCATAGGAAAGAGTCACTGCAAGGTTTTGTTTAAGTCCAAGACACCCTTCTGTTTGCTTTTGAAAGGAACTTCCATCCAGAGAAACGAAGGAAAGATCCACGAGACAAGGCTGTTACAAGCAAGTCCCACACCACAATTAACTGTGCTGCTGGCAGAGGCTCCCAACATCTCCACGCCCCAATCCTCCCAGCACAGCCGTAGCACTCACAGAGTTACTGCTGTTGGAAAAGACTCCTGGATCACTGAGTCCAACCATTAACCCAGCAGTACCATAGTCATTGCCAAACCATGTCCCCAGGTGCCACAGCCACACACTTTTGAACACTTCCAGGGATGGTGATTCCACATTTCAAATGTGGCTGTACACGACTTTACACCAGCAGTTCACTAAGTGCCAACAGCACATGGCCCGTGTTAATTCCAGCTGCTAATTCCTGCTCAAAACAGCCCTCCTCACACCCCAATCATTTGTATGAGGATAAACTTCTCCACCTGTTTGTCCCTCCACCTGTTTGTCCCTCCACCTGATGCAGCACAAACTTGTTGGAACTACTGCCGTTTCCTCTAATTGATTCCAAAGATGAGTAGGAATTGCACATCCTGAAGCTTCAGAACAGATAAGCCACAAGCATTTAAAATGAAGTCAGAAAGAGTGAGAGGAAGAGAAGGAGGGAAAGAAGGAAGAAGAGGGGAAAATAACATAGTTGTGTTTGTTCACATACAAATGCAAATCATGAGGGAAATTGATTTTACATGTCTCAAAGGCATTGAAGAACAGGTCCAAATGCCCAGAGAAAGAGGTAATAAGACAAAGGATAAGAAATATCATGTACTTTTTTAGTAGGAAAGGAATGTACTGAGTCACACTGATGTCTTTTATACAAATACAGTTTTTCTGGGGAAACTCCTCTGTTAAGAGTCTTCATCAGGGAAAGTAAATATCTCTAATAAGCTTTGAAGAAGTTGTACTTGATAATGTTAATCAACTGGAAGCAGACAATAAATGGAACTGGCCTGTGCTAAGCTTTTGGGCTCTGAGGGATTCTTGAGCACCACAAATTATCAACAATAACACTTAAAAAAACCCTCAGAGTGGAAGTCAAAAAAAATCTAAGTAAACAAGGAAAGCACCTCAAGAAGGTTAGCTGGAATTGCAGATTCCCTATGCTAAATAAGATACTTGGAAAAGACTTAAATTCAGAAACCACAAGTTTCAAAGCATTTGCTATTTTGAGAGATTCCAGTTAATCCATACCTTAGTTAATCAGGCAAAGCAACTCGTCTGTGAGGAGTATTTTTGAATGAGTACAGAAGCTACTGGAGTTTGCTGCATTCCATGTAAAGCCATACATACCATGCAGATTTGCTTTTAACCTTTTTCAGAGGAAAGAAAGATGGTGCTCAACCAGGCAGATATATGCAGTGGCTAGAGATGAACACAGATGAAAATCATATTCTCAAGAAATAATGCAACTAGAAAAGTTTAATACAATAGTGTATCCAACTAGAACACAAGTTTGAAGATATAATTGATCTTTTTGTTTCAATAGACAAGGAATGAGCAACCAAGACCCTTCACAATAGTGATGGATGTAGGCAAATATTGATCTAACCTACTTTCCTAAACTTGTAAAAATTTTAAATAAATTTTGAATAAGCCATGTGTTAAAAAGAGTTATTTATACTAAAGATACATATCTGAAGTATGTCCACATATGAAACAAGCTTTGAAACTTGGCAGATTAAATGGAGAAAGCCCCACTTCAACCCACATATGTCTATCCAGGCAGCTGCAGTAAGAGCATTGAGGAACTGTTTTTACACCAGCATAGTTGGAGCCTAGAAGTTGTCTGTATTTTGATGGTAGAATAAAGACTGAACTCAACCATTGACTAGAAGAGATGGCTTTGACATTCATATATGGAGATAAGAAGTACCACATTGCTTCTATAAAAGGCCACTTCTACAGGAGCACAAACTGCTCCAAGATTAGGGCTGGGTCTAGGTAGACATTGTTCTTTTGGTGAATACCTTTTATCTCCCCTCAGAGAGATGAAAAGATTTTTCAGCTATAAGGAGCTGCTTTTGAATAAGAAGGGTTTTTCTATACACTGAAATATCGGCCAACATATATGACATTTTAAGTCTGAAACAGCTGGGCATGACCAAGAAAATAAGAAATAAGGATCCATAAATATCTGTCCCTGTTCTTTATGTTTTTCATTTCCACTGAATTTTTGAATTAAAGCAAATTCTCCTGGATCCTTTCCCACCCCTGGGAGACTCATTTCATCCTCTCTGATGCCAGTCCTTGCTGAAGAGTCCTATTGCTATTGCAAATCTCTCAAATGCCTCATGGACTCCAGAATGCTCTTTCCCTGACTGTGCTTAGTGAATCCCCAAGGCAATTAAAAATACCCTCCACTGCTCTTCTCTATGTGTTTTATCTGCCCCAGCCATTCCTTAGCAGACCTTCAGGTATAACAGGGACACGCAAGTCAAGTCAGCTCTCAGAGCTGGCATTACCTGACACTCATATAAACAACCTGACACAGTAACTCAGTGGGGGCTGATGGTAATAGAGACATAGATCTGAAATAGTTATAATTATAGTTAGCTAGAAAAGGATATGATTTGTGAACTGAATACATACCTGGGAGAGCTTTGGAGTTTGCAGGCACACCCTCTAGACCATTACATTAAAATAGATGAAATTAGGTCCACAGTTGTGTTGTGTACATGCCCATCTGATTTGAAGACAACATAACTACTCAGTCTCACATGAAATATAGATGTGTAGATTATGATATTCAGGAATACTTCCAAGAAAATTAATTATAGCTCTTAAAACAGATTACCCAGGACAGCACATTTCCAGGCTGTTTAAACAATTTGAAGTGACTCAGGAAAGCAGAGGCTCATTGCACAAATACAAAAAACACCAGCTAAGTGGAAGTGCTAATGGTAGCACAATAAAAAATAACCCTCAAAACAAAGGAAGCAGAGATTTGTTTCTGAAGTTTGGAACAAACAAACAAAGACAGTTCTGCAGATTTTAATTCTTGATTTCACTTTCCTGAGATCCTTTTCTAGGGGATACTTGGCCAAGCACACAATTGTATGCATTTGTTTTCACTAAACACAGTGTATCTGAAATTAACATCTCTGGAAATAGACTGCAGTTTGATGGGAATGAGTTTAAGGACTGTCTAATGTCAGAGGAGTAACACCACCACCCTCATTAATCTTACCTCCCAGATAACAGCAATATACAAATTAATATGGCACTTAGATAGCAGAATTAATTCAGGAAAAGCTTATACTTTTTTCTCCAGAAAATCAGAAATAAGAATACCTGGATTATAATGAACTGATGTCAGAGTTCTTGGTTACTTGCAGGTAGATAAACCAAAACAAACCTAAACTTCCTTCTTAAAAGTGCTGCTGAGCAGGTCACAAAGGGGAAAGCGCAGCTCTAAGCAGTTTTGTGCCAGGCTCAGCCCTGCAGTGCTGTGGGGTCTGAAGCCAGGACAAAGAGTATTTCATGAAAATATCTTATCTCCTGGCCACTTGAAAAGCTGAATTCATGAGGCATAGAGACACACAGGTTTATCTAAGGGTGCAAAGCCTTCTGGGGTACCTGTGGAGGACCAGGGAAGATGGCACAGATCATCTTCATGCACTCTTGTCCATACATGGGGCTGAAGATTTCTATTTACTGTGCACACACTCAAAAGAATTTAGCTGAAAGTAACTCAAAATCAGGTTTTAAAAAACCAAAAAATAAACATAATGAGTATGTCACTGATGGCCCAAGATCACATTCTGTAGGTGGAAACCGAATGATTGTTGGCATTTTCTGTCAAAAACTTTACAAAGCCTCATCAAAGAGATCACTTTCTTCTAGGGCTAAGCAGAAGGATGAGAGAAGAAAGACTGGATTTCAGCATATCATGACAGAACTCAGCAGGAATGTCTACAAGAAGAGCTACAAAGCATATATCATTTGAAGCACTGAACTTTAAAAGAAATTTCCCTTTACACATGAATGTAGCTTCTGTGATAATCTCCAGTCTGTTTATTCATCAGCTGGAACTCAGGATATGAATGTGAAGGTGACAGGAGCAGTGAGTTTTATGTTCCTGAAGTGTTAGAAAAGGTATTAACCTTTTAATGATTCTTCATTCAAACCCAACTTTCCCAGTGAAAAGTAAACCAACTTGTCTTATTTTCTCTGTGATATTAAGCATGAAAAGAACTTGTAGTTCATAGCTGGAGAAATAGTGAATATGAAAGATTTTGCTATTTACATCAGTTCAGGACTTGTCTAAGTGACACACAAACAGCAGGATCATCAATGTAGCAAAACAAACCCATATATAACAATTGAAAATTCAGCCCAAAGGCCAGACAAACATCTTCCAAAGGCATCTTTTTTCAAAATGTCTAGGATAGCCTAATTCCAATCTTAAGTAAATGTACTGTAAATTTTTTTAATGTGATTTACTAGAGGGTTGGACAGGCTCAGAGAATTGATAATGGATATTATGGAGAAAAGCTACATGAATATCTTTGAAATGAAGGACAAAGCAAGGATTTTTCATTCATTCTTATTTCAGTTTCCTGGGATGTGAACCACAGGTAGTTTAAAAACAGAAAATCATTATGCATAACCCATATCAGATAATTTTTTCAGTAATTAATTTTAAACAAAGATACTAGATCAAAAACAGATAAATAACCCTTGAAAATTATTCCTAAGTGCTGTAAAACATCCAGTTACTAGTTTTCCACTTCCCAGAGAAGTATCCTAGCAGGCATAGCAAGAGATTTTTTTTCCTGTGCTCTACAGGCTTTCAGCGGGAATAATGCATTTCTTTCTGTGTGTTATTTATCCAGAGGAGGAATTGGATATATTATCCATCCAAGGTTTTTCCTGCAGTTTGTCTTTTCACTGCACTATTAACATAAAGGTATTCTAGATGAGCAGTTTTCTTCCTGTTTAATTATTCCTGCCACCTGCATCTGGGAGTCAGCCTCATATACTGGACTTTTCATCGGGAGCAACGCATGCCTCTCAGAAGGTAAAGGGATCGTCCTGTGGCATATCCGAGTTAACAGCTTGCTTGGCAGGATCACTGGAGACAATGAGGATGTGGAAAATCACAACTCCACATTCAATATCCCATTCATGACAAGTTTCTGGGATGGAATGTTATACTTTATTCAAATACAATGGAACTCTATACCCTGTGCAAACCTCTAGAACATCACAGGTGGAAGCCTGGCTGTATAAACAGGTGCCATTCTCATACTGTGCATAAGGAACAGTGCGCGCATCTCTGTCCCTTCATGGAAAATGATGAATAAGAGCTATCTGCCTGCATCATATCATATGAATATCTAGAATTTAAGGGCTTAAATGACCTGAAACATTCATCTCTCTCTCACATGTCTATATGTTAAACTGAGGATGCTAAAGTGCTTCTGAGCTTTTGGGCTCCCACCAGCTGTGTCCCTACGCCAAGAGTAAAGCCCTAGTTCATGCCAGGTTTTCCAGCCTGCTGACCCTATTGCCAAGCAATCCCTGAGCCAGGGAATCAGAGGCAAGAGAGCACCAGAGAGTTTACATGAAAGTATTTTTTTCCTATGTTGATGTAACACTGTTGGCAGAGAAATTAAGACTCAGATCCTCATATGGATTGGACTTGATCTTAAGAATCTCTCCTAACCTAAATGATTCTACAATCCTATACCCTTGCTGGTCTGGTCTCAGGATTTTCTTCCATACATTGGATATATAAAGTGCTTTGAAGATGTTTGTCTCTTGTTTGTGGTCATGCATCTAATGTTCAGCAGGGTTGAGAACAGAATTCACTGGGGTGATGCAGCACTTTGGAGCATTAGAAGAGAGATTCTCACTGGAACTTGCATGACTTCAGTGTAGTTCAGACAAAATTTCAGCTGGACAGCTCATAGGTTATGCTCACTGATGTCTGAAAAGGACCAAAACAGTCTTTCTGTTCTTCCCCATACCATTAATGGAAGTACAGGTCCCTCAAATGGCTCTTACACAACACCCGCAAAGGAAAATCAAGAAACAGGAGAATTTCCACATAATGCAGAAAGACCTTGTCTCTTTTATTCTTTTAGATATTAATTAACATTTCTTCTCTTAAAAACAGCTCTGTAGATCTCAGAAGTAGCAATGCATGTCATGTTATGTATCAGTTGCTATGGTAACTAATCCTTTCTAAAAGGAAGAAACAGAACAAATTTGTAGAAGTCCATTTCTCATTATGAACAAAGGATGTCACTAAATAGTCTTTATTTTGCAACACATTGCCTTCCTTTGTTTTACTCTTGTTTATAAAAGATTGCAACAGATTTAGTACAGGATTATGCATTCTTCTAGTCTGAATATTTTTCATTTCCTGTTCTCATGGAGTCACAGGAAAACTAGTTCATCCCAGATATTGGGCTGATTTTTTTTAATTTATTTGTATAAAGGTATAATATCACTGAGCAGTTTTATGAGACATGCTTTGGGTTGGAAATGGTTGCATTTCCCAGAAAAAAATATATCTAGTGAAGAACTCAGGGGAAATTTAAAAATATTTCTCTATTTCTATTTCCCTGTCCTAAACCAGAGAGGTTTACCAGAACTGGAAAGGTTCTTCAAGTCTTGGTCCCTCTGATCCCATTGTGAGCCTTCATCTTGGATTGGGTTGTGAATCTACTCCTTTCATAATTAGTTTCTGAGACATTGTTTACTAGGAGCAGAGGACTCCTGAATGTCTTTCTTCAAAGAAAAGTGCAAGCATCAATTTCCTTGTACCTGATCTGTATTACTGGTGTCTGTGCCTGATTGCAGGGACATCTCCAAGCCTGAAGTTAACACAAACACTGTGACACTAGAGACTTGGCCATTTCTGAGGTTGAAATATGAGAAAAAGTGATGGTGGTGGGGAGGAATGAAGGGAATGCCTTAATAAAATCTCCCTAAATCATGCCAAAGTATTTCTCATTTTCTTTTTCTCAGCCCCTTCCTTTCTCTCTCCTCCTCGCTGCTGAATTCCACAAGACAAGAATCATGAAGTAAACAACCTAATGCAAAGTATTCTGTAACAAAAACATGTTTAATATTACTGTTCAGATGTACAGGAGGGAAATGCAAACAATTTAGCAATTGTACTAATTGGTTTCTTATCCATGCACTGGCAAAGAAGGCTTATACTTTGCCAGGCTGAAACCCGCAGAATAAGCTGCTTCTACACGCTCAGCTGGGGAACTGCAGCAGCCATTTAACAAGGGGCTCCACTTGGCTCTTGGCAATGCATTCTATTTACCTTATCAGATTTACCAAATTATTCATCTGCCTACAAAAGTCATGGGCAGGAGGAAAATGTAGCTCAGCTGTTGCAATACATTCTTTTAACCAGTAGAAAGTCAGAACTGGTATGTTCTAAGGGACAGGAAATTCCTTAACTCTTCTAGCTGCTGATCTTAAGAACTGGAAACCAGTACAGAAAAATGAGGATTTAAAGAATTCTACAAGATATATCATTAAATTTCTAAATTTAGAACAAGCTAGTGTTTATAGCAGAAAACAGTTCTATAATCATGACTTATTCTCCAGAATCTATATCAAGAGATGGATGAAATACTTCATTCCTTTAGCTAAAATCCTCCATATCCCAAGAGACAGTGCCAGGGAGATGTGATTCCTCTAGAGAAGCTCTAATTCTGCCTTACAGAAGAGAAAAAAATGCTTATAGCAAACAGCTTTTTAAGTTTTTGAGTGTTAGAGTGTCAGCAGAGCAGCTGTGAGGAGGAAAGAAAAGCAGACAGAACTAGCCTTCAAGTGTGTTCGACAGGAAATAGCCTAAAAGTGGTAGATCTCTGAAGAAGTGGCACAGGCAGACCTTAGGGGAAAGGGGAGATCTGTAAAAGCTTCTAGAAGTTTTCGGGGTTATTTGAGACCAGCTAATTACACAGCTGAGGGAGCTGAGCTCAGGCAAGGCTGGTGACAGGAACAGAGTGGCTTGAGCTAGGTCACAGAACTGCACGGCTCAGGTTTTTCTGTCTGAGGAACTTTTATAGCTCCCATCTGCATAGTATCTGAGAGCCTGACACTCGTTTAATGTGTTTATTCTCAAAACAATCCTGTGAGGCAGGAATGCATTACTACAGCTATTTTACTCCTAGTAAACTAAAACCTGGAAACTGGAGGGAAGATCCTCAGTTGGCATAAATTGTCAAAGCTCTGTTAAAACCAAGAGCATCCACTGACTGTCCAGTAAGGTGAGGGTAAGTAGGATAATTTAAAGCAGCTGAGGTTTTTTCCCCTGTATGATTTGTTCAAGATCACACAGACTCACGACAGTATCGGAAAATGAAACCAGTCTTCTGAGGAACACTAAGGAGTGGCCCATACTTTTGGTTTTCATGTCTCATACAGGTACATGACTGAAGAAGAAACCTGAGTTTCAGAACTGTAAAATGCACAAGGGAGCAGATGCACAGATTTAATTTACTTGGGCTATGGCAGCCTTTTCTGGTCCATTCTAATTCTATCAGTTATTGGTTTTGCTGGTTTGGGTTTTGTTTTTTGTTTTTTGGGGTTTTTTTTCTAGTGTGAGTTTTTTTGGGTGCTGGAGAGACTGTTATTCTACCAGCAGTAGAAAATACTGGAACTCAAAGGAAAATGCTTGTTTCTCATGGAAATGAAGTTGGGAGAGAAGCATAGAAGATTGCGGCATTTTTATGAAATTTATAGGTTTTTTAAAAAGTACTTTCACTGCATTTAAATCACATTGAATTTTATAGTTGTGAAACATATAGAATATTTTGTACATTTTTTTATAATTCAGCAGCAAGAGAATAAAACTAAACAACTCCCTTCCTGCAAGTTGCTGTGCATATCAACTGCTATTCTTGGATCCATCTTATCTGTTGATTGTAGCATCAACATCTGGCAGCCTTGAACAACATCCATTACATTTGAATTTTTCAGACAGAAACCTTGAAACAACGAGCAGGGATGACAGATGTCAATCGCTTTCTCTGATGGGTCAAATGCAAATTTTTGCTTGAATGGTTCAGATGTTGCAGCATTTAAAGCAAAACAAGAATTATCACTATGGTATAAAATGAATTAAGGTGCACACACTAAATGCCAGATACAAAATTACTGCCATGTGAACTAAGTACCAACTAAGGGCAGTATAGAGAATGTACAACTATCTGTCAAGGCAGAGGAAGATTTGTGCTTTTCATTGGAAATACTTTCACAGCAGTCAAAAGAGAAATCTTGAACTTGACAAGAAAGGTCTGCTCTTACTTTGATCCTATCAATCAAGAGTCCAGTAGGTTCTAACTCAAATATGCTATATCTTAGTTTCACCCTTAGACAAATACTAAGTCTTTTTCTTCTACATTTCTGAAAAATGATTGATTTATGCCTTTTTTTTTAAGCCTGTAAGAAATGATGTTTGGAAAGTAACAGTTTCGGGGTTATTGACAATTGCCTCCACAGAAAAGTGTCATGGGGACAAATGCATTTGAGAGTGACTATTTTTAATGTCAGATGTCATGGCAGAAACTAATTAAAGGTGTCATTTCTGTTTTATTTGTGGTAGGAAGACACTGTCAGCAGCTCACTATTATAATGCAATAGGCCAGATACATTTAGAAAGCAGGAAACAGACATGGGACAAAAAAATATAACTGAAATAGGCAAGGCCAGCCAGGAGGAATGAAAGGTGAAAAAAATGTAAGATATTTTTCTACAACATACATTGCATCTTATCTCTGTCACCAGCTCCATTTCAGTTCAAATTTACTTTTGTATAGTACCTGAATTCTGTTAGTTATCACTTTATCTGCATGGGATAGTTTATGAAGTGCCAGGTTCTACATCTCAGTTTTAGATTCTAGGAGCAGAAATCTATAGACAGGTTTGGAGTGTATAATCTAGCTATATATAAAGTATATATAACATATCCTAGTTCATGATAAATAAATCCCAGAAAACTACTGGTCTGGAGTTCTATTGCTTAGCAATATGAAAGCCAATATAATTTAAACTTTCTTGGCTTTCTACAGAAGAGATTCTATTACTGAGCAATGATCACATATTAGCATGTCTCCAATAATTATAATGGTACATGCATATAAATCCTTCTTGCAAGAATCTGCCTTCTCTTTTAACAGTTATTTTTGCTACAGGCATGATCAGGAAATACGTGCACAGTGTATAGAATCTGAATATCCAGACATTACAAACTAGAAACTTCTACACTCAAAAGGAAAACAGTCCCTTTTCTGCAGGAATTACCAGCTTAGCACAGCATCCCATGAACCGACAGAGCTAGTTTGTGTTCAGAGCCTGAAGCGAGAGGAATGAGCTCATGTCAGTCATGGGGAACAGCACATCAAGGGGGAAAGTGGGTAAAAACCAATCCAGACCCCAACCCGTCTATATGGACCTCACATGTAGTAGGGGAGATTTAAGAGAATGCACACATCGATTTCTCAGACTCAGGATTACTGACAAAAGCAAGTAAGGATCCCTTCTGAGGCCACTTCAGAAGCCTTCTTCAAGGCTTGGAAAAACAATCACTTGGATTAACGTCAATTTAAGACTTTTTTCCCCTTTAATTTCTTTCAGAGTTTAATAAAAAGGCAATACCTTTTAACAAGAGCAACTAATGGAGGTGGAAAAACAGACGAACTTCTGTCACATAAAACTTTCTTTGGGGCTCTTCTGCTGTTTAAACCTACAGGACTTCTCTTGTTTATATCTGTGAAGCACCACAGTTGCAGCCATGTTAGTACCACTTTTCTTTCCCTTTACAGCACAATGTCTATTCAACACCAGTATGAATTTTGAATCCTACAAACAGCCAAGTCCTATGAATCCTGATTCTGGCTCCCTAACGTGAAATTTCTCACCACCACCATCAGATATCTTTTTGCATAGTATTCATCAACAGCAGAAGAGGATATTCTAATAAGTATCAACTCAAGGGTACCCTTTAATATAACTAAGTCCATATTGTTTTGATAACCCAGTCAGCTTTTCAAGATTATTTTAATATGCACACTTTGGTCCTTGCAGCTGAACAAGCTGGGAGTTCATTTGTTGTCTTTCCCCCCCCATTTTTTCTATTTCTTTTTTTTATATCTCCACCATCTGTTTTACGAATCCTTGAATTTATAATATAAAGGCCATAGTTTCAGCAATATAGGGAATTGGATTTCACTAACAAGGCAAAAGTTAGCAAGAATTAAAATAATATTTACATTTTAATAAATGTATACATGCATGTGCCACCATGAGTGGTCTGTACCACATAACTAAAATATTTGATACATTGCTGGGAGGGTTCTCAGAGTAAAGTCTTGAATGAATGGCCCCAAGGAAGGGCTTTTAATCAGATCTTGGCATTCTGTTATCAATTCTTCACATTTAAAACAGACACAATTAGGGCACATTCCTGATTTATTTCTTTTTTTTTGGTGTATGTCTGAATAAGAATTACTGTTGCAACATCATATCAGCAATACAGAGCAAATCTCTACCTAAAATCCTACAGGAGAGGAATGTGATCTTAAAATTAAAACTTGAGACAGAACAGGTTTCACTCAGGCTCTCAGAAACTTGTACTCACCAGCACCTGGATACCCGTGATGTCCAAGAAGAGTGTGCAGCTGTCAGGGCAGAGGTGATCACACAGTCAGCTGATGGGCAGGCATCCCAGTGCTCCTCTCCACACGTTAGGCCCAGGATCTGCTGTGAGGTCAGGCAGGATAAGGAATGGCAGCTGTCCAGTCCTTCCCACATTTCCATGGTTCTTTGTAGACTGGCAACAAAGTCAAGATTTTATGTTTCCATTTCTGAGACCTTCTGGGGAAGACAGTGAGGAGTGTCTTCATGCTATCCCATCTCTAGAGGCCTCAAAGATGATCACAGTCTTTTGCCTCCAGACTGAGTGCCTTATGAGACTGCAGGGGGATGCACTGAGATTTTGAACCTTGGTGGGTTCACTGTAGCAATTCTGAGAGCACCTTTCCTGCTGTTTGCTCCTTTGGTGCTTCCACATCCAGACATCCCCACAAGTTCCCTATTCACACTGTCCCCAGCCTTTTTATTACAGCCCTCTGGACTCATCCTTTTGAGTGTGGGATGTACTGCTTTTGGAGGGAGCTGTCTAATACAGCCAAGGATTACTTTAGGCAGTTCTTTGCGAATTGCGAACTTTTGGGGACTGGTTACTCATCCAGATCCTTAGGGTGTAAAACCAGATGGCAAGGCAGTCCTGCAGTGCTTACAGAATATAAGGCAGCAGAGATCTGCTCAGCTGGGATATCAGAAAAGAGCCAAATAGAAATTAACTTCTCCTCCTCTGTGACCCCAGGAAGAATCTCACAAAATATAACTTCTGGAAGTACTGAACAGTGGCTACTAACACCCAGTTTCTTGTCGCTTCATTCATTTGGAATTTCAACAGCATCACTGTCCTTTCTGGGAAGAGGGACGGGGAAAATAATGCACTGACATTCAAGGATGGACAAGGCACAAGCAGAAGGACCTCTGGTTGGGTATCAGGACAGAAGATTGAGAACAGCCAGTGTTATTTAACCAATTCTAAGAGGAGGCAAGGGGAATATGGGTATTTGTGACTATGATGTTATAAATATGTATGTAAAACAAGGCTGTGGCTTCACTGCTCAGTGAGTCCGTCAGAATTAGAATATCAAGAGGGACACAAGCGTTCTTGATAAGCCTGTTGAGTTCCATGTGCTAGGATAATGTCTTTCTTATTCCACCCCAAAAATAGTCTAAGAGCAAGTCAAACATAAGAAAAGTTACATGGTATATTATATTCAGTAATTGATTTTAACAAGTGTTTTTGAAAAGTGATTTTTTTAGGATGAAGAAGCAAACTTTCTGCTATTTTATCATGGTTATTACTCCTGGGGATAATTCATCATTGCCTTAAGTAGATAATTGAAAAGTTAACTTTAAACTGTATTTGTGATGTGAAAGTCAAAGCTCTGCATAGGTATTTCACTAAGAATTTATAGGGGTTTTTTTACCAATTTTACAGAACACACACATAGTGCTACATAAAAATGAGGTTACATTTTGTGATCCCTACTTTGACACCTGAAAACAGTTAAAAATCAGTCAGAAGCTCAAGTGTTTCCAGTCATTGACTTCCTTACCATAGATAAAAGGCCAAACTGGGTTAAAGAAAGACTTTCTATATGACATACTCCATCTAAGTTAAATACAGAGAACTTCATTATCATGGTTAGGCTTCACAAACAAAGATTTGAGAAGGGCTCTACCCACATGGGTGCATCCTTTGAGCCATGCAGTGGATTTTTTTAGGTGAGGCACAGCATGAGCAGAACTGGCCCCACCCTTTTCCTCCTAAGGTTCATCTGCCATGGCCAAGTGAGCTTGGATGGTGACAGTGACGCCCTCAGGACTAGAACCTACAGACCCCGGTATTCCAAGGAGGTCTCCCATCCAAGTACTAACCGGGTCTGACCCTGCTTAGCTTCCGGGATCTGACAGGATTGGGTGTCAGGGTGGCATTTACAAGAGGAACAAAAGGCAAAAAAATCCCAAAGATCTCAATTAGTAACATAAAATATTAGCACGCTTAATGAATATTCAAACATTTTCTATGCAACACAGCAGACTGCATTTTTTCTTGAGCACAGATTTCCCTCCTCAGCATCACTCCTTATTTGCAGGTCAGACAAGTTGAGCGTATCACCACATTAGCTCTCGTCAGCTCCCGCTGCGCAAAGGACCCCCGCAGTATTGCGCCTGTCCGTCACACTGAAGTGATTAGACAAAACCTTGCTTCCCCTGGCAGTGATGAGCCGCTGCCAGCCCGGCCCAGCTCCCCACTGATTGCTCCAGCTGAAGCAGGAAAGCCATGGTGCTGTCATCCCTGACAGCCTCCGTCAGGCGCTGCCTGTCAGCTCAGCGCAGCTCTGACCTCAAACACTGAGCCAGTGGCTCCAGCTTCCCCTGCCTCGGCGCAGTGCCATATGGGGATAACAGCAGGAACAAAGGATTTGCCTCTCAAAACTGATTTTTTCTCTGCTCTTGCTATTCAGTATCCCTGAAATAATTTTCCAAAGCACTAATGTCAATCTGCTCGAACACAATCAAGTGCTCACAGTCCCAAATTCAGTTATGAAAACATGTAATCATTAAAATAAAGTCCTCCAGACAGTAACCTTAGTTCCAGCTGGAGAGGTCTGAGGTTACAAATTCTGATCTGTCAGCGATAAACAGGCAGTCATATATTCACACATAAGAACAATCCTCACTGGTATCAGTGTGAAGCATATTGCGGGCAAAGGGCAACATTGAACTTTTTTTTTGATAACTCTTCGCATTGTCAGTATCATTGCCTCTGACCTCTGGGACTTCATAAAACACAAACTTCAGCCTGAGCGGAGTCCTTAAGAGTCACTGCAATTTTAGAATCAAGAAGCATAACACAGTCTGATGTAATCTTTGAAACACTTTGAAACTGTAAGTACTAACAAGTATATTTTTCTCCTCCTGTTAGGTGTGTTTGTGTACAAAAATTCATTCTCCATCACAATTACTGCTGTTTGCTTTAGCAAAAATCTAAATATAGAGGAAATAATTCCACCTGTTCCATGCAAAGAAACACCCTTTATGAATCAGCAGCAGTTTATTGCTTTTCTATCTCAAGAATTTTTGTGGAAAGCTCCCAGTCTAAGTTGGACCTTTGCTCATGTCAGTCAGGGAGAACTCAATGATTTCACCGTCTGCAGACTGGTGAAGATCAAGTCTTTAGTCCCCACTTCCCATCCCACCCCTCAACCCCCCCTCCCCATCAATCCCCCTCAACATTTTGGTAAAGCACATTCCAAAAGTTTCTTGAAACTTCCAAAGACAGGGCAGGCAGTCCTATTAACATAAATGATTTTATTTGCCTTCTGCATCTTTATCAATGTCTTTGAGAACTGACAGAGAATTTAACAGTGCTGTAAAAAGTGTTTGCTATCTTCTCATAAACTTAATAGTCTTCCACACTCTCTCAATAGGTAGAATTTTAAAGCAGAGATAAATAGATGTAACACCCCACAGGACCCATGACTCTGGAGTAAAAATATTTAGAATAACAAATATAATGACTAGAGGAGAAACCAAAGAACTTCAGTACAGGCATATACTATTGCCCAAGACACCCATAAAGTGTGGCAGTTACAACCCAACAGGCAACTAAACAGTTTTCCCTGTAAGGTTCAGTGTGTTAGTGGGGCAATACACATGGGAACTCAAGAAATACCTACCCAGTGACAGTATAGACCAATATAAGATCTTTCCCATTCATATTCAAATAAAACCATCCAAAGAGTCAATAGTATGAAGGCAGAGCAAAGACAAGAGGTATAGATGTAGCAAAGACAAGAGGTATAGATGTACACAAGTCACTCTGCTTTCCTACTGTGATTTAATACAAAAATAATATCGAAATATAAAAAAGCAAACCATGTTTTGGGCTATCTGTATTCCTTCTAGTTACTTTAATTTAAAAACCCTGTGAACAAACACCTTAGTTTGGGTTTGGGCAGTGTAAAAGGAAGGGTGGGCAATAAGAACACTTAATGGAGAAGGATACGAATGATTAATGTTTAAACTTCAGACAACACACAGATAAGGGACAACATGCACTGTTACTAGACTTTCAAAATGCAAATACACAGTGGACACTGTCTGCACACAAACTACACAGCCAAAATCATGGCTGCTTAAATGCAATGTAAGTCCAGACCAGAGCCAGATCAAAATTAAATCTCTCCCAGGCTTAATTCAGCCATGGATCAGTTAGGCCAGATATGAAGGAGAGTAAAATAAAGGTTTAGCTAACCTGGACTGAACACAACAAATAATTAGATAGAGGACTGAATTTATTGAAAATATCTTCCTGAAGCTCATGGGGATTTAGGCTCTAGTGTAGTGTTGCAACCAAGAAGGTTACAATAATGTATTTAAACAGAGGAATATTCCATACAAGTTGAAATAATACTTAATTTGACAGATTGGCTGGCACACTAAAATGCTGAATTTGCCTCACATATCTAAAGCTTATCAAGGTGACTGCACTAGTCAGATGAAAGATGAATTATTTGTCATTTAATAATAGCCTTTCACAGAGGCTCAGCAGTATTTAAGCCCAGGATGGAGGGATACTTTCCCTGTCTCTGAGCTTCCAGCAGTTCCCAAACAGCTGCTTCAATGATGTCATGCTTATACATCTCTCTGTCATTTATTAAATCATATTTTAAGGCCATCAAAACTTGCAGCATCTTAAAAAACCAGCAGGTATGAGTTTCTCAACTTAATTATGCATAACACAAAAAAGTTCTTTTCATTGAATATAAACTGTCTGCCTGATCATTTAATTTCATGTGCCTTGGTTTATATCCTTTGAATAGTGAATAATAATTCCCTCAAGACTTGCCCTGTATCATTCAGGATAGTATAGCTCTCTACAATAACCATTTGCAGTAATTTAATTTCTAAGCTATAGAGTCTTCATTATTTCACTTCCTCTGCATAAAGAAAGTATTCTGTACCACTAACTTCTATTCTGTGTCCTTCTAGGTTACTATATCCTTTTCTGAAATGAAGTGAGCGGAATTGTGACATATATTTAAATGTCAGTTCCCCCAAAGAATATGCAGCTCTATAGTGATGCTTCATCATGTCTTTTTCAGTATTTCCTAACACCTTCACTTTCCTACCCACCACCTAAGACCAAGCCAACATTTTTAGGTAACTACAGACAGACTTAGAATTCTCTTTCAATAATGGCACATTTAGAATCTACCATGCTATATGAAGGGGGTTTGGTTTTGTTTGTTTTCTTTCCCTGGTGTGCATGGCTTTTTATTAATCAAAACTGAATTTCAGCTGCTCTTTACTTGGCACTGTGAGATGGTAGAACAATGGCCTAGAACCATCTTCTGTTTCAATACTCTCCAGCATCAGGAAGCTTTCCCATTCATCTATTTTCCATCACACAGGAATATGTTAAATAGCAACCATTCCAGCAACTCATTTCATTGTAAAAATAGATCATTTCTTCTGCCTCTGCTTTCTAACTTTAAAGTAGCTACCAGTTTCTGAGCACACAGTTCCTTTTGTCCTGTGACAGGCTGGTGTCTTTCACAGCCACTGGCAAGATCCTTGTCACTCACTTCAGTGTGCATCAGCTAGGGAAAATGGAGCTGGTGCATGGAACTAATGAAGACATGTAAGTAAACATAACACTACAGCAGGGGTTAAAAAACTCAAGGATCATGTTAAAAGATGAGCTTATACCAATTAAATACACCTTTTGAAGGAAGAAAAAGGTCTTGTAAAATGACTACTTAATCTGAAAGATTTGCTGGAAATTGAACCATGATTTAGACTAGAAATAGAGAGCAGTATTTTTAAATGGTGAAGGCAATCAGTCATTCAAACAAATAGCCAGTAGCAGTAGTGGATTCTATAAAAGTATCTTTCAGTTAAAATTATTTCTTGCAAGTTTTACATTTTCTATTACGAAGAAAATTAAATTAGTCTGTTCTAATGGTATTTTATGAGTTGAACCTAGAGTCTACTTAATGATGTGCTGCTTTATTAATTCCTTTTTTGGTCCAGTTCCTGGAAAATGTACTAACAATCCACTTCCATACCAGTGCAGCCTGGAAATCTTACGCAGATATTAGTTTGTTAAAAATAATCATTTAATAATTTTCTCTCTAAACTCATACAAAGAAATGTGCTCTATTAATAAGCACTCACACTATGGTATTTACAATCACTGTGCCCCTCTCTTACAGACTGTTCTTATGCAAACACTTGGGCTTAAAATATTTAACTGTTACCCAATCTCTTCCTTGGATCCTTTGTCTGGTTAGCCTCTACAACCGCCATCCATGGGCAAAGCTAGTAGCTGGCCACTTTCAAGTTAAAGTACCACAAAGATTCTCTGATGGATGTGGAATACAACAGCTGCTTAGATAGCAATAGATGTCTGCTCTCATCTCCTTGAGTGATGGTGATACAATGCCTTTATTCTCAAATTGCCGTGAAGATCTCCCACGTGGCCAAAGGCAGTCAGCACAGACAATGAGAGGGTTTACTGCTTTCAGCCTTATGATTATACAATTATCTCTGTCTGATGTACTGTTCCAGAATCATCTGAGCTGACAGCCGTAAGTCTGCTCAATGCTATATCAATTTGTGTAATATTTCTTCCTGTAATCAAATGTCATATTTCTGATCTAGCCAACTTCAGCTTATATTGGGACCACTGGATTCAGCTTCTCCATGAGCCATGCGATCTCAGTGTGTTCACAGAGCGATTGTCCTTGCTCCAAGCTTCATAAACAAAGAGCAAATGTATTTATTTGGAATGCATTGGTTACGCTTTTTTCCTGTATTGCTGAAAAATGTGCCCAAGCACATCTCAAGCAATGCTTGTAATCTGTAGTTTACTGCCTAGGCTGCTGACAGTCTCGAAATCAAATAATGAGGTGTGAGAGGTGTGCTGATCACTGTAGACCTAGTTACCTTACCTTGCAAGAGGAGACACGCAGCAGACTCTCAGGCATCCACCACCACACAACAGCTCATTAATCAGCAGCCTGCTGGTCCCATGTCTTTGCTATTCCACACTGTCGGGAGCTGTTTACACAAGAGCTCTCAGTGAAGTTGTTCCTAGGAAGGATACAAATACCTGTCTGCTCTCTTTCCTGACTATAGAATGTGCTTGTTGCTAAACCCACAGAGAGTTTTCTGGATAAATGGATGCAATTTCCCTCAAAACCAAAACCAAACAATGCCCACCAAACAAACATCCAACAACAACAATAAAACCCCCAACCAATGAAAAACAACATAAACAGGTCCCTCTCACCAGTTCACTTGGAGTTTGGCATGAGACCACTCTAAGAGAAGGAAACAAAATAGAGAGGAGCATTTTCAACATTTCCTAAGACACATCCTTTTTTTCCTTTTTTTTTTCCCAAACAAGAAGAAAAATAATTGCTATGTGTATTCCGTTTATTCAGAAAAAAATCAGGCAGCCCAAGATCAAGGGGAAACCAGTTAAACAGATGGAACCTAGAGAAGTTTGATTCTAAATTGGGCAATAATGAATATGTACCTCTAATGTCCTACTTTTGAAAAATAGATAAGTAGCCTGCTGCTATTTGAGTAGCAGGTATTTGGTATTTGGGTATTTTCTTCTACAGACTGCAACTCAGGAAGTACAAAATGACAAGTGGGAGGCTTTGCCAGAAATGTACGGGGCAATAAAAATGGGAATACACAAGGAACACTCTCCTGCATGCATGCCAATAGATGGAAGGGCGAGAAAGTGATATTTCAGTGTGATTTTCTTGACAAAGACTTAATTATGATCCAAGGATTTAGCCTATTATGTTTTACTGAAAAAAATTGTTCTCTATGAGGTTTTTCTGTTCGTGAAATATAGACACAATGCTGAACTGTGAACTGAAGAGGCAACAATAATTAGTTCTAACTGGATACAAGGAACAAGATCAGACAGACCATCCATGAGAATAGGAGTCTCATTAAAATTTCTCTGCTAAATTTCTTTTGGACACCTGAAATGTTGGTGGTTCCATCTATGATTTACCATTCTTTAAACAGTTGTTTAAAAAAAAACAAACCAAACACCTGTTTCCACAGAAAGCATTCAGAACAGACATTGTCCATACCTTCAAGAAAGCTCATCCTGTGGGGTTATCTAGCAGGGTACTACTAACTCAAGAACTCTGGACAAGTCCCATATTGTGGTGAAAGCAAAAATCATGGAACAAAGAGGTTGTCAGCCACAATGCAGGACCTTCTCAAGAACACAAGTCTGTTCCCAAACAGTGGCACAGGGGCCAGCAATGTCTCTCCTTAAGGAAACAGCTATCCCACTTGGGACACTCCATAAGTTGTACATTTTAACTACTGTTAACTCTTCCACTCTCCACATTCTACTACACCCTTAAGGAAATGGCTTTTCATTATACCCAGTTCATTTTCATACATTAGACACTGGGCCGTTGATTGATTTGCAGAAATTAATGCCACTGTAGTAGGCTTTTGGTTCTGTTCCAAGTGAAAGATGATGTAGGATGTGGTGGGATAATGGAACTATTGCGAAGGTATTGGAGTTTCCCTGTGAAAACTTGTTGACCAGGCAACATGACAGGAAGCCATCTCCAACCCATTTGTTTGTTTGTTGGTTTGTTCATTGACTTAAACAGAACCCATCCATTTTGCATTCTTGGTTTCATATTTTAGTAAACCCCACATATTTTATTTTAGAAGTGAAAGAAAAACAATTATTATCCTACCTTGCTAAATATGTATGTGCGAAAACATCAGCAGATGACAGTTCATTTGTTAAATATGGCAGAGACAGGATGCTATAGAAAAGTGGAAATCAATTGTTTCACTCTGGTATTTTTATTATGTATTATTTGTAGGACATTTTTGCTCAGAACTCCTAAATAAAGTCAAAGCTCTGCCACTTCAGATGCTGTAAAGTAGTACAAATGTCAGGCATATACAAAGATTATATGTAAGTACATGGAATGGCCATACTGCCCAGCCAGCAGAGAGCAAGGCACTCACAGGCAATTTGAAAGCATATTAACTAAATGTTAATACTTATTTCTCTTTTTCACTGAAAGTGAAATGGAGGAGCAAAAGGAAGTAGAAAATGAAGGAAAATATGGGAATTACTTGCATAATACTACTGGTTTCTCATTTCATTGACTTTTCAAAAAATTTCACATTAAATTGTGCCTTCAGAAAGACTATTGACTGATTATATATGCAATCTCTTAAAAGCAAAATACCACCTAACAACCAAAAAAACTTCAAACAAAAAAACCAGAAAAACTTAAGATTCTTGTATGTTACATAAAACTTTTCAGGCTAGTAATGAAAACACTGGACTAATTCTCAGAGTACATGGAGAAAACTATTAGCTTTAGCTCTTCCAGTTCAGTCAATTGATTATGCTCTTTCACAATTACTATCTGATTGTTTTCTAAGACATTTTAATTTCTTTCTTTCAATTCTAAGTTTAGATCATTGCCAGCTTTATCATTCTGTGCCTGCTGATGAAATAAGAATTAACACTATCTTTGGATCCTTGATATTACATTTACAACATTTCCAGTGCACTCTTGCAGCAAACACTAACAAAGTATAACAACCTGATTATGTACCTAATTGCTTCCTTCTCATTTTTCCTTTTGACCAGTAACTAAAGCACTTTTTGGACTGTTTATCTTGTATTTCCTTTTTGATCAATAACAATGAGACACACAAAGCCCGGATGAGAACCCAGGAGCATTTGCCTACATCCACACCCAGTCTGCTCCAAAAATCCTGAGATCCATTTCCAACCTTGTGCCTTACATCTCTGTTCTCAATTCTACCTTCTTATACTCTTTCCACAGATATGCATGAACATGCAGAATGCACAAAAATGAGTATATACAATTTTATAATTGCACATGTAGCATCTTTGTGGGGTTTTAGCTAGAACCAAATACTCTTCTCAGTCTTAAATCCACCTCACCAAAAATCGCAATAATGGGGGAAGTGAGGGAAGGAGTTTAAGCAGCCCATCACATTTGCTGGGATCATCTAGAGAGTACAAATTATGTGTCAAGAAAAGGAGTCTCCAGGAAGGAACAAACAGTGATCTCGCTAAAGGCAGGAGAAATTCACCTACTTCCCAGCTCAGAAGGGAATAGGACTTTATTCTTGTCTCATCTGCTATGCCCAATAGGTTAATTTAGCTTTCCAATGACCTGCTTTTAGGAGGTGGAAGAGGCCACACAAATTCAGCATGAATGGCTGAAACAGAACATCTATTTTTTTGACAAGATACTCAAAAGTTTATAATTGCAAGTGAAAGTATTAAACTGCTTAGAATGGAGTTTTTCAGGAATGTTATTGGCCAGAATGTGAACTAATGACGGTTGCAGCTGTATTTAGGACACATCCCTAAAAAGGACATCAGTTTGTCTGACACTAACGAGAGGGAAATGAGAGCTTTGATTTTCTTTGTAACATCCCAGTGTGTGAATCTGCTGCCACTGAACACCCTAGTACATCCTTTTCTGTGTGATCAACCCCTGCAATACCTCTGAGGGGATTACCATTGACAAATATCAGTCAGGTCATATCTGGCAAGAGCAGTTGTACATGAAATTCTGCATAGACATGTACCACAGATTTTGTCAAGACAGTGTTAAGAAAACAAAAGAATACTAAATAGATAGAAATATTTTTGGTTTGAAGCTTTTAAAATCACTGTTGGGTAATGTGATGTAGCAGTGTCATGGCTCATATGCTTCAAATGAAAAAACTCAAATCCCTTAAAAAGGCAGAGAATAACGGAGCATCCCAAATAATAATTCTGTGACTCTTAGTGTAACATGGTATAACAGAACAAGCAGTTTATGCAGGAGAATGCTATTTTCAGCAGGCTTTATCAAAAGTCAAGAAGCCTCATTTCAACAAGAAACATCATCTGTCAGTTTAAGAAGGAGAATGAATGATAATCTTTGTTTAAAGCTGCCATGGAGAGATTCAACATTCATCAACTCCCTTCATTCTCATTAGCAGAATTTAAATACCCAATTTAGCAACCTTTCACTTTTTCTTTTTAGATGATGGTGTGTTACTAAACTCTTTTTATAGAGAATAATTGGTAATAATACTCCCCTTCTTCCTGTGAAATCCTGAGAAGTTTCACAAAATAACTTCCATTTCATCTGGAACATTTTCCCTTCTGCAATACCTGTGGAATCAATCCAATTGTCTGTTTCAGAAATCGTTAAGCTCTCCTGCAAACCATCTCTTAGATGCTTTTATTACTTCTGAAAGCCTTACCTGCTGATGGACGGAATGTAATTGAGCACAGATGCTATTTGCGATGAACAGACAATCCAAACTTCCAAACAATTGCACCGCGTTGAGTTCCTCTCAGTGCACAAATAAGATTCTTATTGTTTTTAATTTTTATCCAGTGGGCTTGAAAATTGCAGCCACATGAAAACGTTACCTGAATTAGAAAGGCAAAGAAAGCACTGTATGTCATGAAGCTGCAAAGATTTTGTGGTCTTGATCTTCCTTGCTTTGAAAAACCTCTTGCAGACTTCAATGGGATTTGGAACAGACCTTCTCTGAGGTACAGAAAGCAAAGCCAGTTTGTCTGTACTTGGTGTGACTTCTCTAAACAGAAACTAATTAATATTTTGACATTCTAGAGTAGTAGTTGGTATTTAAACAGGAATATTTCCAGAGATCATTGCACTTGATATGGAACAATGCAATTACTGACACCAGAAATATGTCATTTCCATTATACTGTGGGTTAGTGTGCCCAGAGCAATGGACAAGGAATATCAGCAGTACTAAAGAGCAAAGAAAAAAATGAGCCACTTATGAAAATTCTATAAATATAAAAAAAATTCAAAAGGTTGACCTTTTATGGATATCCAATAACTTAGATATTTATTCTAAGTTTATCTAAAACAACAAGAAATCAAATTTGGAAGAAGGTAAGCCTGAGGGCAGGCTTCTTCTTGGCATTTCAGAATTCATGCTTTTTATTCTGGGGAGAGTGCTTTCTGTTCAACTGGCATTCCATTAGAATAGAAATTTCCTGCATTTTGCAGTTATGTAGGAACATCAGAAAACTTACAGTTTATAGGTCTCCAACTCTGTTGTTGCAAGCATTCTTATAGGAATTCCTTGTTGAAAATAGGTATTTCACTGAAGTCAAATGAACTTGTGAACATATTATACAAAGGTTTCACAGGTAAAGCTTTCCTGGAAAGGCCATTGGTGGGATATAGATTTACTAAATTGAAAAAAATTTCTCACAGCTGTTTGGTTTCTGACAGTCACACGTCTTGGATTTGTTGTAGATCTTTAAAATAAATAATGTTAAAATATTTCATTAATTAATTCCTTTCTTCTAGACACTGTAATGAGAAATCAAATAGTAAAATAGGACCTATGTCTTAGTTTGAGGGAAACCCCAAAATGTTTACCAAAGAAACAGGACAAGATTCTTCTACAATAATCACATCATTCCTTATTAAATTTAAGAAAAAGGAACTGTAATTAGAAAATGGATATAAGAAGGATAACTGTTCTTAACTGCTATATATACTGTAAACAGACCAAAGCAAACTACTCACCCAGCACCAAATGTAGAAACAAAAGAGAATAACCCCCAAAGAGTAGGTTCCTCCTGGAGCAGTTATATTATGGACACTGTCAGTGTCACACCTTGGCTGGCTGCGAGGTGAATTCTCAGTCTTTCCAGTGAGGCAGAGACAAGAGACAAACACTCACGTGGACTCCTCTCCTTGTCCTTTTTTTCCAAATGAAGAAGGAAAAGCTGGGAGTGGAAGAACGGTGACAATTCCCAGGAATCTCCTTGCAGTCCAAGTCGGTCCCCAGGAAACTAAAAAAGGGTCTGCAGTGTGCCCTGAAGCAGCTGTGTCTCTCCTCTCTGAAGCTCAGGGTGCCCAGAGATGAAGGGGGAAGAGCAAAGAGCAGAGCCAGAAAAAAGAGCTCTCACCAGCAAGCAGTGGCTCTTTTTCTGCAGCTGCCCAAAGAAACCCACTCCCTACAAAAAGTCAAGCCAGCACACAGAAAAAAGAAATAAAAACCTCAATAAAAACCTCTCCCCATCCCCAGGTGCTGGGGTTCTGTTCTCTCATCTCCACCCTACCATTCAGCTGGAGTCTGAAAGTCATACGCCGTCTTTTGTCCTCAGCCCTGGCCCTCCAAGCCCAAAGCTTTTATGTTGGCATGGTGGGAAAAATTATCTGAGAGGCTCCTCCCAACAGCACTTTCCTGTGTTTGAACCTTTAACAACCTACTAAATGCCTAATACTTGCTAAAATTATTGCTACTAGTGTACTTTTTATTCCATCTTAACTTGGATATGTCAGAAGAATTTCAGATGGACTATGAATACTCATCCTAAGGGCTACAAATTGCATTGAACTATTTGAATCTGCAATTGAAAAGCATCTGCAATAACCCAAGTGATATTCAGTGAGGTTTTTTCAGACTTCTGGTTTCCCCCTGTGATCTGGAGATACAAGTCCAACATTCAGCTTCTCTTGTTGGCACTTGACCACAGAACCACACTCAATCCATGTTAGTACTTTTTATGTGCCTCCTATGTCAAAAGTCACACAGGAAAAAAGAAAGAAAGAAATTACACACAATGTGTGCACAACAATGCCTGTCTGTTCAGAACAAGAGTTTTTAGCTGTTTTCTGCCTTTGATATTTCTCTTTTGAGATGGCAAAGAAGAAAAAACTAATTGGCAGGGCTGTCTACAGATCACTGTAGAGAACTATGGCAATGTTTTGAATGCATATGCTTTGCAGTTTTAAAGTATTTTTCATATTTTATAAAGAAGCAAATATCTTTTTTAAACTTAATATTGAATGAAAAACAAGATAGTAAACTTCTGAGATTACCACTTTTATGGCATTTTTGTCCTTATGAAAAACACATAATGACTGAAAGAAGCTTAATGCACAATGAAATGACTATCCTTTTTAAGGTAAGTAATCAAACCACGATATTAACTTTGTTCTACTTCTGTCTCCTTCCAAACTCAATGCCTGCTTAGACTCTACTTAGGATATTTTTTGCAATGTTTGTCCTTATCCTTTTTTGTGTGACAATCATTTCACGGTCTGGGACTGTCCCTTAAGTATCAGTCAAAAGTCTCGTTTCTTGAAAGACTCACATCACGTCACATCCCAGGAATTCAATCTGTCTGGTTAGTCTGAGTCATTTTCTCAGGGATTTTTCCAGTGAATTATATCAGAACCATGGATGAAAAAGTCTGCTAATTTAGGCAATTATTTATGTTTGAGGGAAAAAAAACCCCAAACCTGCATTACTGACCATATAGAATATTGTGCAAACTTTTAACAAGACACATTAAAAAGCCCACAAAAAATCCAAACCACCACTGTTTCAGATTTGGGATGTATCATACAAAAGCTTCATATTTAGATATGGTGGTGAACACATTCCTGAATGGGGATTTATTTCACTCCAAGTTCATCTTCAAACACCATACTTGAATAAATTTTTTGGATCTGATCTCATCCCAGCTGAGTCTAAGCACGACTGATATTTCTCAGTTCAGGAGCACTGGTTCCACCATGGTCAAGGTATCAGAAGGTAGCAAAGATGCTCAGAAGGTTCAGCCATCTCTGGAAAGTGCCTATTCTTTAAAATACCCTAATGGGAACCAGGGTGACTGTGGCCTTTTGGTAGACAGTCACACCTATCTCAGTACTAGCATTAAAGGTGTGTTCCTGCTCTCACTTCCAAATGTGCGCAGTTAAAGTGTCAATCTTTTATTGCCCTGGAATGTATACATTGCCCCATTTTCGAAAAGCACAGGAATGGGTCACAGGCACTTGACATCAGATTTTTAAAGGCACAGATACATATTTGAGTTTTAAGATTTCCTTACCTTCCTTTAAAAGTTTCTAAAGCAGCAGAAGTTTAGCGCTCAGGCACCCCTTTGCATCTGTAAACAAAATTAGAAATGCTGCAGAGGGCTTAAAGCAGAATGATTAACAGCAACACTGTAAGCACTGAGTAACTTATGATTTGCACCCACACAGCAAGAACGGCTCACAGAAATGAAAATGCAGACGTGTAATAGAACTGGGCCCTGGCCCCTAATGTGTGTTGCTGTCACAGGAGAGTTAACATCTAATCAGCTATTTAAATTAAAATGCCTAAACGTCAAAATTAACTAAATGCCTTAAGCAAGGGCATTTAGCCAGACAATGCTAAAATACACATCAAAGAATATTTCTAGCTGAAGGGTAGGAACTAAAGGGCCTAAAGGTGAGAGGAAAAAAAGGTCTAAGCATTTTACCTTTAAAGCTGAAACACACAGAGGAGTTGATACATGCCAGATGCTAAAGGGGTATAAGGTTGGCCCCTGCCTGCAGCAGAGAACTGATTGATACACATACAGGAGCTTCTGCTACTGTGTGATTAGGCTACAAGTGGGAAGTAAGAGGTGGATGAATTGGGAGGCATTTGTAAATGCAGTAATGACTCACAGATTAGGTCTTATCATCCTTCTTGTACAACTGACTCCCCAAAAGCAAAGAAATACTGTGCTACTAAGCAAAATTAGTATAAGAAATTAAATCAGTAGGAAATTCTTATCTCAGTCCCTAATAAAGTACCAGCACTCAAGAATTCCTGAACTTATATTCAGCTGTTCTAAAGAAGGGCTGAGGGCACAATGTGAATGTCAGGAGTCATATGAAGAATGAGGTCTAGCTAAAACACCTCAAATCAGAATTGTTTCTTACCTCAGAGAAAACTGATTAGGAAAAGTGGGCCAGAGAAAACTTTGCTTTATCTTGCACTTTTACTGCTACAAGCATACCAGCAAAGCTGAGTTAGAGAAGAACTGAAGAAACTGTAAGAAAAGTACTGTATTATCACAAGACTGCTGTATTGTTGATGTCTGGGGGTTTTCATACAGCCATGGAAAATATGCCTATCCAGCCTGTTGCACGGAGGAATGACAATGCTCTCAACCACAAGTGATCCTGAATATTTGCCATCATTAGAGACAGTACTGCAAAAACTGAAGGCAGATAGTACTCTGTGTCAAGAACAGTGAGTGTGTCTGAGACTAAACACAGGCTACACTACCAAGGAAAAGATGAACATTGTTGCTGTGAAAGACAAGCTCATGACACATGAATCAATCAGTCATGCAGAACACAGTTTGGCAAGTATAAATCTGGACAAAGCAGGAGTCTTGTCTTGTTCATATCATATACCTGGGACAGTTTTACAGTATAATACGCAGAAAAAAAAAAGTTAGTTGGGTATGCTTTCATCTCTCTAGCTAATGCTTTTCGCAGCTGTAGCAAAACTGAAAAAAACCAAACCCAACCAATCAAAAAAACCCCAAACACCAAACCACAAACCAATCACTTTTAAACTTGTGTGAAATTCCTGTTCCCAGCTTGACATGTCACAGCTGAGTGGTCAGACCCAGCTGTGAAGGCAGCCAAAGCACCTGGCTGTGCACAGCACTCAGCTTCTGCCTGAAACTCCAGTGCTGAACTCACAGTTGGAGTGGGCAGCACTATGCCAGTACAGATTCCTGCTACTCCCCTGTTATCCAGTGTGCTCTGTGCTCATCTTACAGAGATTGGACTATCCACAGAAGATCATAACTGGACATTTGTAAGAATTTCCTCTGTCAGGGATCCTGACACATCTTGAAGGCAGCAGCATGTGCTGTGTGCTCCCAGGGCACAGCCAGGGGGCTGTAACACCAACAGAGGCTGTGGGGCACAGCACCCACCTGTCACTCACCAAAGGGCAGTGGTCTGCACTTCAGATGCCTGGCTGTTTGTGTGGAATCCACAGCTGATAAGAGCAGACCTGGAGAAAGCAGCAGAGGTACACATGCAGTGTTAGATATGGCAGAAAAAGCTTATAATCCTGATGACCCTTCCTGCTCATGAATGCCTGAGTTCTGCCATGACATGCTCTGTATGTCTGCATTAGTGGCAGATATTGCTCTTAGAGCATCTGCACATTCCAGAGGTTTAAAAAGACACAGAGAGGACTTGGCAATCAAACAACCTCCAATAGGGAGCTCAGACGAACCTTTCTTAGACAGGCTCCTCAGGAGGTTCAGTCACAGGCATTACCCAGATTTTACAGCTCCCCTGAGACAAGAATGGAAATAAATACTAACAAACATCCCCTTTCCATCATGAGGTTTGGATCCTACCTTATTTTTTTGAAGAGCGATGTGAATAAATGTTTAGAAACAGTTAGGACAAGGCAATTTCTTTTTTAGATGCTGTCTAACTCTGTGAGCTCTGACAAGAACAAATCTTCAGAAGTTTTGAATGAAAAGGACGACAAGAATTCATTCAGATCTCATCTAAGCCAAGATGATGAGAGAATTATGAACCAAGCTTTTCAAAATCAGCTTCTGTATATCCCTCCGAATAGAGAGTTAAGCCAAAAGAACGTATATCAGGTGTTTTGTGAGCTATCTGCCTTCCAGTACTGTTCTGGAGCAAGCTGGATCCTTGTTATTCACAAAGCATTACACTAATGTTTGAACTCTAAGGAAACATCAGGACAGGGTTTGCTTATGAAGTGACGTGGAGTGCAAAGGTCCTTTGCTTTTTCTAATGATTTTCTGACGGAAGAGAGTCAGGAGGATTTCAGCCTTCTGGGAACAGCAGGCATTGGCAGAATCTATAGAACTGAGGGACTCAGGGAGTAAAAGGTAATGTGAAAGAAAGCAACCTTTGCCATCAGAAATTTAAAAAAAAAGGTAATATATTTTTTTTTCATAAACTAGGAATAAAAAGGGGTCAATAAAGTCACACAGTTGCTCAAAAAGATAAGGGATAGAGCTACTTTCTTCTCTATCTCTTGTTTCCTGTCTATTCTGTGGAACTTTCCCTTCATCCTCTTTGTTGTATGATTAATATAAAGCTGCATGTTTCCTGCAGTAACTAAGTAGATTAATTTCTTGTGAACAGAACAACTGCTTTAAAAAGGCCCTGTATCACTCCTGAAAACAGGAGTTAGGCACCTAAATAACTTACTAATCTCTGCTGAAAATTTCACCCTTAGCATACTGCATGCCTCTCTTCTCCATCTGCAGACTGGAGATAAGAGCTTTGGAGTGTGGCTGCTGCTGTCATCTTGGGAATAAGAGAGGTAGAGGAAAAAAACACCCACAGCAGCAGTGAGCACTCAAGCTGGTATAATGGCAGTGCTGCACTGATAGCATCCGTTCTTGTACACTGTGCAAAGATGTTGCTGCTCATCTTATCAACTCAAGTACACTGATTCTCACCAATGGAGTATTTGACCTTCTGTGGCTTGTTTGAACCTTATGAAAACCTATATATAAAATCATACAAATTAGCATGGGTACATTTCTGCTCCTATCAGACTTCCTGTACACCAGTGAAAATAGAATGCATGTCTTTATGAGAATTCCTTAATGGAATAACAGACAACTGTGTATTCGACAGGATCCCTTGTAAGACAGTCTAAGCAAGAGTTATCTCCAAGTTTCGTTCCCTGCTAAGCAGAGCTGATGTTGACTGCTGTGTTAACCTTTCAAACTGCATCTATCCAAGCACAGGAAAACAAAAGCAGCAAAAGTACAGCTGCAAACTTAGGCCAAGTCTGAAAGCAAAGAGTTACAAGTGCTGAATGAAACACTGAGTCCGCTCTGATTTGGCATAAACTACTGTAAAGATCTCTAACAACAGTTAGAACTTATGAACACTTTCCAATCAGTTGTGGTTATTTCAAACTATGCTGAAAGATTTATTTGGTTTGCTGTTATCACAACTAGTGAAAACTAAACCTCAAAGGCTTGGAAATTTCAATATCTAAATAGTCAGGTGAACCTTGGGGTCTTAGGTTGATAAACAAGTAGAACACTTCACTGTGAAATCTGAAAATACACTCGAGTTTATAAATTTCAAATCTTATTCATTAATCCTTTATTGTTAAAACCAAAATAATTTAAAGTGCCATTTTTATTTTACATTTAATTTTTAAAGGGCTTTGTGCAACCACAAAAGATAACAGCGCCAAGGTGTTTAATTTCTAACGCTGGACCTTCTGGATAAGAAGACCCCCTGGAATAGGAGGATTTGGCACCTATTACTTTCTCTTAACCATGTTAGGCAGAAGTTCTGTCCCTAAGTCCTCTAGTTATGAAAAATATTTTCTACACATCTTTCCTGTGCTGAGGAAACCCCTGTTTATGACTGAGCCCAGACTTTTTGAATACTCATCTTGAATATAAGTGACTAGGAGATGGATGAGCATGTCCTTTGTTCTGGTAGGAACTGTGACATCCCCTCAGATTTTGTCCTTTCATCTTGTCTTGGAGGAGGCAATTCCACTGCTTACACAGCACTGTCCTTATGAGCTTTTATAACTATAACGAGGGGATCAAGTGCAACAAGCATCAAGCAACTGATACTTCAAGTGTTTGCACCGAGTTCAGCCACATCACTTTGTCAAGTGCTGTGGTGATGACATGAAGCAGGAGCGCTGCAGGGAAGTAGTGCTGTCCCATCCTAATCAATCAAATCCAGAGGCAGCAAAGCTCCCAGCAGTTGGAGAGCACAGTCCAGCCTGGAAACACAGAGGAGGAAAAGGCATAACGATCTACTGATGTGCAGTTCTTAATGAGCAGAACAAGCAGAAATGCAGGAAGCCACAAAAAACCCCAATGCTTTGAAGCTGCAGGAGCAGACCAGCAGCCTCACTAACGGGAGTGAGGCTCCTGTTGCCTGTTTCTAAACAAGGAAGCAGAGACAGTAGTTTAGGTCTGGCAACTCTTTTAAGCTCAAATTTTCATGCTGAGCAAACCACAAGTATTCAGAGTTAGAGCTGAGGCATTCTAGAATTTTATAACTCAAGTGTACAAACACCAGTGATGCAAATCAGACTTGAACTGCTCATCTGGGTAAGAGATACAATTGCTACATTCATTTCCCTAGAGCTTAACATTTAGAATTGTTCTCTCTGTAGATTTTTTTCACTCCCTGAAATTCAGTGAAGAATCAGAACCGATGCTCCAGCATCACTTCCTTGAGACAATCCATGTCCACATACGCTAAGTTTGTCTGAGATAGACTTAATCTTGTACACAGTAGGCAGTTTGGGGCTGTGGCTTGGGTTTGTGCTGGGAAAAAAGGAACAAAATCAACACTATCTCAGCAAAACCAGCATACCACAGATTCATTAAATGACATAAATAAGGATATAGGAATAACATCCACCTGTGAATAACAGGAAGAAATGTTATTCAGGCAGGGTATTCCAATCTTCTACTGGGGGAGAATACAAACTATCATTTAGCCAATGCAAGGCCATATTCCATCTGGGACATCCCTCCCGCCCCCCCGGTCCCCTTTATCCCTGTGAAATTTGCACAGCTGGCAAATTAAAAAAAAAAAGGCAATTACAAGAGGCATTTTGAAAGTTTGGGAAACTCTGAATAGTAGTACAGACTAAATATTAATTATAAAAAGTATCATTCAAACATCTTATAGGACTCCGAGGTACTAAGGAAGTCTGTTAAGAGCAATAATCAGGTTACAAATTAAACTACTGGATTATAAATTAAGCAGGCTTGAGTTTGTTGAAGCTTTCTGTGTAATGAAGTTATTTTACCTCCTGATACAATAAATCTAATTTTACAATTTTATTATGACATCTTAGTACACTGCTTTACGGGGAAACATTAGAGACACATTTTGGAACTCCTCAATGTCCAAACTAATTTTAAAAAGAACTTCAAGTTCTCCTTTATAACATTATTATATTTAATCATTTGGTAGCAAAAAAATAAAATTAAAAAAAGGAAAAAAACTGTGATGGTTTGTGCTTCAGCTACAGTAATCTTGATATTCATGTTGAGCTTCAAAACCTGATTTTTTTTTTCAATGCTAAAATCCCTGCTGTTAACATTAGCAAATTACAAAGTAGCGACGATCACAGATTTTCCTTTTGCGTGTGTGTCTGGCAGCACTACCCACAGAGGCTGTTCCATTACTTTGGGGTACTTTGAAACTGAAAAGAAAACCATAAGTGAAAAGAAGAAGCGTGAACAGTGAGATGAAGTAGTTTAGAAGGAGAAAGGAGAAAGGAAGAGTTTCTATTGTAGACACCAGATAGGGACAATCCATGTGCTTATGTTGAAAAAAACAAATGAAGCCTGAAAAGCATAAAGAATCTTACACATCAAACTTGCATTACTTGAACAAAAACAAAGCAACAATGGGGAAAAAACTCAACCAAAAAAAAAAATACAAAAAACCAAAACCAAAGAACCCAACAAAAATTGTATCCCCCAGTTATTAATTGTAAAAACCTAATCTTAGTGTACAATCAACTGACCACATGCAGAAATAATCTTCCATCCTTCACTCAGTTTCTCCATTTCCATCTATAGATGCAGCATCCAGGCAGTACATGAAATATTCACACAATTTCTGTTCTGACTCCAAAAAAAACCCCAAACCTCTATTAGAAATGTATGAAACTACAAAGAGAAACTTTGCTCTTGTTGTCTAGTCATGAATTCTCATGCTTTTTGTCACAGATGATGCAAACCTCTCCATCTGCAAAGATATAAACATTTCAATGTTAAGTAAACATTATGAAATGTCTGATTAACTCAGAATAAGTTATGCTACTAATACCATCATTGATTAATCACTTGAAGTGTTTGTTCTTTTTTTAGTGTTCATCTCTTAGGAAAAAAAAAACAACAAACCAACAAAACTGCTCCATTTGCAATTTTCCATTTATCCACAAGAAATCTTGCTACTTGAATAAAGCAGTTTCCAGTAACTGTCACACCTGCAGCAGCAACTTTCCATTTTTCACTTTTCATTCACTAAAGGTTAATAGAAAGCAATGTATTATTCTAAGTAATGTTTTATTCTTTTTTTTTTTTTAGTTTAAAATTTATGGTTATGAAATGTTGGTTCTACTGCTCAGAAAATGAACATATTAAAATACAGATCATGACATGAGCATAAAACCATATAATGTTGCACAAGCCTTGACATTCTTTTGTCAGGAGAGATTCAGAGCCTACTTAAAATCAAAAGAACTAAATGAAATATGGCCAAAAGGTCAAGTTTTGAAAAATTACACATATTCTAGTATACACAAAATTCTATATGCAACTTTATGTTGTTTGACCATTGAAGCCAGAAAAAAACCCTGAATATGCTGTCTATTGGCATGGAATTAAAAAAAATCCCCATGCAAAGCAAACATCTCTATTGACATGCCTTTGGTTGATTTACTTTGTTCCTGCTGGCTGCAACAGCAGGCAAATTTTCTCATACTCTCTCAAAGAAATTGACCTAGTGTATAAAGTCAAATGCCACCGAAAACAAAGTTCAGTGGCAAGACTTAATACTAAAGTGTTGCCTAAAATTTTGGGGAAAAATACATTACAAATGCTAGCAAACAACAACAAAACCCACTGCTCTTCACCTCATCACTCTTCAGTATTGTAGGGTCCTTAGGAGCTCGACTTTCTTGAGTCGAAGCAAGTAATTCTTTAAAACGAGTGCCAGCAGAGACTCTCTCGTGGATGAAAATGTCAGTCCAGAGAATGTCACAGGTCCAGGGTCCCAGAAGCATTACCAAAATTGTTGCCTAAAATTTATGGAAAAAAGCCTACTTTCTGAGACAATATTTATCTAGGTAAAGGTAGAGAATAGTTCTTTACTGAAAAGCTTTTCAGGTTTACAAATATTGACGTGCACTACAGTATAGAGATCTTACAATTTATAACATTACTTAATTACCATAACTAAAGGTTTTATCCAATCTAAGAATCATCTAACCCTCAGACCACCTTGGTGTCACTCCCCACACCTCCCCTGGGTCTGCCCCTTGACACATCCCCTTAGAATTGAGTCTGGGGTCCCAAGATCCCTTACTTCTTCTTCATCATCACACCACTTTTCCCTCATTGGAGCTTCTCCAAAGTTCCTGGGTCCTCTCTCTTATTTTGACTAAAATGGCATCTTATTATCCTAGTTTTGGTACATGAGTTTCAGACAAAATGTTCTAGTTATTATCTGACCCTTAAGACAGAATCCAGGAATGTAGCACAGGAGTTAAAAGCTGCCAGCTTCTATTTCATATTTAAGAAACTACGTAGCTATATAAACTACAAATATATAAAATTCTAAGGCAACAAAAGCATTAATGACAATCATTACCATGCAACCACCTAAGATGCAACAATATTACTGGTGCAGTAACAAAATACCCTCATTTTTTTCCCATGAACATATAAAATATTTTTAAACAACCGTTTGGCTATCTCGTAAAAATAGCCTGGAGATCAAAATGCTCCCAGCTGCCAGTGACCTCTGGAGCAACCAGGCACAGCAATCCTGGCTGCCAGCACCCTGCCAGGTCCCTTTCCCTGGAGGAGAGGCAGCCCGACACTCAGAAGTGTGGGAAGCCTGGCCAGACCTGCCATCTTCAGAGTTGGAATGCATTAGAATGTGCTTGGAGCTCATTCTATGGATCTGGGTTCATTTCCTTCTAATTCTTATCCTATCCACCTCCCTTAAACCACAGTTGAACAATTGTGCTGCACACCATGAACATATGGAAGCATCACTCTATCTTCCACATTTCTCAGCTTTTCTGATAGAGAGAAGAAATTGCTTGACACTTGTATTTCAGCTCAGGCTCATCAAAACAGAGAGACTGATTGTGGACAGCTGCTGGAAACAAAGGCTGATACTTCCTCACAGGCATTTCTGCTGGCAAACTTTCTGCACTGAAGATAAACCACAAACAGACACCAGCCATCAGACCTAGTACTTGCAAACTCGAAGAGGCGGATTTTTTTATCCTAAAAGTCTCTTACAAGCATTTTTGCATTCATAAAGCATTTTGCATGGTGCAAACCCACCACCTATAGATTGAATATCCACAGAAGCCGCAGGGAACCCAACCTCTTTCTTCAGTCACAATTTCTCCAGTATCCCCCACAAAATGAACTCTAGACATTTCCAAACATGTCTTAGAGTCCATAATCTACCCTGGCAATACAATGGCAAGAGGATATTGTCCTGAAATCTCCTAATAAATAATGAAAAAAAATGGTTTGCCACTGACAGTGAACAAAGCTGAAGAGCTCCTGGTTGTTTGTCATTTCTACTGTCAGATCCTTGAGGCTTTTTCCATACAATTTGATTTATTCATTCTATTTCTGTGTGTCATGTTTCTACAAGCCTCATTACACGGCTATGGAAAAAATACTGCAGATGAATTTTTGTTATCTGAAAAATGAGAATGCTTTCCATGCTAAATGGTTCAAGGTTTGTTAGGTAGGAAAGTCATTATGTAAAAAGGACTCTCTTGCAAGAAACTCTGGCTTCTTGACACCAGGTTCTTGCACTTCTCTATCTAATGAAAGATTCCACATAATTATATCAAGCCTGCATATTCTTTTGGTAAAATACATAAATAAGCAAAAAAAAGAGAACATGTAAGGAAATTTTCCTTGAAATAGAAGTGTATAAAAGTAATTAAATTTTCTTTTATTTTTTTTAGCTTTTCAAAGGAGTGCCTTAAAATTAAATCTTTAATGCTGACTGAAGGAAGGATGATTTCAGTCTCTAACACAGAGTGCTCCTGTGTGTCTGGTTTTGAAGAGCTTCTGAAGTCGATACTCAAAGTGAAATTTATGTTACAGAACTTTAGTGTCCATATCATATTTCATAGGTACATTCTCAGATCTCTGGCAGCTGATTTTTTTTTTGTCTGAGGAAAGGAGTAAAATTAATTTCTTTTTTTGGTTAGCTCTGAATTGCAAGCTGAGCACACAACACAACTCACACAGGCCCAGAGACTTGTTTCTGTCTGTGCTATGTCAGTGCATACGCACACATATGTGAATATCTGCTTTAATTCGTGACCAAACCAAGCCTATTAACTACTGGCTGTTCTAAGACAATTACTACTTAGGGTTTATATGTAAAAGAAAGGGATTAAACATTTTCTTTATAGAAGCAAAACTAGAAAAAGCCCTTAAAATTACAAACATGCCTCTCTATTCACCCTTGAGCCTGAATCATCAGTACTGAGGTAACAGGAAGACTGAGTCCTGCTCTTAACATGCTTTTTCTTTCATTTTATACCTGCTGATTATTTGCAGAAGTCATGGATATTTTGGTGTCTACTCAGCTACATTTTAACCCATCCTGTATTAGCAGAGACAAGTGACCCTTCTAGTTAAATATAGTTCATTGCTACAACATGTCTGCCTAAAAATGTATGACGTTAAAAATTAGTGATAACAGGACACTCCTAATCAATCCTGATGCTAAACTCTTGGGTTTATATGCACATAGAAATAAATGTGCATATAAAAAAAGTATATCTGAGGAATCTGTATTTTATTCTACTACATATGTACATACTAGTTTCATTAGAACTTATGTTCATACTGCAACAAGCCATCGCTGGCTCTTTCTGCCTTTGCTAAGTGAGTAGATATTTTACTAAAATGTTCTTTTTTACATTCTGGGAATATGACCTTGACTGTGTTTAATGATGAGTCCTTGCAGCTTAAGAAAAGCCTTTTATTTCAAAACACCGTATGAATTCTTACCTACAAGGAGAAAATGTTCTATATTTCTGAATGGTAAAAATAACTCTACATTTGTGCTTTGTGAAGCATTAGCAGAGATGAAGTTATCCTGAATTCAGTGCTCCCCTCAACCTTTTTGAATCAGAGAGAATGAAAGAGAGAAATACCCAGAAGGGCAAACCAGTACATCAGAAATCTGTGCTAGAAATCTGTCACTAGGACTGCAGGCTTTGCTACGAACGGCACAGCAGTCAGCAGTGTGGGCAGCCAAGAGGGCAAGCAAGGTCATTCAGGAAGCTGCTGCCACAGACCTTAGAGCTGTTAGAAAAATATAGGAACTGTAGCAAGTACATTTAAATAACACAGAGGTCATGTACAGCCCGTTACAAAGCACCAGGACTGACACTCCATCAGAGCTTGGTTTAGTCACTGCTGAAGGAGTTCAAGAGATTTGTGCCTTTCCTTCTTGGCAGGTGGAAGAGAAGCTGCTCATTCATCTAAATGTAAAAATGCTGAGTTTTATTTTACATTGCTACACAGGGTCAGAGGCCACAATCTTAGCTACCACAATAACAAAATAGAAACATATTTCTTGTGTCATCCTCACCTCATTCCTAAAAGCAGCACCTCCTTTTAGAGTAAGGCATGTGAGAATATAATACATGTATTTGGGCTTGGGAGAAAATAACCAAATGGTTCCTCCAAAGAAAAAGAGGAGAACATGGGACATTGTGACAAAGTTCTTTGTTGTCCCTGTCTGTAGTCAAGAGTAAAGGGTATGTGTATGAGTTGTTTTTCTTCTTTGGCATAAATCCAGCAGTACCAAGAGAGCTGAGAACTCTCCCAGTCACAAGACATGAATGCAAGCAATTCAACAAATGTGCTTTCTGAAGAACTGTATATTTCCCTATTTTGTTGGGGGAATTTTATCTTAAAATCACATGGAACTCCATCAGCAAAGACCTCTTGCTGCTTAACGACATTGCAGAGGAAACAAGGAAAAGAACATTATCCCCTAGCCATGAAATACACAGGTGTTTTGTCTCAAAAGGCACGTGACAAAGCCTCACAACTGAGACCTTTCCAGTAGAGCAGAGAAAAACCTACAGAGCTTTTTAAGTGACACATGGTCAGGCGAATCCTAAATTGGGACATTGCCCTTATGTAGCTACTGAAAGGCTGGGACTGTTTATGGTTTATTGAGACACCAGATCCTCACCTACGTACATACACAGAATAACTGAAGAGGACAGTGCTCATGGGACCACAGAAATGACACTAGAAGATAGAAGCACCTTCTAAGCTTTAAGCTGGTAATGAGAGCTGTCTTATTTTGAGATAAACACTCTTTTTTTCCCTTAACAGATGGTAACTCCAAAATTCTTTAAAATTTTATCTGTTTTCTGGTGTTCAAATAACTGTGGAGCTGTTACTAATGCAAGAGAAGAGTAGAAAAAGGGACAAAAGCTGCAACAAAACCCAATAGCTTTTAATACTGAGTTTCATGGCCACCACGCTTTCAATCAGTCTTTTCATGACCACTAATTAACAAGTAATAATTGTCTGGATTTCTTGTTAATGAAACAGGTGTGCGATAGTTTAGTCAGATATTACCTGAAACATTTGCTTGCTTTTCTTTCTCAGTTGTTGACAGAGATACTGAGCTGACAGCTGCTGATAAACGAGTCTCTGTCAATTTGAATTAATCAAATTTTCACACAGATAACTGAAGGCTGCTGTATTGCAAGGCTGATCAAAAGAATTTCCAAAACAGAAAACTAGGTTATTTTAATTTGTATAATTACAGTGAATAAATGTAATTATGGAGCATTTTTTTATTTTGATATTGTATTCCGGTAATAATATCATATTTTCTCTATTTATCAAACATGCATGTTACCTTCAATTAATTCATCTATTTTCATATAATAATATTAAATTACCTGTGTATACTTCATTTAATTTACCTATTTTCACTTTGTTGTTTGCAGACATTAACTCAGTCCAAGAGGTACATATCAGAAAGTCTTTGTTAAAAAATGTAACATCATGGTTTTAGTCTACAGATGCAAAAAAACTGAGAGGGGAAGAAATTGAATTGGAAGGTAGAAGGGTTTTCTCCATTTTTTTCCTGCTAAGCTCAGAACTCAAAATCAACCCCATTTAAAATACCTCATACAATTAAAAAAAATAGAAAAGTCATCCTTAAGAGATCATTTTTGCCCTGCATTTTGTATCTACTTCTAAATATTTTCTATTTCAGACAAGTTTAGCTACTGATTTCTGATCTTGCAGTTTGAAATCCCTGATTCAAACACCCACAATCCTCTATCTGCTAAGGAGAAACCATCCCTGGAACTACAGACCACAGATTAAAATTTTATGTAGTTCAGATACATTTTCAAATACTGGCATAGAGCAAATAGCACTGACATAACAAATGGTTTAGCAATTCTGGAGATGCTGTTTCTTTGAGAAAGACCTAAAAGGTGATGCTATATTTATAAGCTGAAGCAGTTGAGTTGATATGGAGGATACCTTCTGGAATGACACTATCAAACCAGGAAGATTACTGTGTCTTATATTTTATCTAAAATATTTTACTGTATAACTCACTATAAGTATGTTGAAAATTTTTTCTGTCTCTGAAAAAGTGATGTCCCTTACCTCCTTACACTTCCCATTCTTTTATGCTAATGACTGAAGAGCCAAATATTCTACTAAAGACAACTGAATTGAGCTTTCAACATTTAATGCAATTATTTTTTTCTTCAGATGCATAATAAAATTCTAAAAGAGATTTTATTGTACCCATTTCATTACATACAGGATGATTTTTGAAGTCTAATTTTGCCATTAAACCAGAACTGAATGCATGCCAACTGGCAGGAATATTGCATTAGTTTCATATGAAAGCTTTGTTCAGACATTACTTTTCCGTATTAGAGGATGTGTTCACTGATATGATTTAAAAGATGCAAATATAGTCCCGCATTTCATTGCTTACTAGAAATATAATTAATCCTAAGAACAAAGTTGTAGTAGGATATGTAGAGGTCCTTGGAATTTTCCCAGATGACAGAGACAGCCATGGCCTCACCTGAGTGTGTGACAGATAGGCCTGGGTCAACAGGATGATGGTTGATGAGTAGAAGCGGAGCTGTCATGGACCTACCAATCCCAATGGAATGGGTTGTACAACTACACAAAACCAGGATCTGCTGCTTCAAGAAGCTCAAAAATGTAATCTGAAAGAGATAACAACAAAAGTCCTGCATAAAATGACCTGAAAGTTTTCCACTCATTCAGTGTGCAGAAATTATCAGACTGATGCCCATTTAAGGTTAAATGTCTTCACCTGTCTTTATACATTAATTTTTAAATAACGGCTTTGATCGCGATGTGTACCACCCTCGGAAACAAGGAGGCTCAGAAACACAGGAGTCAAGACCAGTCATAGCAAATTACTAAGCGCGATATGTCTGAGGGTCTCTGCTTGGTCTTGGAGGAAATATATTCTATATTACTCCAGAATATAAAACCTACACATTATGGTGTTAACTGTTGTTAAATCCAGGGACACTCATGAGGGAGAGTGGAGATCTTCTCCTGACAAAAGCTCTTGTGCAGGTTTTGCTCCTCTCTATAAGAAAGGGCAAAGATAACAGTAATTTCCTTGATTCAGCACAATAACGTGCCCATTTCCTCATTTCTCTCAGAAACTGATTCTCTTTTTCCCCTAACAGAGCCATTATCTGCCTTCAGCAGAGATAAAAACACATAGCAAGCAAGTGTACACAAAGTAGCAGTACACCAGTCATGGACTGAAATGGAAGAAAAAAAAAAGATGCTTTCAGTATAAAGAGCAGGCATCAAAAGATAGGGGCTTACTTCTGAAAACAACTAACATCTCTGTGTTAGAGAACCGGGTCTGGAGAATTTCAGTCTCTTAAAGATCTAAACACCACAACTTATTAAAGTTATTTTTTTCTTTTCTTTCCTAACATGGCATAAATCATAATTCAAATTAATCTATTCATTTTTTCTGTTGTCAGCCTGTCAAGTTAGCTTAGAGATCAAGCTAAATTTTCAAATTAACTATTTCTGTTTCTTTATAGCAGAGGTTAAAGAATAAGAAGCAAAGAATATCTTCATGTATCTTATAAATTGAAAAAAAATATTTGCGCCTTAGCTTTGACCATTATATTTTTCACTTCTGTAGCTATAGGTGGGTGTTAAAGGTTCAAACACAGGAAAGTGGTGTTGCTAGGAGCCCCCTCAGAAAATTTTTCCTCACCATACCAACACAAAAGGTTTAGGCTTGGAGTCCCAGGACTGAGGAGGAAAGATAGCTGATGACTTTCAGATTCAATCTTAATGGTGGGGTGGAGGTGAGAAAACAGAACCCCAGCACCTGGGGGTGGGGACAAGTTCTTTCTTTGTTCCCTGTGTGTTGGTTTGACTTTTTGGGGGGGTTTTCTTTTGAGCAGCTGCAGAAAAGGAGCCACTGCTTGCTGGTGAGAGCTCTCTTTTTCTGGCTCTGCTTTTTGCTTTTGCCCCTCCATCTCTGGGCACCCTGAGCTTCAGAGAGAGAGGGAGAAGAGAGGAGAGACACAGCTGCTTCAGGACAAAGTAGACCTTTTTTTTCCCCTCTTCCTGGGGACCGATTTGGACTGCAAGGAGATTCCTGGGAAACTATCACCATTTCCTCCACTCCCAGCTTCTCCTTCTTCGTTTGGAACAGAGGACAAGGAGAGAGAGAGAAAGAGAGAATCCAAGTGAGTGGATTCTGCCCTTATCTCTGCCTCACTGGGAAAAGACTGAGAATTCATCTCGCAGCAGCCAAGGTGGGACACTGACACTGTCCATAAATATAACTGCTCTAGGAAGAATCTACTGTTTTGGGGGTTGTTCCCTTGTTTTTACTTTTGGTGCTGGGTGAGTAGTTTGCTCTGGTCTGTTTACAGTTATATCTATATCTACATATATATGTATATATACAGTAGTTAAGAACTGTTATCCTTCTTATATCCATTTTTTAACTAAAGTTCAGTTTTCTTAAACTTAATAAAGAGTGATGTGATTATTGTAGATGAATCCTCTCCTCTGCTTTTTTTGGTAAACATTTTGGTTTTTTCCCCTCAAACTAAGACAGTGGGATAAGAAACATGGTGAGGAAGGGATAAAATGTTGCAAAAAATCTTAGCTGAAACAGTTTGGAATCTGATTCCATCATTGTTCTCATTAATTTGTGCATATCTTGCAGAATTATATAATCTATATGTATATAAATAGCAACAATGAATTATAGCACATACATTAGAGACATTTTTTCCTCATACATTTTTAAAATATCTACTTTTAGATGGGAACACCCTCGAATTTAATTGAATCCATATAATAATTCTTTATACGGTCTTACCTGATCCTTACAAATAGAATAAACCAAACTTCTCTTCAATTTTTAGTTAATCTGAAATCTCTACCACATGAATACTTTTGAGTGTATGCACGCTTCCAATCTTCAATCAAACTAGGAGGTTGTCAAATTACTTCATTCTGTCTTTTATTCCCTCTCTGCAGTATTCAAGAACAAGAATTGTCCTTCAAACAAGTGGAAGAAGCCATGCTGTGCATGGGTAAGATGATTTTTGGACTTGGATCTGTGCTAATTTTTCAGTATTTTGAAGTTAGGGATATGTTTTAAATACTATGTATTTGCTTTCTAGGCTGTACATATTTTAAAGGCCCAGTAAATGAAGATTAGACAAAATGACAAGCAACTTTTCAGAAGAAGATATTAAACTGTCTTCAGAATGTTTTGAAAAGAAAGTTTCATTTTCTTTTTCAGTATAGTATTACATAAACAACCAAATAGTATAAATTAGCCCTGCAAGTCACACAATTTAACTCCCAAGACTGATAATAATTCTTGCAGCTTTAAAGAGTTAAGCAAGAAAGACACTAAGGCCAAAATGAAATATAATGATGAAGTATAACATGTATGAGCACAAATAGTTGTTTCAAAACTCCTTTCAGCAGTTGAACGGAAAATAAGCCACAGATTTCTACACATCTCTGGCACTTCTGGGAACAATTGAAGATTTCTTTTCCACCCTTTTTTCTGAGTTATCAAGAACATCAGTGACAATTAAAAACTAGTTCATGTGCTTTTGTCCAGCTGTATTTTAAGCCAGAACTGCTGTGTAAGTTTTAGTGCATTAACACTTGACCCATTCTGCATGGAAACCACACCAAGCAGGGCCCCGAAGGGTCAAAAAGTCCAGCCACAGGTCTCAAAGGAATCCAATATGGGAATCATATGGGAATCACTTCCTAACTGATTTAGGTTTGACTTTTGAGGATGCCTCGCCACACACATATGTTTATAGTTCCCCAGTTTTACAAACTTGCTTATTCTAGTGGAACATCAGGAAAAACAACAGTTTAATTTAACATCTCTGTTTATCATAGATTTAGCTGCGTTACAAGACCTTTCCAATTTCAAACTGAGTGAAACAAATAAAACGTAGGTGCCAGGTTCATTAGCATTTAATGAATAACAAATTAACTTGCCTCTGCTAGTAATCTGAACTTGTCTTACTCCTGAGTTTTTCAATTATGTTATCTTCTTTCATGCAAATTAAAGGACTACACAAGCACAATTAGATGTGGCAGCTACAAACAGCCGGAAAAGAGCTCAACAAAATAAATTACAAAACTCCTCTTTATTCCACCCGAGCATGTATCAATTCAGATAACTGGCAGCTTTTCTCAGCTTTTATCTATTCCAACCCAGACAGGAAATAAGTATTAAGTTCGTATTTCTGTGTAAAAATAGGCTATGACTTGTTCCACCCCTCTTTCATTTACTCACCTTTCCTACTGCTCATGAACTCAGTTTCTTAAACTGGTGCATGGCCTAATTCCTCTGTTTGACTCAGATCAGCTCACTAGGATCCATAAATACAGATCCCTTTGCTGATCTTAATGAATTCTCCTTTTATGACGTTATTTGTCAAAAGACATTCAAAATTTTTCTTGAATTGCAGTTATGTTTGCCTTTAGCATCTCCAGCTCCTGCTCTTTTCCCTCAGCACCCTGCTACAGGGGAGCAAAAAGCTACACCATAGGGAAGCTTTAGACTTTGATTTTCTTCCATTACAAAAATAAATTAATTGTATTTTTCTCTAAAGCCTTATTCTGTTGGGAGGAATGGGAGCAGAACAGACTTACTGTTGCATAATTTTGGCTGTCATTTTTAAAAGATGTTTTAATTATAAATATCTAAAAAGAAAATTTTCTAAAACACGGTGTTCCAAAATGTTTCTTTGCTCTTAAGAAGTTATTACTCTTCACATTTAACTTCCTCTGATCCAAGAGAAAAACAAAACGCCTTGAATTAACAATAAGCGTTGCTTCAAAATAAGTTTTTAAACATTTTAATAATCAAATGCTCATCTAGATTTCATAGCAAACTTAAAAAAAATAGAATTTAGTTAAAATTTACTGCTGTCTTCCCCTTGCTAGGGTAGGTAAAGCATTTGAATCTTCTATGTTAAACTATATTGGTTATAGACAAAAATTAGAGTATCCCACAGCCTGAGCCATTAAATACACAAAGGAGACACTACTGAACTGACGCTTCTTTTTGTTTTTATATCTGTTTCTTAGACTAATCTGCCTACAGAGCTGTCCTAGTTCAGCAGGTGGGACCAGTTGTCACTGTGTGGGGGTGATCAAAGCTGTGTATTCTACCCCCTCTATTCATTCCCAAGGTCAATGGCCCATTTGCAGCAGCTTCCCAGGGAGTCGTTAGCACCTCCACTCCCAGCCTGAGGGGGCGTAGCTGCTAATGGGCCATCAACAGTTCAAAAATAGCCCATGACTCACAGTGTTAATCACCCATTGTGTGAGTCCCCGCCCCGGGGGAGGGACTGGATGCTCCCTGAAGGTACAAAAAAGGGTAGGTAAGAAGACCTGGGAACCTCTCGTCGGACCCAGAGGAGCAGCAGGACCTCGACAGGAGGAGACCACCACTCTCAACGAGACTACAGCCATCACCTGCACCAACAGGTTTTTTCACTTCTTTTTACTTTGGACTTGGGGAAGCCACACGGGTCTCAGCATAAGGCTAACAAACCCCTTTGGGTTTGTACCCCAGGGCACTGGGTTATACAGCTGGGTTTTGGGAGTTGGAAGCAATTTCCCTTTGTATCAGTGTATTTACTGTGGTATTATTATTAAATTGTAGCTCTGACTTACAACCTCTCTCGTGTTGAGCTCATTTCTCCTGCTGGTTTACCTCTAAACCAGCACAGGAGCTCATGAAAATTTTATGGGGCAAGGTTTAATCGACAATGTTTAGCAGCTGGCACCTACACAGACAGAGTTTATATACAGCCAGAGAAGATTCCGAAGCAGAAGCTTCAAGAAATACATCATGGGCCTGCTCAACACCCACAGCATTACTCCACAAAGCTCAGCTGTTGCACCCCATTACTTGTTAATGAAGACAAAGTTAATAAAACATTCCACCTAAGCAGAAAATGGGAGATCTTAAAACATGTTAATGAGAACGATGGGAAAGACTAAGTTGCTGACTACAGACTGGGTGGAACAATCGGAAAACAAAACAATACCCATGAAGTTTCAGCATGCAAGAGGATCAAAGATTGAGTTTTGGCAGTTCCATGTAGCGGTAACACAGTACACCTATACTTTGGGGTTAAAGATTAGAATAATCTACGTAAGAGGACTAAGGTCAAGAAAAACCCTCCATGAAGCACCTATTATTGTCTAGTAAAATCTGTATTAATAAGGTTGCAAAAATAATGCCAAACACCTTAAAAATCAGTTGGGTTCTTATTCTGTTCTGTCAAGGAGACAGGTGATTATTTCTATGCTCTTCTCATGGTGACCTCTGCAAAAAGCTGACCATGTTTCCAGCAAATCTTTATAATTTTGGAGGAGTAAATTAGGCTTCCACAGCCAAATAACTTTAGAAGCAAAAGTCAAGGTATTTGATATCTGGAGAGTTTCACTGATGAATAGCAAGGCTGTGTTGACCCTCTCCTGAGGTCTTAATATAGGTCAAAGATTAAATTAATACCGGATCCTTCTTGCCCCTTAGAAATCACACAGCATAAATGAACTTGTTTTGTAACCCCTGGAGTATGTTCTGTGTAAGTAATTGACAGACACTGACTGCAAGGAAAGCAGGTTGGTTTGACATGGAATTGATGTTTAAATGAAGGGGATATAGAAGACTTTTCCTTCCCAAGCACCATTTATCATCAGTAGTCACTGGTATAACCAGGGATAACCAGGCCATAAAGAAGCTTTGACTTCTTTGGGGAAGCATTTTGTCAGAATCTCACAGCAGTTTACTCTACTTCTGCCTTGTATTTAAATACACATTTAGGACAGTGCTACATTCGTTATAATTTCTAAGCCAGTGCAGAAAGTGATTTCACAGCAGGAAGAAAACTGTGAAATCTGCAATCCAGTGCAGCAGCACATTGAGCTGTTGGGTTGTTTTTTTCCGCCCTGTAATATCTCATTTCCTTTTATACTCTAAGGTTGAGCAAGAACAGATGTGAGATGTTGTGATCACTGCTTTTTCTGCAAGGAGAATAGTTTAATGATTCTGTATCACAGGCAACAGCTTCCCACGCTTCTTTCTCTGATCTTCTCAAGGTTGCAAACTATCTAAGCAGAAAAAAAGAAAAAAAATGCATGTTGATGTCTACAGCCTTCTTCTGATTAGCAAAAGCAGCAAGTTTTTATCTTGATTTTTAAGTGTAAATTGGAGCATTGGTAGCATAGGAAACTTCATGGGCAGATAAGTAAGCTTTGGGGCTTTTTAATATGAATAAAGAAGCCTGCAAAAGTTTTGAGACATACAGGATGTAAAAGATTGAAAGTTCATTTCAAATGAGGACAGTAACAAAACCCCTCCAAAGCTAAATGAATAGATTAAAACAAAGCATGACACACTTCTGTGTTGGGAGTTTTCTTTTAAGCTGTCACTGTAGTAAGTCTCTGAAAAGGGAACACAGAGGAATTGCACAGACTCAAAGAGCACTTTCCTGGCATCAGTCACATCAGTTGTGTTGCTTATTATCTTGGAGAGTAAGAACCAGCTATAAGGACATTCACCCATATGTGTTTTTTAGGACTAATACACAGCCGACCTTCCAAGACTGGCTGAAACTTGTGGTTCAGCATGTTAACGTCTCTGTTCCTGCCAACTTCTACAGGCAGTACCCAGCACCTTAAAATCTGCCTATATCAGTATTACCTTGAACACTGAATCCTTGCATTGAGCTCCATTTTATCTTGAAAAACACAAACCCTTCAATCTCAACTTGAATGCTCGACACATTCTGAAAATCTTTCAGCTACACATTGCAAATATGAACTGCACATTTACTGACAGCCCACTGGGGTTAGATCTCAGTGTCCAGAGGGCAGAAACAAAGACCTTACTCACCATCACTCAGTGCAGAAAGCATCAAATCTAGGAGCATAATGCTAGTTCTCAGTGCCTCACTTCAGAGCTGCATTGAGTCAATCACAGTCAGTAAAATACAAAGTACAAGAGCAGAATACCCTTGATTTTTTGCTATTTTCCTACCAACATTTGGCTTGGTAGGAAGTTCTGCTCATTCTAAAGCCCATTATCCTATTATCTACACACAGGAATCACATCCATATGATTGTCTGCATTGTTTTTAAATGTGTTTGTCATTCCAATAATCAGAACAAAATGGTGAATAGTAAAGTGTTTCTAATAGCATATTTCTGTTTTCAATTTAGTTGATAATGTTGAGTTGGATTTAAATTAGTACATTTGAAGTTACATTTCAGATTCCCTCTCAGGGACTAAAGTCACACTATTTCTGCTCTGATTGCCCATCCATATTCTTCACCGTGGCACTGAGCTTTTAGTACATTCTTTTCCTTGTGTCTCGTTGATTTACAGCTTACTTTGGGAAGGGCTCACACTTCAACATTTTGATTAAATTATGGGGTCGATTCAGATATATTCCTCACCTAGAAATTCTATTGGCTTCAGTAGGAATTTGCATGTGCAAGGAATGGAAAAGCAGACCACATTCATTTCCAACACAAAGGAAAAAATATCACAGCTCTTCTGCTGGCCACTTGCCTTATGTTTATCCAATTCCAACAGAATAAATTGATGGAGATTATTGCTTTTATATCAGTTCACTTAAGTTCAGTTAAGTGCAATCTTGCATATTTGAATATTTTCATTGATAGTTTTGAGGAATATCATACAAATGCATTTATTGTCCTGTGAAGTGCGGAGAATTATCTTTTTTGTTCTACTGTCTATCATGGCTGTTTAGAATAATGATTTATTTCACTGTCTTGTTCACTTTATGACCTCTCTTGGGTCTTCTTGTGCTTTTTTTTTGAGAAAAAATTGTTTATTTATATAATTTTGACTTTGATATACATTGAATTTGGTTTGTATATGCACTCCAGGTGGACCTTTGGCCTTCATCACTTAACCTTCAATTTGATGTGGCTTAGTTTTCCTTTGAGATAGGCAATATGCAGTCATTCAGCCAACAATCAGTAACAGAATTAAAGGCAATAATAATTAAAAACTCATGTGAAAATAAATGGAATAATTGACATCTCATAGGAACACTTTGTATTTGCTTTCCCTGATATTTTTTTGTTTTTGGTTAGATATCTCTCCTTGTCAGCTGCAGTCTCTAGAGATTTTAGATTTGTGTGAGCAGATATGGATATTCGTGCATGCAAGGGGAAAAGTTGGAAAACAGTGGTCTCTGCGTCCATATTATTCACCCAGCATGGCAATGATCAGTTATCTGATTTCAATACAACATTTCACAGAGGTTTTGCCTTTTTAAAGTCACATGTATTTTTCTATTCTCATGCATACTAAAGGCACTGTATCCAAACGAGCACTGACAGTTTATGTCTCTGCTTTTGTTATTTTATATTCTAATTAATTTAATCTTCATGTAAAGACTGAGATGTCATTCTGAGGATGGAAAAGGGTAAATGAAGGCAAGCTAAGTTTCTACAGAAGAGCTTTTATGATGGTATATACCAAATTCTAGTTAAGTGGAATCATCTTTCCGCTTTCTGATGTAGTGACAGGGATTCACTGCACCAGTTCCAGTTTCAGGAGTTTTTTCCTCTCTTTCCCTTGGTAGGGGGAGGGGCTGAACTGCTGTGGTTAACACCTGGCATTTTGCCAAGGTCAACCCAGAACAGATGAGCAGAATTCAGCTTTGAGGAAGAAACTTCACAAGCTTTTACTCAACTTATCTATTTTGTCTTTTGTTTTATCTTTCTATAAAGAATTTTGTAACACCAGATTCTATTCCTTTTTTCTACAAAATTCATTGAAAATTCTTTGTAACATATCTGAGCTTTCTGCAAGAGCCTCAGAAACAGAAAGGAAGATTTTAATCACACAGCCTAAAGAATTATTCCTAGAAAACAGTTCAAAGCAGACTGATATCTTTTTTATTTTTTAAAAAAGTAGGAAGGCCTATTACATCTCGCTTCTTTCTTTCACCCGTTTTACTAGCTGGAGTAGCTCACTCAAGGATTGAAGAAAGAGTCAAGTTCAGCTGGGAAAAGATCAGACACAGCTTCTCAGTATGTCTTAGAAGTCTGAAGTTTGGTGACCACGTGCCACAGTCCAACCCTCCAAGCTGCTCAGTGCTAATTTTGAAGATGTTTACCCTATTTGTTCTAATTGTTTCAAAATTTATTTCCTTATTCATTCCGTTTTGATGAAAGGCTCTACAAAGCAACAGCAGTAAAATGCTCCTAAAATGCTTGCAGGGTTCCATATATAAACAGCTGGAAAATGAGCTAAATTGAGAATTGCATATGCACTCTGCGGGGCCTGAAATTGTAAAGTGGCAACTGATGCAGTTCAGAGACAACAGGAAAGTAGCTGTGAATAATGGAATTAGATGAGACACAGTCAAACCTCTCATTCAATTTCTATCTTTAAATCACTAAAATTATTTCTAGCAATAATAGTATAGGAAGTCATATGCTGTTTCAGCAATCTATTTGTATTTAATTAAACTTATAAAGTATAAGTCCCAAGTTATCATTTTTGCCTTTTTGATTCATGCTATGGTTCGTTTATTTTAATGCCTTTGGGAGTTTTGCCAGTTAATAATTGAAGAGGTCATTTTGTTATGAATTGCTTCTTGCTTTTCTGTCCTCCATGTGTATTTATTTAGTTTATAGGGAAGGGAATTTTCAGATTTCTGATGGGCTACCAGTAGGCAGAGTCAGTGCCAGCTCTGGGTTGTGGCAGACAGGCTCTCAGCTCATAATTTAAAACACGGGCAGACAATGTGCAGATCACTGTATTGGGGTGCCTGTATGCTGATCCTTGATTTGTTTGCTAAAACGTGGTTCTGCAACCACGTTCTGTAACCATTATGTGTCATAATCCATCAATATCTGCAGGGAAGTTCTTGCTAAGCAAGGCGCCATCCCTGTAGCATTTGCAGGCAGCAAGCAAAGCCCAGTCATACACTATTCTCATAAATTCCTTTTTTGTCTTCCCCTAGGGGTTTCTAAAACAATGTATTTCTAAACCAATACCCTTAATAGCAAGATGTAGCAAAAGCAATGTTTTCCTTGTTGATTTTTTTCCCAGACAAATGAAATCAATGTTCATCAAAACACAAACTATCATGCTACTGGAAAAAAAAAAAGAAAAAAGCAAAGCACAAACATCTTTTTGAGAACAAGATAAGGGAAAGAGGGGGAAAGAAACAGTCGCTATTTTAATTGACTACATAATGTCTTCTGATAGCAGGAAATACATTGTTAGAAATTCTATAAGCACATTCAACACCTAGAAGATAATATGGGCCAACTCATTTCCTACATATAGAAAGAGGAGCCACATCAATAACTTGAGCAGTGAAATCAGCAGAACTTCCCACTGTTCTGCCTCTTACTATAAAATAGGATTTATATGGCAAAGTAATGGGTCTAGTAAATACATTTCTTCAGCAGTATCAATAAAACCACCGCTAATAGTTGTGTTCCAGAAAGGCCTCGGATTGTGCTTAATGGCCATTTCTCATTTTCGTCTTTGGACACCCATGTTTCAACACCCTTAAAGGATATTGAAAAATTCATTGCAACACTACTCATTTGCCAATAGACCTGAATAAACTAATACAACACAGAAATTCCTACATTTGAAAGACTTGCGGATAAATGATCTTTTACTTGATTCTACTTTATACTGCTCAGGAGTTCTGATACCTGATGATCTTTTTCCCTAAGGCTTTCACTTAAATCCTGGCTTATTGGCATTTAAATAATTAAAAAAACTTTTTGGGACCTTAAAACATATATTTTCCTTTCACCAAAACATCCAGGAACATTAAACATTAGAAAGAAAATCCACCAGCAAAGTGCATATGTGGAATGATCACTGGTGCCAACCTACTCTCCACCTTCCCTTTATGACATATTTATGAGCCTATTCATTAAAAAAGGAATGATTTTTTATTTCCTTCTTTCTATCAAGTTCAATGGCTTTTGATTGTCTTTTCACTTCCAATAGACACAGTGAGATCTATTAAACCTGAACCTTTGATTTGGATAAAACATTTATACCTCCAGCAGTGGCATTTGAACTGCAGCCACCATCAATCGTGTTACAGGATATAAACATGAGAAACATCAAAAGGCTTCAGGAATCTGACAGGAGAGGATTGTCAACAGAACACAATGACACAGACTGATGCGTAGGGATTCTTACAGGAAGACATCAGGTATTCTCAACGCTCACTGAACGGCTTACACACAATTCCCTGCATATCCATCAGTACCTGTTGTGGCACCTGGAATATGAGTGACACCATCCGGATCCCACCAATAAACAGACCAGGGCTCTGATGGCCAGTGCTGAGGAGATCCAGGAGATCCAATGCTTTGCATTTGCAAACTAATAACACGTGCAGCCCATCCAAAGAGTTCAAGGAACTTCAAATCCTTTAACATACCTGGCTCCTGTGTTTGTGTCACCAAAGTATTGGCACAGGAATGCCTCGTTCGCAGTTGAGGGGCACACACAGACACAGCACGGTGCCAACGTACACCGAGCTCCGTTGCTTTTAGTGTTACACACCAATTAAAAGGCACTTCTCTCTCCAGCTTTGCAACCCATGGTGTTTGAATTGGTTTTGGAGGTGACATTGTTTAATATGTGGTTGGAACAGCCATAGACTGTTGGAACATATTAGTTTATGCTGCTGCTATAAAGAGCCAAATTAAATTCCCCACAGGGATTTTTAACTGCCATACTAAGATACACAAAGGATTTTTTTCTAGCAACAGTACTACAGTAATGAGTGCTAAATTTTGTTTTGATAATGACAGATGTTACAAAGACAAAATAGGAATGCTTAATGAGATTTTGGGGGCCATTATCCCAATTTCATATATTCAACATAACTTGAAATTTGTTAGTAATAAAATGTTTCATACAACATAAAGTACTGCTTTTTTATTTAGATAAATTTTCTATGTTGCATCAGATCCTGTCAATAAGTTGCTCCAATTCAGAGCCTTTTACTCGAAGCATTATAGAAATATTTAACTTATTGTGGTAATATATAATCCTAATACATGGAGAAGCAGATGAATATAAGATTAGAAGAAGGGAATTTATACAAATCCACCGCTAGGTACAATTTGTTCTCACTCTCTCACTATTTTATGCATAGAAATGTGGTGGAATAAAATGACAAAGCATTCTATTTTGATACAATGATGGATAAAAACATTTTTTTTTAACTTAGAAGTGCAATTTCCTTTTTTCAAAAAAGTAGAACACCTACATAGTGTAGTAGAAGAGATCACAAAGTTCCCAAAAGAAGAATACTGAACACACTGAAAAAAATAACTAAATAATTTGTTAATTAGATATGGGTTCTGTTTATATTTATAAATATGACAATGGAGATATAGGTTTCAAGGGGTTTTATATATATAATTTTTTAGAGTTGAATTTTTTTAAAACCTTATCCCTTAACTTTTACCCCTCCTTGTCCATTTCCATCTCTTTTACTAGAATTAGAACACTCTAGTTGGCAAGGATTTTAAAAAATCCTGTTCATGATTTTGGAACTTACTCAAATCAGAAGCCTGTCTGATTGCTTTCAAAAGTATTACCAAATTCTTAAAGCAAATGCTGAAGGTCTCATGTGGTTTTAAATTACAACATATTATTTGATTTCTACAGAATTTAATCTGCTGAATCCCACCCACAATGTGATCTCTATAACTTCAAAACACAGCCCACTTTTACCTCCTGTCTACCAACAAAGGTAGATGTCCAAGTCATCTCAGGAGCACAGATGTCACTCCTCAGGTGTATTGAGCTACATTCAAAAATAGAAGTAAGAACACTTACCCTTTATATGCATAGAGCTGATATAGAACAAGAAACTAATAACACTAAAAACCCTTATGTTTTGAACACTGAATTCACACCACCTGGTTTTGAATCTATAAATTTCTAGCTCAATAGTGCTATCTATTGTTTCCATCCTGAAATCCAAGAAGCACAATATTTTTAAAAACAGAATTTTAACAAGAATTACTGAATTCTATCCACATCCCCAAGCAATATTTTCACTACACAGGAGCTATGGTATCCAATACAGGGAGTAGGATGAGAGATCACAAACTAATGGCAGCCATTTGAGTATCCACTGAATTATTAATAAATTAGATCTATGGAAGCCATTGAGAATGTCTCATTAAGCCGATTAACTCCCTATTTCATGAGCAAACACTGGGTGTTCTAACAGAGTGGAAGGGAGGAATTGGTAGATAAATAACCATTATTAGAATAGCAGAGATACTTCTGGTGCAATTGCCAAGCTAGAGAGAAAGTGTTACTTGAAAGTCTCAGGAAGGATTTACAGAAATTAGTGTGACAGAAAATTAGCACGAACTACTTAAAAAAAATAGATAATCTGATTACATAAGAAGTGTTTGTGACAACGTAGTAAATAAAGAACACTATCTAATTTGTACAGGCCCTAAAATACAGCAGTTGTAAATTAAAGCTACAGGTATATCACTAGTTCTGCTGAGGATTTAATAACAGTGCTTAGGAACAGTGGATTAAAATGTAGCCCCAAGGGAATAAACCTGCTGCATCCAAACCGGGAGAACTATTGACAAGTAGCAGTTCACAAGGAGTACTTCTCTTGGCACTTTATGACTTGTGTTTGCCTGTGTAGTTTCAGCATTATCTTATCATATTGCTCATTACATTTAATTGATTAAAGAAATAAACCTCATACACAAAAAACATATACTGTATCTTCGCACACAATGAGATGTTCTAAACTACTTTCATCTCCCATATCAATTCAAATGTGAACTGCTTGAAGAGGAATTGGCCATTTTATGGTGTACTGAAATTAAATTAATGATGATTATTTAGTGATGCAAAATTAATGCATTTTAATCAGCTGTTATTAATGCATCTATTTACATGCAATTCTTTTCCTAAAGTATTTAAAGGAGAGTAAAGATGTAGCAGATTAAAATTTTGCAAACAGTAACAGTCTGAATATATGTTCATCTAATCTTGGAAAATTTAATTACTGCAGCAATTTACTTTTTCTGTGTACAAGAAACGATGATAGAGGAATCTAGAAAGTGAATATTAGTGTAAAAAATCAGTGATGTTCTGTGGTCCCATTCACTTAACAGCTTTTCCCAGGATAACTGCAATTCACATTACATTTCTTGACATCATCCATGAATGCCCTTTAAAATCATTCCAAAACCTGCACCAGCACACTGGGGTTGCTATAAAATAGCTTATAGATACCTAAACCCAGTGCTACTCTCAGTACTTGGGACCAACACAGAACCATTCTCATACCAACGATGCTGATAAATAGACTGTAAATCATGATCTTGCACAATGAGAAGAACTATTCCTAAGAATTTAGAACACTTATGGAGATTTTTAGTAGTCAGCTATTCAATTATTAGTCAAAAATTGTCATATAATTGTCCTTAACTTTGGTGTGTGCATATATATGTAATTTATTATAATCTTCTATTTATTAATTTTAAGACCCACAAGGTAATACAGTCTGAATTATAAAGACATAATTTTTTCTTTCTAATTTCTGTTTGATCATACAGAGCCTCAAGACAAACCAATGAAGGTGATTCCATAAAGTAGCCTGTCCAGGCTGTTCAGGGAAGTGGTGGAATCATCATTCTTGGAAGTGTCCAAACAAAACGTGCATGTGACATGTGGGAACAGGTTTTAGTGGTGAACACAGCGGTGTTATGCTAATGGCTGCACTCAATGATCCTGGAGGTCTTTTCCAACCTTAATGATTCTGTGAATCCATGATCTTACCTCAGCTGTCTTTGTTGCTAAGTGCTAAAACTGATTTCCAAAGACAGAATTGGGGTTTTCGCTCCTTAAAAAAATCCCCAAATTGGAGAGAAAAACCACTGCACCTATTTTCAGAAAGGATTCGTGCAAGGAGGTTTGTCTCTTGCCGAAGACAGGTCGCCCTCAGCCGTATTTATGAATGAATCTCCAAATTATTGCTTTTATTGTCCCCGTTGAGTGCTATTTTGCATTCCAGTTTCTGTTATTTATAGCACAATGCCTGAGGGAGTAAGTACAAACAACATATGGAAGATCTACCAACTCATGCATAATACTTCAGCTTGACTTGTGCTTCCATGGGGATTTAGGTACTAATACTGAATTACTTCGTTATTGGTCTGGAACCCTCTGAAGGCAATCCACATTTTTCAAACCACGTGATCTTTATTTGATGATGAGGAAGAAAAATAAGGGAGCACAAGCTCAAATCATCTTGTTTAGTTACGAAGCTACACAGCACTAAATGTTTTACTGATATAACTGTGAAGGGTTTGCTGTTCTCTCGCCCAGCAAAGGGACTGTGAATTTGACACAGTTTTGGGACCAGGCTACAGTCCCTGTTCAGCTGCTTTGCACTTGTCTGATTGCACAAAGCAGACAGAAAGCCATTTTTTTCAGGTTTCGAGAAATGCTCAGAACTGCAACAGAGCAGGTACTCTTTCTCCTTCAGAAAAACTGCCTGGGGAAAAGATGATTGTGGGGCTGTTTCTGCTCTTTTGCAATTTCTCTCACGTCACTCAACCCATGTGAATGCAGTTACACTTAAAATTGGTATCTCAAAGGCATGGGAGATATTTTGCACTTGCACCGTGTGCATGGAGGCAACCTCATTTAGGAAGGAAAGATAAGGGGTGAGCAGAAAACAGGGGAGATGCATCTTATTTGGGGGAGTTTAGCCCTGCACCCTCCAGTAGTAAACATCAAGCGTTTGGGCCTGGGAAACCCTGACCCAGCACAGGATCAGGTCCTGTGCTTTGTCATAGACACTGAGGCAGGACACCAAGATGGATTATTGCTGGTGGCTGCTGAAAAGCCACACTGGCAAGGATATCAACTGTTTAAGCCAGAAATCTCTTCTCTCACCCTCAGTAAAAGAGAATTAATACTCTCAGTTGAAGGCATAAAGTATATTCTGTTAAAAAGAATATAGATTATTGTACCCTCCTTTAACAGCCAACAACATTCACCGAGATATTTCAAACATCGAGTTTGAATTAAAACACAGACTTTTCTGAAAAGCCATTTTAGAAATGTATTAATCTTTTACTACAGTTATTTAAAATATCTATACGTATTCTGCATTTGTAAATAAAAAGTCTCAAATCCTACATTTGATTCCTAATATTTTTTCAAATAGAAAATGGAAGCAGCTTTGAAACCTTTCTCCCCCATTTTAAGCAGATTAAGGATCTTATTCTCTAATCTTGAGATATTTCCCCCTCTCTGCTTTCCCATAAGAAGTATGGTATGACCAATACCTGATGCTGTCTCTCAGCTGAGGGCTAATCTTTCCTCTAGGGTATCATAACATCTCTGTGTCTCACTTATAATATGAAAGCTGTACACAGAAACTGTACAAATGCAATGTACTTAACCTCTTGCTCTTTCCCTCTCTTCCTCTCTCCCTTCCCTCAAAACCTGATCATGGGCAACTGTTCAATATACTTTTGAACTAGCCCCAGTTTTCTGAGGTCACTGAAGCCATAATTCCTCCTCAGCAATCATATTTTATAATTTGTCAACTATTTTACTCGCTTTGAGATGGGAACTTTTATTTTTTTCACTTAAAAACAAACTCTGATGGATAAATACAGAGGTTAATGTGCTGCTGTTACAGCTCTGCTAACAAAGGGATTCTTCAAGCTTAAACAGTGCCCTGGTTCTGCTAGAATATTTGCATGTTTGTCCTTATGCTTCACCATATGTCATTGCTGCAATGATGTTGAGTAATACAGCTGTCGTATTAGTTGATATGAATGCTACTTTAATAGATTGAACAAAGAGAATCTCATTGCCTTAAATTAAATATGGGCAGTTTTGCCCATATGGTATTCTGCAAGGCTATAGACTGATTGCAAATATAGTCATTGTCATAAAACAAACTAAAAATCCTAGAGAGACTATTTATATAAACACCACTTAATACTGCCTCTGACAAATGAAGTGGAACTTCAGGTAAGGCAACTTTGCAATCAGATTTCAGTGTCTGGGGAAAACCTATTTTGTAATTTGTTATGTGGCTGTAAGAACAACAAATAATGCATTTTATTAATTTCTTGAAATTATAGCTTCATTTTTATGGTGAATATATATAGAATATTAAATGTAGAGTAAAATATATGAAGGATGAAAATACAAGTTTTATTTATGAAATTCCAATATTATTCTCATGTTATATAAACAACTTAGTAGTCACATTGCAATTCTTTTTTTCCTTATTTTATTTATTATTTCGTGAAATTCATTGCCACAATTTGTTTTGGATACCAGAAGTGTGAATGAAAGAAAATAAATCGGGGACTAGTCTATTAATGTACACAAACTAGTGCAAGAAACCCCAGAGGAGAGGACATATCAGCTAAGCTATCATTCAAATACTTGCTCCAATGTTATTTCCTCTCATCAAGTATCAATTATGGCCTAATGTTGAAGAAAGCGTAGCTTATGATTAAGACTCTTATCTTCTCCAGTATCTCCATTTCTATTTCTTCATTAGTAATTAGCTAAAAAAAGCAAAATGGGAGCAAAGGCAGCAAAAGATTTCAGTAAGATTTCTTCTTTTGGTGAAAGGACTTTGGTAAAAGCTATCACTAGGGCTTATTTTCAAGCTTAAAATTCACCCTATACTGCAAATTAGACATTAATTTTCCTGTGAAGATCATTTAATTAAGAGGGACAATATGTCAGTGCTACTAATTAGCAGAGCTCACCTTGAACTTGGTTTTTTACATACCTGCATTTGTCTGTATTAAACATGAATCTTAGTAGTAAGACAGTATGCTTTGACAAGAGCAGTTATATACACATCTCAAATATCTAAATTTCTTTGCAAATTGCTTTTTCTCCAACACTGTTTAGATTTATATCTCTGTACTATCTTTTATAATATACTTATTTGTAGATTCCAAAAACATTTGCTGAGAATGGTATTTATTTTTATTACATGAAGTATTTTCTTATATAAATGTATCTGCTAATAAGAATGTAATTTTTAAAAATCAAACCTGTAAGGCTAGAGCATTCAGAATACCAAATTTTAAATAGAATTTTCAAACCTGATAAATTATCTAAATTATAATGGTGGTTAATTCTGTTCCTCCTTTTACAGACACGATTAGGTTTGCAAAGGGGACCTGCATCTTGGTTTTAGTATACAACCCTCTCCCCAGTCCCTGAAAAGCAATGAGAGCCAGGACTAGTAGAAAAATTTGGTATAGTTCTACCCTTAGACAGTGATTCAATTTTTCAAACAGGAAATATTGCTTTTCTGTGAAAATCTTATGACACTATTAAAAGAGTGGACAAGAGTTTAAGGATCAGGAGGAATACAGCCTATTTTATCTGGCCACTAATAACACATCACTGTAGAGAACTGTTTTGTCTAACACTTAGGAAATTTATCTTTGCCGATATTCATCTTAATGTTTGTTCTTTATTGTCAGTCAGAACACATAAAATTCAGGTTCCATTTGGAGGGAAAACAAAGGCGAAAAATAAGAAAGAGAAGAAGGTTATGGAACTTAACTAAAATATAAGCATGCTGCTTATTAATTTAAGAGAAATTGATTCAGAAAGCTGTTCTGATAAATATAGGAAGCTAGAAACCACATTTTAAAGCAACTATTTTCCAGAAATTTATTTCAAATAATAGTGTGTTAAGTATCAGTTCAGGAATTGGCAGGAAATTTTTCAGATGGCAGGAGTTCATTGATGACATTTTCTGAAGAGATTTCATTTAGCACTCAATCCAGATGAATTCAGAAGGTTATCAATTTGAGGTGTGGAGGAAGATTTCTTTTTGCAACGCTTCCCACACTGAAAAAAGAACATAAGGATGAAATAGGATTCTATTTCAAAGAGCTATCAGAGAAAAATGAATATGATCTCTACAAGAAATTAATACATTCTTTAGCCACTTACAGTTCTTGGACTTTTAAAAATTATTTTTACTTTTTGATTTATCAAAATAAAAATGCCAATTTTTTTCCTGTACTTCTGGCAGAAACCTTTCGCCTCTTGTCCACCCACTGTGCAATAATATTCACTGTCAGCGCATGAATACACTGCTCAAAAATGAGTAAAACTTTGTCAGCAATTTATTGCCATAAAATCTTCTAACTGCCATCCTAAATTACAGATCCAATCACAGGTTTATAGGAAACCAGAGAAGAAAGGGGACAGAGGCTCGAGATGGGGGTGTGGGAATGTGAAAGAGGAGCCTGAAGGACCACATTTCTTTGTTTCTGTCATCCTCGAGGCTATGACAAACCACTGCCTCACAAGTTCTTGTTGCTCTGTTGGATTTTGGGGACATAAAACCTTTCAGCCTTCTTGACTTCATTTCTTCACACAAAAGACCTGCAAAGTTAATGAGGGCACTGGGAATGTTCTCCAGAGCAGAGCTCAGAGTCAGCTGGAAAGGGAAGATGCTGAAGAGAGGGGTCTGGTAGGGACTGGTAGAGCTTGAAGGTCATCCTCTGTTTAAGGTAATGCCCTCTGAGATATCACCTCTTCGCTACAAAACAATCACATCACTGTTAAATACAAAATGTTGTTAGTGCTATTAAAGACAAGAAAAACAGAAGGACAAATTGTTAAAAATACTCAATGGCTTCTAAAGGAGCTAAATTAATGGGAGTAAGAGAGAGGCAGACCATGATTCCAGCAGCCAAAACTTTGCTGGATACGGCACATTCCCAGCAGCAACAGCTGCCCTCAGTGGGCAAGAGGAAACACACTCGGGGTAAGACTTGCTTTTCTGGGGGAGGCATTTCAGGTCCTGCCTCAGGACACCTTCCAGCAGCTGTGCTGGTAGAAAGGCAGCCTCCAGCACACAAACCTCAGAAACATTTGCTAGAAGGATATCACATAGAAGAGCTGACTAAAGAGAACCACTTTCAGAGAGATAAAATTAATGAAAAATAGCAGTAAAATCTACATAAAGTGATGATTACTTTGAATGTAGCCTGAATGAACAACTTGAATGTTATCTCAGACATGTTTGAAAGAGATTTCATATGTTTCTTTGTCTGCTTTCACACCTTTGATACACATAAGGAGTACATATGGAATAAAATAAATAAAAGCAATGGACTTTTGAGTGTTTACTTTACAAACAAATCATGATTACATCACAACAGACTTTGGGGCCAAAACAGCATTTTATTCAATTGTTAAATTCAGTAATAATTCCAGAGTTTACTAAATCATTTTTCTTTTTTAAATACATAAGAGAACTTAATGAATTGGAAAATCAGCTGGGCTTCTGAATGCTTTCAGCTCCTGTTACTGAAACCATCACCCTCAATTCCAAATCACAGTCAAATTCTGCTCACAGCTACTCCCCATTTACACTCCTATCATTCTGTGACTCAGGTGGAAGCTTTCAATATTTTCCTAGCTCAGTCTAATAATGTCAGTCTGTTGTTCTTGTTTTAACAAAGAGATGGGCCTATGAGAGATATAAATTAAGTGACCTCAGCAGCATGAAAGGCAAAATGTAAATGTAAACACTTCTTGATATCTGCACCATTAAATCATCATTTAACTAGAGAAGCAGTTGTTTCATGTTGTTTTCCAATTAAACAAAGAATTGAGGTCTAAATTTCAGATATATAAAGTTCCTGGTTTTGAAGAACAAATGCTCCACTCTCCTGAGGTCCCTTCTGACCCTACATATGTGACACTCTAAGTTTTGAGCAAAGATTCCTTCTGGAGCGTGTAAAGACAAAAGGAAGGGCTAGGAGTCACAGTCATCACTTCAGGCTATTAAGGGATGTCCAAGTTTGGAGGTGATAGAAAGGCAAAATAATTAGTTTGCACAGTTCAATGTCCAAATAACATGTCAGATGAAAGGAGCTTTCAAACCTCTCCTTCCTCATCGACTTTGATTCCTTTATACTTAAGCAGTTCATAGAGAGACTTACAAGGAGAACTGGATACCTATTGACAGCTGAGACTTGGATTATTAAGGTCAACTGAAATGAAATGCCCTTGTTTCCTGCACCAGTGAACATCCCAAATGTGGCATCTCTTTTATTAGAGATGAAACTACTCTGTTATTCTCTCCATTCCACAATTTTCTGAATGTTCAAGATAGGAATTTCAATGGCAGCCAAGGACACTGAATACATTGTATTTCAGAGACAAAAGTTCCATTGTGATTGTTCACTGGTATTTCTACCCTGAAAAATTAAAATGCCACAACCCATACTAAAATTAATAAACTGCCTATTATAATACTGATGTATGCTGCTGCATATTTATTAATCCCATCTGCAATAGTGAAATATAAGGTGACATAGGATAAAATAAAGAAGTCCCAGGACATTCACTAATCAAACCAACAAAATTAATTAAAAGTTAGTAAACTACCAGTGTAGGGAATATTATTCTAATCTTATTGTCCTAAGAATATATTTGCTTTGCTGTGAAACTACCACAAGACTTGTCATTGGATCTGTAGCTTAAATATATTATGAATGTCTTGGTATGAATCGATGCTGTTGCATGAACAGAACTTCCATTTTTTCTTCCCTAGTGAGTGGTTTTTGTATGTATGCAGTGTCATAAAAACAAAAAAGCAACAAAAAGCAGAACAAAACAAAAAAACCAACAAACCAAAAAACTCCCCAAAGAAACACAAACCAAAATAAACCTCAAACATTTATGCATTTACTTTATCAGAGGTATCAGAACAGATCAACAATGCAATTTTCAAGGGATTATCAAGCATAAAAAAAAGGAGCCATGAATATTATGCAATTAGAAAAAAGAATATTTGGAAACTGTATAAGGCAATGATGGACAGCAAGCTCTTTTTACTCTACTGTATAGTTCAGCACACTGTGTTACACTACTCGTATTTACCAGTGTATTACCAGTCTGTTTAGTAGATTTTTCTATTCCATTCTAGCCTGTAAAACTGACTGATTTTGTCAGTTCCAACTGATTGAAACTATTTTCTGACCTCTTGAAAGTACCTCTTTTATATTCTTCAGATAATATATGTGAAACACTTATCCTCAATAATTAGTGATTTTAGGGGAGGAAAAGAGCAAGGCTCCATTCAAGAATTCCAAATTCACTGCTTTAGTGCTTCTCAGTATCCAAATGTATTTTAAAATGATAATTCCAAGTACAGCATTTTATAGGTTCAATATTAATGCAATTTTTACTGTTGACCAGTTTATGCTCTGTCATGCAGAAATACACTTCTTTTTGAGCCCTTGGCCAAGTGATAAATTGCACAGTCCTGTCTAAAATAAATTTATCGTCCATGTTTGACTATCACCTGTTAATCCAGCAACCCCAGAAATCATTGTAACATATCTCTGTGCAACTTCAAACAGTGCCCATTTTCTACAATCAGCAAGTCAGAGATATACTTTACATATTCTCAGCACAGTAGTCTTTTCTAGCATTCCCTGCACTCCTCTAAAATGAAAAAAAAAAAAGAATTCAAGAAACTGAAGAAAACGTGAAGCTTTTGAGTTAGGAAAAAGAATTCCATCTTGTATCACTAATAGATATACCATGATTAAACAATTAATTAATTAATTAAAAATGGCTTTGGGATTAAAAAATTACTTTTTTCAGCTTAGCGTCTCCTAGAAAAAGTAAATGTATAACAAAAAGCAAAAGTATAAAAAATGTGGTCAAGGGGGGAAACAATACCTAGAATCAGCCTTCGGCAAGTTAGCAATTTCATTCCTCATATTTCAGCTCTACATCAGTTAGATGCAACATCATAACATGCCAAATACTGTAATTGAGGAAAATAGCTATTTACATTTTTATCATTTCTATCCTTCATGAAAAGCACCTGTGATCCACTCAGAGTCCCAAAGGCCACTTCTAACTGACAGGGCTTTGAAGAGCAATCAGGTATCACTCTTTAAAAGGAGGCTTTAACATGATCAAAAGCAGGGCAGGCTGCCAATTCTCCTGGCAATCCCAAACGGACAGTGTTCCATTAGCACACCTCCCTCAGCCTCAATTCATACTGAACTCAAATAAAAGCCTTGGCTGTGCAGCTTCAGGGACAGCCTCTTGTTTGGAAATGGCAAGCAGCCACTCACTCCAGTGAGACTGGATCAAAGGAAGCAGGATCAGAGATAGAGCCGATTACACCATTCTAAGCTGTTTAGCACATCAGCAGCTTGGGATGTGCGATACCTCAAAAATCTCTTTCAAACTACTTGTAAGAATTCATCCAAATTTAGTCTCTCTCTCGCAAGCCATTGACGCATTTGTTGCTGAAAACATGACCCACAATGGTAGTAAAATCTCAGCCGTATTACACACAGGGGACTTAGCCAAAATAAAGCAGGTTTTTACTGGAAATTAATTTATATACAATGATATAGTGTAGCTATTCTGTAGGTATTTTCATTTATTGGTAATACATTTTCATTTTGTTGCAAGTACCCCAAAGTGATCCAAGCAGCAATTAAGAAAATCTATGTTAGTCCTTTCAGATTTAGTCAAAACCAAATACTCCAGGGCTGACGTGCAACTGCTCAGATGCACCAAGGAGGTTATATCTTCCATGCAGCCAACAGCTCCCATGTCACATTAGCAGTCCCTTTTTTCAAAGAGCTCAGCTTTCCTGATACTGTTTCAAAATGTAGTCTGCATACTTCTTTTTGGGTGCTATTTGCCACATTTATTTAGCATTATGAATTCTTTTCTTGGGACTGTTGGGTTTTGTTGTCAGAGATGACCTTGACTGTTAATTGGAGATTTCACCAGCATCACCATAAGAAGCAACAAAAGGATGAATTTAAGCACTTCACCATACAAAATAAAATACTCAAGAAAACACAGTCCAAATATAATTACAAAGAAAGAAAAGGGATTGTTAAGAAGAAAGCCTTAGCAAGCCTCATCGAATCCATTTGTTATTTTCTAGGCCCTTGACATCACCCTGCTGTTCTGATACCTATTCAACACACTGGTTTCAAAATCTTCCTTGACCGATTTTTCTACTTAGCACAAAAGCACCTAAGACCATGACCTGAGCAGGCAGTTAACTTTTCAAAATACTTGTTTTGCACCTAACTCTCAGAAACCCTTCTTAAAACTATTTTTTTCTTTTTTGAAAGAAGTGTTTAATTTAAAACATTTCTTCCCTCCAAATTCTTGCAAGAACATTAGGTGAAAGCAGAACTATTACCTTTCATAATATTTAACGGAGTTCTAGTCGTAATAGAAACATTTTATGTCCCTTGACTTTCCATAAAACAGTGTTTATGGAGCTTATTCGTACAGTACAGTTCCTCTTTCTGTTCACATTCCTGTATCAGTTCCATTATTATAGTTTCTAAATACTTAATATAATAAGATACAACAAAATTTTGCTGTACCTAGAAAAGAGAATAAGAAATAATTTATTCACCACAAAACTCAATTCATGCCTGTCTTTTGTTAACTGCTTCTAGCAATTCCTTATTGCAATGGAGCCATTGCACAGAAACATCTATATCAACAGACAAGAAAACCGTAATTTTTAATTATAATAATTGCTTGCCTGAATCTTTTTTGGACACTGCCATGAAGGACTGGTAAAGTTCTTCCCCTTTCTAAGACAGTACCTTACAACAGGATAGGCAGTTTAAGGAAAACTGACTGGAAAGAGAAGCTTTGCAAGAGCCTGAAGAAATTTTTTGTTCCATTATGACTATTTCTCTCTTCATGATAAAGTATTGGCACTTATCTCTAGCCTCTCTGTCTAGTGACACCCAAACAAGTTAGAAGAGGGGCGAATCAGTAGTATCATGTGAATACCACCCAATAGTACCAAACCCACTGCAAAAATCAGCATCCAGTGATTGCTTCCATGTTTAATTTCCTGGTTTGTGGACAGACACTTTATGTTGATCCTCAAGAACCAAAGATCTCTGAGCGTTGTTGTAGTGGACGATGACTCTCACATACTTGGAGTAGACATTATGTTGAACAGAGAATGAGATCTTTGTGAATTACCTGTGGTTTCCCTAACATAGTCCTCACTCCCAGAGTGCCCAAACTCTGTCCCGTCAGCATTTCCTCATTGCTGAATGTCTACCACAAAGCTTTAGAAATACCTGTATTTTTAAAACAGTTACTTTTCGAACAGCACTCATCACCTTATTGTCCTCAGATTATCATAGCTCAAATAATATCACTACATAAAATATATGGGGCTTTTGTCTTTGCTTTCTGCTGGATAAATGCTGCCAGATATACACATTCAAATAAATATGTTTTACTGGAAACATCTTTTTAACATTTGAAGTCTGAAGAGCAAATGCAATATTATCTTTCCTGTGGAAGGACAGTTCATCAGCAGATAAAGAGTTCCATAAAATGAGTAGAAAATGTAAGACTCCCATTAATTTGACTCTCTTCTTCACCAAAAGCACATAAAGCATGGTAAGCATTCTGTGTCTCCTCAATGAAACACTACTGTGACAGGCCCATTTAATTGGAGCAGAAAAAGGGGTTTTTTTACCCTGAAAAACCTTCAGCCTCACAGCACATGTTCATCTGCCTTCATTTCAATTTTCTGACAGCAAGAGTCATTGGATTTATTTCACTGAATTGCAGTAGTTCACTAGTGAATTACACTATCATTTTAAACTGAGCATATTTTCTAGGCAGATAATAGCACAATCATTACATAAGTCCAACTCCTCATTTATCAACATCTTATTCAGGTAACTCTGAAAAGAAGAAGGTATCTGAAGAACCAAGATAAAATTAGAATACTTACATTTATAGAAAAAATAAATTCCATCGTATCTTTGACATGACTCTGATAATAATTTTGTTTCCGACATCTATCTAAGAAAACTTACAAAGCTCTGGGAAATTCTGAAACCTTCAAAGCTCAGTTGGTTTAAGGTTCTTACAACAGGATGAGTTATTGACAACATGCAAGTTTAAATTCTCCTGCTCCACCATGTAGCAGAGAAAAACAAGCAGAACGTTGCCACAGAAGGGTATAACATCTAAACATCCACACACATCGTGCCTCATTTGCAGGGGCTACCACTGCTGCTACCATACAATAGAAACCTCACAAATTTGGACTGAATTCATGAGAGGCTGGGAGGCAGGAAGCAAGAGAGAATACTTAATTACTTCCCAGAATAATAAAATAGCAGAGCTATAAAACTTGTAACTTCTCCCCCCGCCTTTTCCATCATCGTTGCCACAATGACTATCATATTTTCTACTGCTGCTTCAAATAAATGTAGTTGCATTTCCATTCACATCAACTTCTCTCTCTCTCTCTCCTGCAGGAAGATATGTTTTTTTGAAGCATTACCTAACGTTTCAGCACTAGGAGTGTTAAAGAAAACGCATGCAAAATGCACACAAAATGAAAACACACCAAACCCCAACAGGTGAAATATTTTTAAAGCCCTCAGAAGAGCCAGCCTGAGACTGGGCCTGCATCATTTGTACTTAACTTTTCCAGTGCGAGGTGTCTGCTGTGGTCACTAAGATCTCACCTTCTTTATTGCCTCATTCATTCATTCTCCAGGAAAACTACAGCCATGCAGAGTGACAGTGGACATCCTAACACTCAGAAGGATGTTCTGATTATTCCCTAATTGCTCTGATCTAAGCAACAGACAAGTCAAATGTAATAAATAGAAAAACTTGTATTCATAGTAACATATTCAAGAATTTCACTCCTAAAAGCTAAACTCATCAATGAAAAAGTTCTGCTAATAAAATACCAGAGTCCAGAACACCCAATAATTTTCACATTTTATACTCTCCTGAATGTAGCACACTTTGCAGTTGTAAGAGTCTGCAGGAACCACACTGAACTGGCTGCTTTACCTGGCTCTCATACTTTTGTTAGATTGATCACAATGAGCAGATCAAGGAATACTTGTTTGATTTAAAACTTAAAAAAAACCCCAAACAAACAAACAGTGAAAATTTGTCATATGGGCTGCAGTGGATGACAGTGAAAGATATAAGAGAGGAGAGATACATGCTATTTATATCAACTACTTACTTGTTTTTGTTTCACTGGATGATCTCCCCTGTAACATTGCCCCACAATGGCATGAAGCTCAACACAAGAGCATCTGACATAAGCCTTTTGCTGAACTCATGCCCTGTGTGCCAGCAGAGATTCTCACCTCAGCCAAGCCTCAGCACAGCACTGTGTGGGCATTTGGTGCAAATACAGAGGGTACCCACAAAACCAGCAAGAGCAACCAAAATATGTGACAAAAGTGCTTGGGCCACTAAGTATGAGAAGAGACCTGTGTTCAGTTTCCCAAAGACAGAGTAATTCACTTTTCTGTACCTCAGTTTTGAACTTCTAAGAAGGAGTGAAAGCACTTCCCATCTCCTGTATAATCTCGGACTGTACACCTGGAAGAAACTCAGACTCGTTCAGAAAGAGACTTTGGGAGGTTGTGAGCATCCCACGCAATTAAAAAAAAAACAAAACAAAACAAGAGAGACAAAAAAGGGCAAAACCATTTATTCCTAAAGCACATGAACTAGAACAGTGCTCCTCATCAAGAGTCCCTTTGCCTCACCTCTGTTTTCAGCATGGCTGAAAAGTACTTTGGGCAAAGTAAAACCAGGACAAACATACTTGACTTCTTCCCTTTTGTATACACCTAACCTGCAAGTACCTCCAGCCCAGAGGATTTCCTTTCAATTATTGATTACTTTAAAATTTTAATTGAATGCTTAATTGTTAATTAATCCTTTTAATAGTTAATACTTCAGCAAGTACCACTTAGTCTGTTAATTCTTGTTTGTACTTCATAAACTATAAATAATCCTTTTTCTTTTTGTCAGCAATATTTGGTAGTAGATTCTTTATAAGGCCAAATACCTGAGCATTTTAAAATATTTTGAAATATAAAGCATTCAGTTATGTTGATTAGTGGAGTGTCTCCCATAAACTTCCAGACCTAATTATTTTTATTTGGAATTCATTTTGAAGCTCCACATGTCAACTATCACCTTTAAAAACCAAAACCAAAACATCAACAGCCCAAGAATCTTGGTTTAAACTAACTAGAAGTGGTCCCAGTATCCATCTCTCTATGCTCTACATTAACTTCTTAAAATACATTGGTAATTAATGCTTAGCAGCATCAGTATGAACCTTAATCACTAGATGGCTTATTAAGATGAAGAAAACTGAGTTGGATAAACTAAACAATTCTCAAGCTGTGGCATTACTTGGACTTCAGAGCGATTCACTGTTAAAAATTGATGTTTGGGAGCTTACCTGTAACTACTAACTCATGAGCAGTGTGAGAGGTTATGCCCAGCTGACAGTGTTCTATTTACTGGGTAGGGATTTTAATGCTTTTGGCTGGTACATGTTTCAAGTCAAACAAAACTTCCATTTTCACATGCTTTCTCCTTCTGTTCACTTAGAATGCTATTCAACTTCTATAAATTATTTATCTATCACAGCTCAGTGTTATCCCATAGCTTCAATTTATTCCAGAGACAGGTCAATTTCTACCACAGCAGACATTCTAAATTTAATTTTTCAAATAAATCATAATAACTACCACACCCCCCTCCCCCACCCCCAACATCTTTGTAAAGTTTTTGCTTTCAGAGCAGGAAAATAACTTCTTCATTAGACAAAGTCTTGGACCCTCACTTCTCTCTGCAATTGGAATATTCCAGTAGTACATTTGGTTTATCTCCATAGTTTAGCTATGCAATAAAATCTGAGCTAATTCTAGTGGAGACATGCAAAATATTCAACTTCATTTGTTCTGTTCAGACAAAACAGGAAACCTCAAAACTTACTAGGAATGAAAGTAGAGACAAGAGAAAATGACATACTTCATAATATATATCTTTATGAAACAAATATATTTCTCTTTTGTCTTTTATTCTAAATAGTTTATTTTTCCACTATAAACCATGTTTTTTGTTTGCATCATGCAATAATCTTTTATCATCGTCAAGATAACATCTACCGAAGAACTACCAAAGACAAATAGTAAACATGCAACAGTTCTTAAGGATAAGATTAGAATGTGATACATACACAAAGGTTAAACAAATGAAATGCTGAAATCAAAACCCACTTGGAGGCATCTTCTTTGATCAAGACCCTTTCCAGAACTGTCACACTACAGAAGAAAGCAGAGGAGCCAAAACCATAAAAAAAAAAAACAACCAACCAAAACCAAAACCACCCCCCCTCCTCCCAAAACAACCCCCCAAAATCAAACAAACAAAAAAACCCCACAAACAAACAAAAACCCCCAAAAGCTGCCTAGGCCATCCGCATTTACTTTATTCAAGTACTAAAATACATAAAACAGAGTTTTTATTTGTCTTTCTTCTTTGATTTTGGTTTGTTGTTTTTTCTTTTATGATACCATTAAATTTTCCATACAAAGCAATAGATTAGTTCAGTTAATAACCATTTCTTGTCACCCTAAATATAGTTTTCTGTCAATCGCAGAGAGATGGATTTTGTAAAGTTACAGGACTGGTGTTCAGATTCACAGTTCAAGCCTGTCTGTCAGTTGAATGGAGACTTTCAATAAATGCTTACAGCATGAGCATAACTGGCTCTATTTTTAATTGTTCCATAAATGTTTTATTGGCAACTCTTTGTAAATGAAGTGGCTTAGCTATGATTCAAGGTAAATGGAAACTATTCAGATCTCATGGAAAAATAAGTTTCAGTGTTCTCAGGACAGGAAAAAGAACTCTTGATCTGAACTTGTGTTTACATTTTAATCAACTTACTTTCCCCTAACAGATTATTTTTTCCAGGTGCTTTGCTCCTACCATTTACCTCATTCCTGTTAGAAGAACCTTTGAGAAGCAAAGGCCGTTGAGCCACTGCTGCCCAGAGCCTTGCACGAAGGGATGTTGATACTTGCTGGTATTTGAAGCCTAGATTGTGACATGGTTATTGTATTGTCTGGCCTAGCACAGCAACAGTGTGTTATTCAAAAGCTGCCTTCCAAAACACAGGGAGACCTTTTGGTTACTGCTCGGCTGCATCAGCTGTGAACTGGTGACCGAAAAATGAAGTGCTTCAAGCCCATGTCCAATTGCATGAGCCTTCAGCCTTCCAGAACTGTTAGCACTCACCTTTAGAGATGACAGATTAGGCTCACTTGTAGTGCCTCACCATCTGCCACTGCATTGCTTAATGAATGATCTTTCCATCTTACTTGGATCAAAATAAAAAAGAAAATCAAGTTCACCACAAACATTGCACTTTGCACATACCACCCAAAATACCTAATTGAAAGAACACACTTGTTGCCTATGATGTATGAAAAATTTACCATCTGAAAAAATCAGTTATTTTCCACACACTTTACCAGTAAAAGTCACTGAAATACTAGAAAAATGCACATTTAATCAAATGTAAGATGTCATAATTACTACAGAAAGTAATTACTTTAGAAAATAATTCCTTTCATCAGTAGTATTACCATGTGTGGTATTTTTTTATTCACAACTAGGCTATAGAAAACCCAGTGCACATTTTAATTATGCTAGAAAGCAGCATAATTACAAGATCGATACATTAAAAATAATTTAATTCATACTTACTACACTAAAAATACAGATCTTATACAGTACCTCCCCAGAGTATGTGAATACTACTTTTTCTTTTTAACATCCGACAAGGCCCAGAACAAAGTCTGCTTTTCTGTCTTCTATAAGCAGTTCTTTACTATCAGATGAAAGGCAGAGCTCAACTTTAATGCACAACAGGAGACAGGAACTTTGTTTTGTAGGAGCACATCAGGGTCAAGCTCACAAAGGTCACGTGGATTCATCTGACACATCACTAGGCAGAGGGATGAGGACAATGGCACCCAGATGGACAGCATGGAGCTCTGAACAGTGTGTCCGGTAGAACATGGCACAACAGTGTCATCCAGCACATCTTCAGAGGAATTTATTTGCTAAGCAAATAAAAAATTGAACACAAACCCCAAAAACCTGAATCAAAACAGAGTAAGTTTCAAACTCCCAAGCTCCTGTCCTTCTTAGGACATGCAATGTGTTGCAAAGATCACAGAATCTCTTGAGTGGGAAGGAATCCACAAGGATCATCAAATTCAAGTCCTGGCCCTGCACAGGACCATCCCCAAAAGTCCCACTATGTGCCTTAGAGAGTTATCCAAATGCTCTTTGAACTCTGTCAGGCTTGTTGCTGTGATCACTTTTCTCTGGGGAACCTGTTCAGTGCCTGCCCACCACCTGGGTGAAGCACCTTTCTGTAATATCCAACCAGAACCTCCCCTGTGACAATTTCAGGTTATTCCCATGGGTTCTGTCACTCATCACCAGGGAGAAGAGATTAGTCCCTGCCCCTTCTCTTGCTTTCATGAAGAAGCTGCAGCCCTTAATGAAGTCTCCACTCAGCCTCCTCTTCTCCAGATTGAAAAAGCCAAGCAAACTCAGCTGTTTCTCATACGGCTTCCCCTCTGGACCCTTCACCATTCAGCATTTTGTTTGTGTCACCCAGAACTGCACACAGTACTTGAGGCTGCACCAAACAAAACCTGTGCCATAATTCAGTCTCCCAAGACTCATTGAAGGCTGAAGCTTCGCAGTTTCTCAGGGCAAGAGCATCATGGCGAATTGTAACTGACCTCCTTGTGTGGTGAGTGGTTTGGGTTTTTTGTAGCAGTCTTCAGAGGCCACATCCATTTATCAAACACTAGGCATTTAGAGACCAAAATAGCCTGCTCAATGCACCCTGCCAGCTTTTGTCCTTAGTATATCTTCTGTGGGGAAGCATAGCACTTTTTGGCGGTATTAAATTTTACTTGCTACATGAGGGAAAAAACCTGAAGTAAAAGAAAACTGGAGACTTTGTAATGGTAGAGTTCCTTGATATGGTTCCTTCCTGAGAGCCTCCTTTCATTCACTACTCTGCATCAGTCTAAGCTCTGTCCCTCCTATTGCTTTAAGTCTTGATGAAACCCACTTGTCATAAGAATACATTTGAAATACAAACTTACATTCAAATATATTTAAAATATAAATGCAGAGCAACACATTCAGATTGTAAATACTCAATAGTGAGATTGTGATATTATATAATCACCATTTATTATAAAACTATGGTTTTTTACATTGCACAAAGCATAATTCAAGTATTACACTTTGTACAGTCACATACAATTGGTGGAAGAGAAAAAAGTATCATGGGCACTTCCCAAACTATTTTACTGTTCCTTAGTCCTTTACCACTGTAATAATTTACTGGGGTTTTTATTAATCTCAAAGAAAGTGCACTCATATCTGAGTTTTCAAAAGAATTTCATCTTACATGTGACAATAAAATGTACTGTTTTTTCAGTAGATTTGACTAAAATTTGATGTGTTTTATAACACCTGTTCTATTATTGTTAATATCTTTCAAGAATATCAGATGTCCATAGGAATTGTCCAACACACTAATCAAGAGCTTCCCTACACAGTTATTTTCACAACAGCCTGTATTTCACTACAAATTCGCAATATCCCAACTGTGAGAAGATATCTTCCAAACTAATTTGATTTAATCACAGCACTAACAGGACTACTTGGAAATGAATCACTTGGTATTACCTCTGAATAACCTTGTGTCTCCAACCTTTTGGTCCCTTTTGCATGAGACAGTTGTTTCTGTTGTAAGTTAATTGGACAATTATGCCTAAGGACATGGTATCTTAAGAATAAACATTGATTTTTGTTTTCATAGCCTGATATTTGTTAGTAATCTGAACCTCTGTGAGTTTCTGGAATTCTATAATATATTTTATAGATATCAATTTGTAATAATTTGACAGAGTATACTATGGATCACAGCACTAGAAGAACCTGAGGAAGTTATGTCTCCCTGCCCCAGGGGAAACACTTGTGCCATTCCTGGCAGATATTCTAGTCAGACCAGACACTGTTCAGTGGCCTCTAATAGGAAAAACTTCACACTTCTCTGAACATTTTATCCACTATCCATGTAATTAAAATATTTTTCCTGATTCTAAATTAATGTTCTCTTACTCTACTGCCATGGGAAAGATGTTGCACCTTTTCACTTTACAACAGCCTGTTAAGTGTTTGAGACTACTCCATATGTGATATTTTAAGTCAAGCAGTGCAAGTTATTCCTTGGATTAAGATTATCTAGATATCAGTCATTCCCATTTCTCTTCCATGGAGTGGAAACTGCCATGGCCTGGCTGAGAGCTGTGCCACAGCAAAGAGATTGTTTCACTATGGTATTTGTGTTTTTTTTTTTAAAAAATATTATTACTATTCACTACAATCAGCTATATAAAATAGACATCTGTATAGTATCTAAAATAAACTATTTTACTTGGTGATGAAAATTTATCTATAAAGTCAGCCAGGGCACAGTTTCAGAAGGTGACACTACAGAAGGCACGAGCACCAGACTGAGTACTGTCACTTGTGCGGGGGTATCACATTTTACACTGGTCTGATATTCATCTGTACTTGGAGCCAGATAAGCACTCCCATCCAAGGTTCAGTGCACAGCACTGCAAAATCACTCACTGACTGAAAGGGAGTATTAGCCTAATTGGGCTGCTGTATGCAATGCTATAAACCTCACCAGAACCTGTCTGTGACAACTGGTGCCCCGGTCAAGCAGGGACAAGATGCAGTGACCCCATTTCTCTGATTTAGTTTTGCAGTTACATAACACTTTGAAAAAAAGTCTTACAATCTTCCCAATCCTCACACTAGAGCTACAACAAAATGGACCATAAGAAACTGTGAGATGGTCTAAACTGGCCATGACCTTAGAGCTGGCCAAGCTCTATCACTATTTTTGATGGAAACACAAGGAAGTTTTGTGCAAAAAGACAGACTTCCAAAACTCCAGGGAGAAGTAGCAATAGCTTGTAAGATGAGCAGTACAAGCACACACAGACAGAGATGAGGGGGTCACCACCCATTGTCACTAAAACCAAAACAAAAAAGTTTATGATTGATTCAACAGAGAACATGCTTCATGATTTTTCAGACCCTACAAAAATTATGAGGAATTAAATGTCTAGATCCAGTTTTATCATCTACAAAATCATGTGAGAAAGAGGTAAGATCTGTCAAAAAAGTAAAGATACTACTACACCCATTGTGTGAATACTGTATTATATGTCGATGTTGCATCATCTGCTGAAAAGGACTTGGTTTTGAACTTCCAAGGTTTTATATTCCAGTTGAAAAACTGAGCTCTCTTCTAAAGAATTTGTCAAACTTTCCAGTGACTATGAGTCAACAGTTTTATAAAAGGAATCTGAACCCTGAAAAGCAAATTTATTTGGATGTACTCAACAGAGCCTCAAGTGAACCATTAAATTTTGCCATTAGACTCACTGACATAATTTAAAACACTTCATCCAGATAAATTTTATGTCAAGCACTGTTTGTTTTGTACCCATGTGAAAAGTCCAGTCAGCAGAAGTTCAAATGGGATTAAATAGAACGAGCAAAGTTATTTTATGATGGCTAGCAAGAAAAATAACAAAACCTTCAGCAAGCATATTTCTTAAAGTAAGAAAGAGATGCCTATGCATCAACAGAAAAAGAGATATCCCTCTTTTCAGCATGGATGATACATTCACCCCACAAACTTTTAAATGAGGTTTCAGGGAGGGTCCTGTATCCCATTAAAACAAAACTCAAAGCCATCTTGGAGGCTGTGCTTCAGATGGTTGCTTGGTCCTCTCAATAAACCAGAAAGCAGGAAACACAGAGAGGCTTGTGGCTGACATGTTCCCATAACAGAGAAGAGATTTACTGAAAGTCCTGTTTTTCTATTCCCCATTATCTCAGGAGTGTGATCTTTTTAGACTTAAGCTCGGGGTTTCTCAGCAATGTAGGCAGAATTTAATTTTTCTTTTGTCAGTATGCTGTCTATGCTTTGAAGAAGTTAAAAACTCAGTTTTGCAGAAATTGAAGAACTGCTCCTAAATGATAGAATATCTGGATCAGTAGGCTGCTAGGAAACAGTGAGGATTGCAAAGGGTCACAGGATTTCAAAATGCTTTTGGCAGAAAAGAGGACTTCCCCTCATGCACACCATCCCATCCAACAGTGTTCCTCTGTTCTTTGTGCTGGTCCCACACAGTTAGGGCATGAATCCCCAATGCCAGCAACCTTACCAGAAATTTGACCACACTGCCATGGTGCCCTTACTTATTGCTTCATCCCTCTGGGGGTCTTATACCAATTATATAAATGTATCAAAAGTCTAAATCCCATAGATGTGTTATTTACTGAGCTAATATCCATATTTTGGATGTACAACTTGATCTTTAATCCTGCGTTGTTTGTTTCAGGTTCTGCTGGAACTCTAACAGACCTAGCAGCAGAGAAACAGTCCATGTCCAAAACTAAATATCTTAATCACTCTAGAGAATATACTGAGACTGCTTCTTTCAGGACAATACTAACACTGTCCTAAAGATTTGTGGTCAGCCCCTTCTGAGCTCACACCTCATGCAAAGACAAGGAATGTGACATTTTTATTTTGTCTTCTCTCACTGATAAACAGTGAGAAGTGGGGCAGAAGCCATGGGCAGAGTGGAATATTTGCTTTCTTGGACACAGACAGAACTCCCAAGTGAAACACAGAATGCTCTAACATTATTTTAGAAAGCTCTCTTATCTCTTGTCCTCTGTCATTGCACTGAAAGAGCTGACAGCTTTAATAATTTTGGACAAAGCTTATCTTTTCCCACACACTTCTTTTCCCCATATGCTCTCTGAAGAACTGTTATGCAAGCTCTGGAAAACTTTTACTATAACTTTGTTAACTCCTAGAAGTGTTTGTGAAGGCCACTTCACTGAGCAGTGTCTGCAGAGAGATGCTCAGGCTGAAGGACTCTGCCTGGGACTGGTTCAGTATCCAGTGGTTTAATACAATTCTAGATTTAGTGAAAAGTCTGACAGCACTATAAGGAGTGGGGCTGTAGGATGCATTCTTGACAAGAGGCTATAAAACCTTCCTTAATTACTGAGACTGACAACCCTTCTGTACTTCTCCTGAAATTCCATGCTGGACCTCAAAAGCACTGCTGAGTAGGACTGCCAGCAAAACTGAGGCAGTTCTGTGAGATCTCTCCATAGGGAAATACTGGTTTCCATGATAAAATTTACAACTTTCTGTATGTTAATCAAACATCTGCTTATGTAAATTAATTATTTTAACACTTGATGTTTAATCTTTTACCTTCAATCTACAACTGCAGTTATGCTGCATATATTACAGAAGAACTCCATAAGAAATGCATTTCTCAGTGCAACAGCAGTGTTTGAGATAAAGAAAACATATCAAAGATGTGCACATTATTGTCAAATTGGCCCATAATATTTCTACATCTTACATAAGTTTAATTGCCAGGGACAAAACTAAAAAGCCAAAAAGATACAAATGAACACCTGTGAATTTTCTCTAATAAAAACTACATCAAAAATGAGTACAGTTTTTTGGGAAAGACAACTACTGTCAAAGACACTTCTAATGGAAACATTGAGCTCCTTAGTTCTCAAGATCAGCTTGAAATAAACATGGTCAAGACAGATTTTTACCCTGATTTTGAAGCCTGTGAATTCTGTAGGCTTCATATGAATACATGCGAGACTCATCTTAGTCAGTCCACACTTGAGATGCAGAAAAAGTTTGTATGTCTCAAGCCAAGACCATAAAATTATTTCTGCATGTGCACTTTGAGAAGTAATTTTTCTACTCTCATTCAGATTCACAGTTCAAGTCTGGCAAGAAAAGAAGCTTTTCTGTGAGTGTTCATATTAGTCCTCCAGGGTCTAACTACTCTGGAACTCTTTAGAAATTAGGTGTCTAGAGATTAATTAGGAAGAGAAAACACACTTCCATTTTGAATTCAAACCAAAAACACAAACACAAAACTCTCCTTCTTAAAAAATACGATTGGAAACAGAGTAATGTTTTCTATACAGTCAGCCAGTTGGAATCAGTGGGATCCTTTCCTCCCCATTTGCTATGGCTCCACATTCCCAGGCAGGCATACAACAGACTTGGCTCTGTCAGAAATAAACACTGTGCATTTGAGCCCCAATACTCCCATTTTTCAACCTGCTGTCAAATTTCAGACCACGAACTGAATGTAAATCTCACAGTATTCCAATTCCTTTGAGAAGAATGGGCAGTACATATTCCATATTAAGAGAAAAAATTGATACTGTCTTGGATTTTTTTCCCTCTCAGTAGAAATATAAAAGAAAGTCTAAGAAGAAGGTAAACTATACAATTGTGAAGTCCAACAGAAATCTGTGCAACCAAGTATTAGGAGACAAAAGACATAATTGATAACGGTGGCACCATACACACCTATATACATAAATGATTCAGATATTAGCACATCTTTAATTAAATAAACATTTAGAAAAGAATTCCCAGACTCACTATTAACATCATAACAGCAAGTACAAATACACTTTATAGAGAAGATGAAGGGGTTTAGAATAAAAAGAAATTTACATAGACAAAACACAGAGCTGGACATGTAAGAATAGGATTTCTTGTTTTTCCCTCTTCATGTCAGAAAGGAAATGGGGATAAAAAGTCAAAAACATCTAGAAAAGCAAAATGAAAAAGTGAAGGGTTCATTTGTTTGATGGGGAGATACAGTACATGACAGTACAACAAATTATTTTTCACTGTACCAAGAGGTCACCTGAAGAATTCCTTACTTTTTCTCACAAAAACACAAAGAAAGTAAAAATCAAACACAACTACAAACAAACAAACTGAAATATACAATTCTAAGTGTGCTGTCTAATCCCTGCAGTGTAATGAACAGTGAGAAGGTCAAACATACAATACCTTTGGAAATTACCGTACATTTACAAATACACACAGCATTGTGTGTTTGAAATATACAGAGAAATTCTACGTTAGATATAAAATTATGAGGAATTTAAATTCTCATGCTTTATGAGCATAAGATTTGTACTAATTGCTGTGGGTAGGAAGAAAGTAGACCCAGGAGACAGTAATTGGATTTAATCCACTACAAAGTTTTATAGTAATTTTCTCTCAGAGGTATTTGACACTGGACAAATTATAAGAGTAGGTAAACCAGTAGTCTGCTGTAAAGTTAAGCTTCTATCCTTTAGGAAGTGAATTTTCAATGATCTTGATAGTCAACTTCTCAACTACTCATCCTTGTTAAAATGAAAGAAAATTATTTTGTGTTGCATTTGTATAGAAAATTGCATTTGTGGACATACAGACATCATAGAACCGTCAAAAATTAAGACCTGCAATCTGGTACAAGTCCATCATAAGCATGTCTGAAAGGAATAATAATAATCATAATACATAAAACCTGGAACTAACTGAAGAGCCACAAATATTTGGGGCAATTGAGGCCCCTCAAACAAAGATTTTGAAAACTTTCAAATATATTGCCTTCCCCCCTCCCCCCCCCCACTTCATCCTGAACCAAATCACCCCCAGGAGTTGATATAGATAAATAAATGGCTTCATTTACTAAAGAAACACTTTGGGTGAGGTATTTACTGACCAAAAAAAATGCATACTGATCTAAAAACCACTTTAAGTTTGACCTACTATGTCACGAGGACATGAATAAACCAAATTTAAACTGTGCCTATTTAAACCAGATTGCAAATAATGAAAAGTATGGATTATATTCATAAAAAATATTTTGGTCATTTGTAGGTAGTCACTTTTCTCCAGTCACCTCAATGAGCTACTCGTATAGAGGGTTTTCTTCATAAAAATCTATACAAAGTCATTTTTCCCAGTCATATCCATAACCACTGTTCACAGCATTACTTTAATGCAGCTTTGTACTTCCACTGAAGTCTCAGGGTGAAATTCAGGACCTTGAAGTCCACAAGCATTTCTACAATCAATTTATGGTGGTCCAGATCTCAGCTCTTACAGAGACAACAGCTCTCCTGGACTTGGAAGAACCTCTGTTCACTCAATCCATAATTTTAATAGTTTTTAGTTCTCTGAAGACCTTCAACATTTAGTTACCATGATCAGAATTATTTTACTTCTACAGCACACATACTTGAGTCTGGAAAACAAGGAAACTATCTTTTAAATCTCCTCCTCATTAAAAATGTGGGTTTTTTTCTGAAACAGTGACACAAACATTCTCATCTAACCCAAAATTACATCATCTAGCTGAATGAATCCCCATGTAATACACACAAATCTCTACCTTCATGTAAATCTTCATTAGAAAACACAAGGATAGCTGTGAGAAAATGACTTCATGTGCTTGGAGATGTGCTGCTTTGTTTCCAGTTTAGCTCCACAGGTACGAGCCCTCCCACAGGACTTGGTCTGAGTCCCCGACTCACTCTCCTGATAACATCCTTAAAATTCATCACATGAAAGTCACATATTGCTCTTCCAGGAACTACTCTGATGCAGAAACTTTCTGCTGCAAGAGTTACCATCAAGGAATATTTTACATTCAAGTTATAGAAATCACTAAGAAAAGGAAAAAAACCTGCTAAAAAAAATCTTCAACTACACTAATATGAAAATAGCCCATAATTACTTCTACCACTCACAATACATTTTAATACACTCCTATGATGTAAAATCCATAAATTATTATTCAGATTGAGAAAACCAAACCAAATTATCTCCTTTAATCTCACATCATATACAACTGTAATGACTTTGCAAATTTTGAATTCATTCAGAACATGCGACTCCAATCATTTTACTTGACTTTAACTACCAAATTCTCATCCCAAGTGCTACAATATCCAACCTGAGCCCTGAACAAAAACAAAAGACAGAAACTTACATAAGAATCCAATGGCAGAATATTTTAAATATTTAAGAGTAATTTGAATAAGTACTAGTCATGTTAATAGCACAATTTATAAACGCTCATCAGTAACAGAGACCTTCTCATGATAAATGCTTCTATTAGAATTCAGTAATGAATTAATTTTTAATAAGGCAATGATCTTGTTAGCATTAAAGGTGACTTCCCTTTCTTTTACATTAAAAAACAGGGCAAAATTCTGCAAGTAGTTAACCTCTAGTTACTAAGTATAAAGAATTATGATTTTTCACACATTCTAAAGCTTGAACCTGCAGCGTTGAAGACATACCATGGAAACGAAGAAAATGGGTAATGTAATGGTGCAAAACAGGTTCAGTTCACTGCAATGAGTTATTTCTAAGATTTATTTCAGCTGAGGAACAAATCCAGGTTTTTGCATTAAGTTCAAAATACAGTTACTTTTTAAGGCATTTTCATAATTGTGCCTTAGCATTGCAATTCTGAAATATTTTTAATAGTTTACATTTTAAAGTTTCATAAATATATTTCTATCTCTGTGATAATATATTTAAATAATATATCAACTTATTATGTATTTATCTTATTAATTTTTAATTTTGGCCTAAGTAATTTGTTTCATAATATTAATACGATAATTACAAGATAACATTTTCTTTCAGTGTTTTAGTCTACCCTTTCTAAATAATACAAATTAAAAACATCAAATCTATAAATCAAAGAAAATCTAGATTGGTTAATGAATTTTGCTGGGAACAGAAAGAAAATTCTCACTCTGCAAAATGTGGAAGTCTGAAGTATTGTAGCATACAGCAATACCAGAAGAAGGTGGGAAATCACACAAGGACTTGGATTTTTGACACTGTGTAGCACAATTCACTATATGTATTGGAAACATTCACTCTGAATGAAGAAATTAATTCATGAACATTTGCTGTTCACAAGCTGATAGAAGTGCACTCAAATGGTGTAATAATAATATTATAATAATAATATAATGGCCAGTCTTCACGAACGAAGATTTGGGAAGGACTCTCCACCCGTGGGTGTGCCCTCCGAGCCTGCACAGGGGATTTTTTAGGTGAGGCACAGCGTGCGCAGAACTGACCCCAACTGTTTAAGTCCTAAGGTTCATTTGCCATGGCCGAGCAAGCTTGGACAGTGACAGTGAAGTCCTTGGGACTGTCACAGCACCCGGTACTAACCGGGGCTGACCCTGCTGATCTGACGGGATAGGATGGCAGGGAGGCCTTTAACTGCCGGGGACGGTCTGTACTGAGACTCGAACTCGCGACCGATTCAGAGACCAGAGTGCTCTCCACTACACCACGGGACCACCCCACTCAAATGGTGTAATATAAAATAAACAAACCAGTCTGGAATATCTTAGAAATATGCATGAATTCTTATTTCTTATTTGAGGAAAGGACAGAAATGTAGGGAGAGAGAGAAGAGCTTTAAGGTGCTTTCATGAAGCCTTCATTTACAGCACAGTAAAATAACACTGTGAGAATTTTGGGATGCCAAATGTTACAAGTATATAGGTATAGAATTAATTAGCCAGATATATAAATAGCTAAATATCTCAAGAAGACTTCACACATATGATTTAATAACTTTTAAAATATTCATATGTGCACACACATATATACATATATAGGGACTTTTTAAAAGGGAAGGTTTTCTGACCTTTGTCACATTATTATACCCACATAGACCTGTTGCAAATATACACATTTCAACAAAAGAAAACACTGAGAATTGAATTAATATTTACTGAGTAATAAAATGTTTAATTTCTATTTTGAGTTGGTTTTTTTTTCAAAAATCATCGTAAATCCTATTGAAAATATAGGTGCTGCATTGAAGCATGCACAGCTCTCAGTCTGAATAAATAAAAAGAAGGAAAAAAACCAAGAACATACTAACTGGATTGGTTTTTTAAACTTCCTAGGATTTAATTTTCTAAGTTAATTCCAAATTAAATTGCCAAATGCAGAATATTGCCCCGGGTGCCTTGGCTGAGCATTGCAATGGTTGAGCACTCCTGTCAGCCAGGAGGGAATGTGACACCAGGCTATGCCCCAAATGGGCTCTGTTTTGCAGACAGGCACAGATGGCCCCACTCACGAGCCCTTGTACCAAACAACTGACTTTTTAAAGACATGCTGTTGCTCCCAGGTGTAACTATGCTTCTGACAGATACATAGCCTTATTATGCTCATGACAAAGAAAAATGCTGAAGTGTTTCTAAGTGGATGACTGATGGGTTTCAGCTGTTTTATTTATTGTGAAGGGCTACATTTGCTGGGGTTCTTAGTTTGCTTATTTTAGATTATTTTCTCCTTAGGTTTTTAATAAATACAGTGGTGATACTCCTGGTTTGGCAGTCAATCCTGTGAGTTACATCATGACATTTTACTGCCTTCAGATTTACTTCCATATCACTTGGGTTTTTCCTCATGGCAAGTTATATGAGAAACCTTTAGAAAAGTATAAAGTTCTTGGGTGATGCTTCCTATATAATAAAATATACATCATTAACAATGTCTATGTTCACCATTATAATATGTTTAAATATACATTCATATTTCTTCAATAAAAAAATTACTCAGTGGAAGAATATGTATAAACCAAATAGGAAACATACACAGTCATACAGGTTTTGTGGCTCTTTTCCTGTCAACCTCTCAACCTGTTACTTAGACTTCAAGAAAAATATGCTTTGATTTATAAATATAATTCTAATGTCTACATAATAAATTAACCTGAGGTACTTACTCAAACTTTAAAAATGCATTTCATACAAAAAAATTCTTTGTAAATATGAATGGCACACAACATTTGTGAAAGAAAACAACAAACAACATGAACATTAAATTAATGCATAGCATTTACTAAATCCTAACTTGTTTAGCTGTCAGGTTTCATCTGAAGGCAGTAGGGCAAGGAGAGATTAAAACAGCTGAAGATCTGTCCAGGTAAATACAGAAATCCCCTGCCCTTATAAAGGACACTGAGAAAATGCTTACAGCTCTCACCACAGAGCTTGTGGAACTAAAGCAGTCTCATCTGTCAGTCTGGGCCCCCATTTCTTTCTATTTGTTTCAAGTTCATAAAGAATAGTCTCATATTTTTATCTTTTTTCTTTGAAAAATAAGTTAGTTGCAAATTACTAGGGAAGACATGCTACTGTTTGCCACTGTCATATTTGATATCCTGCCACACCTTCCACTTCAGTGTTTTACACCATGTTTCAAATGGCCAAAATACGAAATTCTATTATAAGAAAGCAGAAAGAAAGAACAGATGTTTTAACAAAGTGATAAATGCTGGAGAAATAGAAATGTGGACATTTAAACGTATGTCAAGCTTTTCATCTTTGCTATACAGTATAAATAACATGGGAGGATGTGGCTGCAATACTTAAGACACATCAAAATATTTTGACATATTCAATAAGCTGTTGAACAAGACTGAAATGCTGAAGGAACAGATGAGCTATAAGGAGGAAATATGTCAATATGGCAGGAGAGATGAGCTGGGTTATGTAAGAACCTCTGGGAAGAAGCAATAGAACCTATATAAATGTTAGATAATGAAAGAACTTCAGTTTTACAAACCAAATCCCTTGTCTACAGCAGGAGAGAGTCCATCCTACTTTCAATGAAACAATAACAATGCAGGAGAAAATTTAATTTCCTTCTAAAAGAGAAAGCTGTGTATCTATTGGACCAGATGTAGGAACTCGCACATCCACTAAACTGCAGAACTCCAAATGTGCATTTTGTTTCTAAATACTCATTTACACATTCCTTGAAGGTACCATCTTCCAGAAGGATCAATACTTGCATCATTTTATGTCAGATCCTATTTTCCTGTCAAAGCACTAGTTCGTAAATATAGATATATATTTATGATGTCACTGCTATTCTTTTAGTAGTATTTACTATTATAGAATAAGCTTCAGCTGTATTCTTTTTCTTTTTTTTTTTTTTCAACAGGTAAATACCTTTCAGATGTCTTGAAAGACATGGATGATAATTCCTTTTAAAGACTGCCTCCTTTGATTTAAAGCACTGTGAAGGAACTGCAGTTTGGCTTGTCAAGAAATAATACTGTTCCTTCACAATTTGCAGAAAAATGTTTATCCCAACACAGAAAGCACACAGCTACAACTCTTCTGTCTTCTGCCAGCAGGAGAGCTATACAGATATTTTTTCTTATATCAAAGCAAGAGAAGCTGGATGAGAAAACTGGCAAAATGAAAGAAGAAAGCAACAACAGCGAAATATGAAATCTTTGCTCTGTTGACCTCGATATAGCCCAAATTGACTTCAGCATGGTCAGAGTTTCACAGCCATCTGCCAAGGCTGAACTCTAAGTGCTTGGTGTCAGGAGACATCACAGGCAGGGAGCTGATTCTGGGGTAGTACAAGTTTGTCACCTGCATTCTTCCTCTCTTTATGTCTAACAAGCATCCTCTCTTGTTTCTCTCAGACTATTTTAATCCAAGGTCATCTCTTACTAGTGCCTTTTCATCTGACACAAATCTATAACTTTCTAATCAAGGCTCCCATCTCTTCCAGGGCTCCTTTTCCAGCCAGCATTTCCTGCCTTGTAAATCAATGAAACACTCAGTTCCCAATCAGCTTCTTTCTTCCCAGCTTGCCTTCAGTGTCCGACCTTATTGTAACCATCCATTTAGGTTAAATCTTCACTCTTGCACCACTACTGCTCACCTGCTAAATTAATCCTGCCATTCTATTTCTATGTTACTTGAATTCAATAACATGAAATATTTTATAAGTCCCATTTGCATCAATGTAAATGCTGTTAAATTGCCTGGCTAAACCACAGCAGAGATTGGATAAGTAGAGCTTTGAAGATGGGGTAAAAGCTAAAGGAGGAGGAAAAAAACCCTCATTGAGAGGAAGCAAGCATCTGATAATAATTTCAAATTAAATATAATCTTCAGGAAATGGATTTGGGGGTAAATGTGAAAATACTGAAATTACCAATTTATTGTAGAATAACAACTAAAAAAAAAACATTAAATAGCACTAATTCGTGTCAGAATAGGGAAAGAATGAATAATTTAATATATCAATAATATGCAAGGCACCCTTTATAAACATGAATAAAATATTAACTAATATGTTTCAGGAAGATACTGACTTACAGGACCAGAAAATTGGAATGCTATTGAAACATTCAAGATACTTAGTAAGTAAAGAGTTGTTCTGATGGGAGATGTATTTGGAAGGAGAGGAGGCAGTTCAAGTTAGGTCCAGGAAATACTGCAAAGTTTATTTGACTGAATTTTAAAATACTTTTGGTATGAGTTTTCTACCAGCAATATTTTATGAGTAACTTCCTCAATCACTGTATATTGTGTAGCTGGTGAAAGGAATCCTAATTTTGAAAGCACACACTTTATCAGTGTGTAAAACAAAATCATTATGGCTACTTCTGCGCCCCAAATTAATTCATGAGGACAAAGGGTAACAAATATTTACACTTGTAGATGCACTCTGATACTTGCACCAGCCTAAGACAGGAAGCCTCAAACTAAAGCAAATCCATCAGTTCCTGAGACAAAAAGTCTGTGGGACATGTAACAATCTGCATCATGTCACACTCTTGGTTCCCAACATAAAGGAGGGGATTTCGTGCATAATGCTGCTTGTAACTCAGGCAGAGGTAAGAGCTGATATCCACACACATGGCCAGATGCTGTGCTCTCCTCCAGCCTCCTTCCTCAGTATGTTGACGTTTAGATGTGTGAAAGGAAACAGAAAATCAGTACAGCATTCATGAAAAGTGTCATAAAAAGTCTTGTTGAAAGATGACTTCACATAGAAAAAATATATATCTTTAGAAAAAAAACCCAAACAGTTTTTCAGCCTTACCATATCTATTTTTAGCTCCGTACTTTTACCCCAGTAATGCCACATTTGGGTGGCAGTTCGATAACAAGTTAAACATGGGTGGGCGGCAGCCAATCAAAGGGTAAAAGAGGTCTGTGATATACACTCAGTATTGTACATTGAAAAACAGCAGATGGTTATAAAGGAGGTACTGAATATGCAATGATAATGACTGTCATATCTTGAGTACATTTTCAGTACATCGATAAAATACACCAATTAAAATCATATAGTAAGAAATAATAGTAAATAGAAAAACACATCATGTAACAAAAGAATTGATTACATATTTATAGAGGGCAGCCATTGCCAAATTTCTCTGACCTCAAACTGCCCCAGAGCTGCATAGACCATGCTGGCTGCTCCTGAGAACACGCAATTGCTTGTCATCTTCACTGATTAATGGAAATTACAGTGACAAATCCTGAATCCAAACCTTACCCAAAGGTGACATGTAATCAATATATTTGCATTACTTCACAAGCAAGGATAAGGAGGAGTATGATACTCTGAATTCATGCAAGAATAAATAATACTGGCTATAAATATAAGAGCTATCCATCACTCCTACTTATTTTCCCTGTCATCTGCCTGCCAGCACTTTTTCAAGCTGGAGCCAGGATACCAGCCATGGTGCACTGCCTGGATTGCAGGAACAATGTGAATGGGTGTCAGGTTATAAATTGTGCTGTAGTCCCATAAGGTACATAATCCTCCTGGAAAGCCAAACAATGAACCACTGGATTTCACATGGCTCTTTTATGAGGCAACAGAATCAGCAAGTTTGAAACAAGTAGCTCCTAGAAGACATGAAGCAAAGCAAACTCAGCAGAAGGGCACTCTAATACAGCTCTCTGATTGTAGCCTGTTACTCAATTACGAATCCATCTTTACCTCAAAATTGCCACTAAAGCTGAAATAGCCAACAACAGGGACCTTTTTAGTACTTCTGCAACCTGAACCATAAAATTTGTACAAAAAAATACACTACCCCACTCAGTATGACAAATAGAGCCAATGCATCTTCTGCTTATAATAAGGGACAAAATTGAACTTGAGAGACTACTGAAGATCAAGGCCTCTGTGCTCCAAAAATCCTTGAAACAAACATTCTTCAAAGCATTGGCAAGGAGAGGATATCTGATTTCAGAGCTGGGTGAGCACTATCTGTATCTCATCCTTAGTCTGCTCCCAGGACTGTGAGCAGCATTCACAAGCAGCTCCCAGTAAGCCACATGGCAGAGACAATGGAGCATGAAGATGTGAGAGCCTGAAACGCATTATGAGGCTTGCTGATTATAAATGCTACAATCTCTAAAAAATACATATTTCTATTTTTTAAAGATATTTTCTACCCAGTAATCTCTCTCACTGAGACAGAAAACAAAACTGTACAAGTTACGTTCTTGTGTCCAACTTTTAATGCACAAAGCTGCATTAAAAATACAAGATACACATGAAAGGGGAATGGAGACATCTCACTACACCAGGAATTCCTTCCCTCACTCAATCCTGATCTTCATAACTAAACACCACTATAGCAATTCAGGACTGAAACCTGTATTTCTAAATTCTTCATCCTGAATTCATATCAAATTATCTATCCCTTGAGATTGTTGATAAGAGATATAAAAATTGAGCACAGAACAACCCACTGATATTACCTTAATAGTAACGAATGTGTCCTAGCAGTACCTGCAGCAGCTACACTACTGCTTGGCCATTTCTACTTCCACAGTCATGTGTGGGAGTATCCAGCTTATGTTTGGAAACATGGAAATCTACAGTCCATTTCCCACTATAAACTGAAAGACCAGAATTTCTTTCATCTTCTTCAATCTCACAGGGAAATATTAGAAATGTTTCAAAATGTAACTTTGCTAAAATGATGCCAAAACAGCTGAATCCCATTACAGTGTCAGCAAGAACATTCCATTCCTTGTTTCCTGTTGCTTTGATGCAACTTCTAACTTCACTGAAGGTTGATAGAAGAAACCAAATATTTGGACAATGCTTGCAAATATAAAGTGCAAAGAGAAGCAACAACAAAGTTAAATTTGCTTTCTCACTCTTATAAATTTTACAGCTATCACAGGACTAAATCAAATCACAATTGATTCCTAAAAAAATTTCACTCCTTTCTAGTAGAAAACCATTTTTAGTTGGTCATTTTTAGTAGGGCACCATCATCACAACTGTCTCCAGCATGCTGTAAAGGGTCTGTAAATTTTTTTGTTTTCAATTGAAAATATTCTTAACCCATCAACTTGAAATACCATCCTGAAACTGCTGCTGGCACAGATGTGCTATAGTAAGCTGAATAATAAATTTGAGCAGGAACTCGTCTGTCACTGCAGGTCTAAAGACAAGTGTTGCCCAGCAATTCCGGTGGCTCTTGATGCTCCCCTGGGGCTCCGTGAGCACTGCTCATTGACTGGTAATAGATGTCTTCCCTTCATACCAGTTGTTAATCATTAACATCACTTGGGAAATGACAATGTCTAAACTGCCTCTATTAAAGCATGTGACAGTAACCAGCTGGAATGTTTGAGGGATTGCTGAACATGCACAGAGATCCTCCAAACCCATGACATGTGGTGTACTATTCATTTGGGAATCTCAGACTTTTATGCTGTCTCCCTCTAACATTTAAAATGTTCATAAGCTTGAATAAATAATCAAGTCAAAAACACAGAAAATGTACTGGAAAATGTATGGTTCAGCATAAGAACTTGGGACCATTGCTAGGACTGAAGAAACCATAAATTCCTCTTTATTTCTTAACTCGTTTTTGGGAAGTGAATTATCTTGACAAACACATAATGAAGTAATTCAATATATTCCCTTTATGCAGTATGTACTTTTACTGGCTCTTACTTCCAAAGAGTGAATCAAATATAGTTACATTTCTCAAATAATTAATCACCTTTTTTGTCAGTCAGAAGTAGCTCAGTCCAGGTTTAAGTGGTGATTACTTTCCCTAGACTGCTACTCTTAAAATATTTATACAGACTGAAGAAATTTTGATTAAACTATTTGATGCTTCCATGTAAATTTTCTAAACATGAAATAGTATATTGATCATAGTGAAACACATTTCAGTGACCAAATATAGCGAAGAATAGCTATTACAAAAATAAATGCTGTACCTGTCCTCTAATTCTAAGTTATAGACAAAGGCATGATGAGGAACTCTGCTGAACTGGCAATGGCACTAAAGAAGTTAAATATAATAAAGCCGCTTTTACTGAATAGGAAGCTGCATTCCAAAACAACATATTTCAAAAGAGGACAGACTGGGGGAAATGGAGAACTTGCATTACATGAGATAATAGGGGAAAAAAAACCCCAAAACAAAAGAGTTTTTTAAAATTCTTCTCTGGTCCTTATACAGGCTTGAAAATCCAGAATGAAATTTGATTTAGGAATGATGTACAGTATTATTTTTTTTAACACAAGGGGAACAGCTCTGTGTGCTTCCTTGATGACTATGACCAGAAAAGGCAACTTAGAAGTCCAGCTCTCTTCTGGACTGGCAGTTCCCACATGTGCAGTCACCCTACTTTCGATGTGAATAGTTACTACAATTTTTTTCCTCTCTTTTGGCAAGTAATTAATTTTTTGAAGTCACTGAAATGCCCCTTAATTAAGTTAAAACTTGCCTAACTGACATGAGGTATTAACACCACTGCACCTGTAGAAACTGCATATGCTAATTAATTATTAAATGTTTGCAGCTGTGATGGACTGTCATAATAAAAGATACAAAGTGTGATGGTGCTTGTTTACCTTTTGAGAGGTCTGCACAAACATTAGGGTTTGGATAAATATAGATTGATAGAAGTCTGGTGTTCAGAGCGTGGGATTTAAAGGAAGATTGTGCAATCACTTCCAAACTAACCTTGCAGCTTATTGCATGAATCCTTTAGAGCCATTTAGATTTTTTTGCTTAGTGTCTGAGTCCTGAATCTTCCCAGACAGCAGAGGAAGGGAAAACTGTTTTCAAAGGAAATAGCTCTGAATAAGTGAATAAAGATTTCTAAAACTAAACCCCATCTTAAAAAGTCACATTTTCCCTAGAACCATGTTGCCTTATCCATGTTTCTATGTAGATATGGGCTTAATAAATGTCTGCCTGCTGACTTTTTAGCTGTCATGTCAGACATCTAGAAGGGTTGAGGATTTCACTGAAATACCTTTACCAGAGTCCTTAAGTAGGAGTTAAAATTTTACCTTAATACATCTTTAGATTTGAAGTATTTGTTTTTCCACCAGAGACCATCATGACTTCTCTTTTATTGTCTATCCCCAAATCCTCATGCTACACCACCGGGATGGGTTACAAGTTAAGTGAGCCCAAGATGAATCTCCTAACAAGTCACTGCTTCCTCAGCTTCACTGACAAGCAGGTATCATTGTGCTATAAAGTTTTGTCCTTGAAAAACAATGGTTATTCTTCAGTCTGAGCATGGAAATCAAGAAAAAATTTTTTGGAGTACATAGAAGTCCATCTGGACTAATGCAAGTCCTTTCACCACTGCTCCCTTTCATTTCCTTCCCTACAGTTTTGTTTTCCTGGATTTCACCCAGAAGTACTGAAAAGTAAAATTAAAAATAGAATATATTAAAAGAGCCATGTCTCTGCCTATGCTGGGGTGCAGTCAAAGACCACTGATACTCTTTAAAGCATTTTACCTGCAATAGTAGGAGAAAGACAAATATGGTCCAGGCCTTCATTATAAAAACAGGAAAAGACGCATTTAGTCTTAGTCTATAAGACAATTGGAGTAAGATCAGTACCTAAATAGATAAAGACTTCAGTATTTTATTTCATGTACTTCTGGTAAGAGCAGTTCATTTCCCCATGACAACCCTCATGAGCTCTTGAAGCATGTGAGGTGCATTACTGACTGTACCTGCAGTATTGGTGCACAGAAACCACTTACTTGAGGTTGGGAATAGTGGAATAAATGACATGGAGGTGACAGAGGAGGAAGAGAGATGGGGCAGATTGACCTGCTGTAGCATTTTCTTCTGTAGAATTTCCCACTTAGAAGTCAAAGACAGAAGGCGAAGCAGAAAGGAACACACAGCTATTACACTGGTGCAAGTCCAATATCCTACAGCCCTACAAAACCAGAGATAAGGACCGTAAACTCTGGCAGATTTTGGAAACTTTACAGATGACACAGCCTGACAGGTTGTGTGTGTAAATATTTTAACTGGTCTCAGTTACATACAGCTTCCATTAAGACAATGTAAGTCCATTTCACAAACATAGTAACTGCCATTACATATGATTCATCCCAAAATAAAGATTCCCTTAATAATAAAATAGTTTGATTTAACATATAGTGCAGCATATAGTCCCAAACTGTCTTACACCAGAAAATATTACTCGTGGTCCTATGCATCAACCTTTCTAAGAAGGATGGTGTAATTTAATGCAGAATGCTCAGAACAGTGCCATATCTTGTCTCTGCCATTTAGTCTAAAGAGGGGCACATCAAGATTCCTTTGCACTTTTAAGTGCAAGTTCTGTCTCTAAACCACAATCGTTTTCTTAAACTTTCCATCACTTGAAAACCAAAATCACCTTCACATTGTCTGCAAAGCTTAAACATTACATTTGCCTTCAAGCAACATGTACTCTCATGTCTTTTTTTATGTACAGGAATTTTATTAAGGGGATTTATTTTCGAAGGAAATTGAACAAGGCAATTTAAAGGCTCTCAGAGGAATAATGAGCAGTAGTGAATCTTAGTGGATGAAGGAGTTATTTCCTATTTATTTTTCTATTACATGTTCATATCAGAAATATGCCTACAAATGATCAAGTAGGAAACAACCACAAAATATCTAGGACAAAAAGATAAAAATAATTGGCACAGAGAACCAAAGGCCTACTAATAGGTGTTCTTGTAAGGTAATCAAAGTAAAGTTAAGTCTGCATGACTAAAGATCCCCTCTGTTTAAGAAAAGGGAAAAAACAGTGGTACATTTGAAAAAAAAAAAGATGGGTATGTAATAATGTTCAAAGGCAGGATACATGAGGAAATATAGTTTTGGAAGAAAAATGAGAAAAAGTTTACATCAAAAGTACCCACAGACAACACATTTGAGGTGAAAAGCAAAAACTGAAAAACTTATTTGTTCCTTGGAAGTGTTGTCTGCCACAGTAAATTAAGGAGAAGTGACTTACAACTGGAATGAGATCCATGGTTCCCCTAGAGAATTTGAAAAATGCAAGGAACAGGGTGCAAAAAACAAGCTAATGGAGCAAAATGCTGGTTTGTGAATATAATGAAGTAACATATCAAAGAAGAATTGTGGAAATCATGAAAAACATTATTTTAATAAGAATATTACAATAAATATAATGGCATAAGGAAAAATTGGTTTTAACCCACAAAACCCAGTATGACCCATCACCCTGGGGTACAAACTCCACGTGGTTCCCTCAAGTCACAAAATACAAAGAAGCGAAAAAAACCTGTTGGTGCAATGACAGTCCCAGTCTGGTCGAGAGTGGTGGCCACAAGCTGGTTGAAAGTGATGGGCTCCTCCTGTCGAGGTCCTGCTGCACCTCTGGATCCAATGAGTGGGCCCCAAGGTCTCCTTATCCCCCACTCATGTATCCTCAGGGAGCACCCAGTCCCTCCCCCAGGGCGGGGACTCACACAATGGGTGATTAACTCTGTGAGTCATGGGGTCTTGTTGAACCCTTGATGGCCCATTAGCAGCCATGCCTCCTCAGGCTGGGTGTGAAGGTGCTAACGACTCCCTGGGCAGCTGCTGCAAATGGGCCATTGTTCTTGGGAAATGAATAGAGGGGGTAGAATACATAGCTTGGATTACCCCAACACAGTGATAACTGGTCCCATCTGCTGAACTAGGACAAGGTCACAGTGGACTTCACCTGCACCCCAAAATGTGACTTCCTAAGCTATAGGCAAAGGAAAAAAATAGTAAGAAATAAATATCTTGTGGGAGGTAGGAGCATGGAAGAGAAGAATAATGCTGATTTGTTTAACAGTAAGAACAGGTAGAGTTAATCTGCCATGAACTATAGCTGGTAACCAATTTTTCTAAATTTAATTTCAGTTTTATATTCAGAAACAGAAGTTGTGGCAATTGTGTTTCTGGTTCAAGTCCCTCAATTTCTTTAAATTGTAATTTATTATTTAAAGAAATGAGAACTTGTTTAATCTTCCATTTAAAGTAACATTCCATTTTTTAAATGGACAATGAAAGAAATATTAAATGAGAAAATACAGTTTGAAACCTATGCGGCTCATCAGAACCCCACTGAAATCTGGTCATAAAGTGTCTTTCAGATTTCACTGTTTCAATAACTTCTTAATCAGATTGTAGAAAATTTGCCCCTGAGTAAACCAGGGCACTATTTCCAGTTGTAGCAGGCATGAGGGTTCCACTGGCATTCCACAGTGGTCCATGTGGATGGAAGGAACTGTGAAGACTATGTGTGACCTCAGGTTCTGCTTAAGGAAGGGGAAACCAATGTGTCAAGTACCTATTTAAATTTTTGTTTCCTAGTATAACAGCATATTATCTCTTTATTTCTATATTTAATTACTCCAAAAAGTTTTGCTCAGCTGTTGTAAAGATTGCAGCTTTCAGTGTTTAATTGTTTGATGTAGAGAGTTAATGGAGAAGCAACTGTGCTGCTGGAGGTTGAAATAAAAGAGAGTTTTCAGAAACCCTACTGCTATGACCACATATCTGTGTTCAGTGCATACTATGGCAATTATCTTGTAATAGCCGGGGGAGGGTACACTTTTTTTTTAAGTCTCAGTGTTCACAGTTTACAGTTTGAGCCTGTTCAGAGCTGCAACACAAGTTGTGCATTCATTTATACTAAATTAAAGAGTAAGTAGAGCTCGCAGTGTTATTTCTGTAGAAGAAATAGACTTCATCAGAAAAGGAGGTACATAAAGAAGAATGTTTAATAGTTCATTCTGCTGGGGGTTTTGGTTTTTTGATTTTTTTCTTTTTTTTTTCTTTCTGTGCTACAGGGACCAGAGAATGTAATTAATGGTAGAATATGGTCAGGTAATAGCAATCAGTTCAGAGCACTTTAAAAAGTTACTGCCCTTGACAGCTCATTCTGTGCAAACCTGTCATTCACTGCAATGCAAAATGAAATGCTTTTGCAAGTGTTTCTTGCAGGAACAAACTGCTGGATCTCTGTAGCTACAAGCTAAAGATTCAACTTATTTCCTCTGTTTTCCAGTCTTTAAGCACAATACATTCCATATGAAGACATAAGCACATCATTAAAACTTTATTAATACTAAACCAAATCCTATAACTATTGTTTGTTCCCACAGAAACTGTGGCAGGCACAAAGGCCAGACCACTTAACTCAGTCATGTAGAACAAACGCTGTGATTCTGCCAAGAATGTTGGCACCTCTGACCCCCTGCCCTCTCTGCTGGTAAAAATGACAAATGTAAAAGATTCAAAGACATGCCTGCTAAGCAATGACTTTCCATTAGTGTGACTGAAAAGTTTCCTTAGCTTTTTTCTCTTTCACAAAGGCATCTACTTCAGCTTAATAACACAGCAGGACAGTTACAGAAAGCAGGTTCAGAATTCCCTGGTTATCCAGTGTTTGGGGAGTCCCCCCACAGAACAGTCCCACGGAGCCATGTTACTGTTACAGAACTTCAGCTTGATTACAGACTGCATTTGATTTGAGAAATTAAACACTGATCACAAATTAAACATTTGATCTGGGAAATTAAACATACAGTTACACACTGAACTGGCTCTTTTTAAAAAAACTTTAAGTGGGTGGACTATCTGAGAGAGGAGGAGTATGGCATTAAGAGACACATCAATATTGAAAGGAGAGAAAAGCCTTTGAATTGAAGTGCGTCTATTCAGGAAATAATTAGTTGTATTTTCTCCTCCCTCTCATGTTGACAGAGAAAAAATTCCCTTAAACAAAAGATGTAGACTATCTCTGGAATTGGGGGAGCCCAGGCTGCAAGGGTGCAGCAGAATCTGCTTCAGACATCTATCCAAACCTGGCTCAGGTCTGTTGCTGGATAAACAGCAAGCCTCTGCCTCCCCTTCCTGCATTGATTTCTAAGTAGAACTCAATAACTATTTATTTATCTTAATATAAAAAATGACACTTCTCCAAAGCACATTTGACAACCCTAAAATCATCCAAGTCTCTCCCTGCTGAGAAAAGCAGCTTTTGAATACCCGTCTCAAAGATCTTTATGATGATCATTGTCCTGTGCAGGCAGGAACTCAACTTTAAATCCTGTGTTAATACTTGAGCTGAAGTGATATTAAATTAAGATTAATTCTGAGGTATTAAATACATATGAAAAAAACCCAAGGAAATCAAGTTCAAGAAATATATGCAATGTACAATATCTGACTCTCACTTCACTTAACATTGTATCAGTCATTGCAATTAAATTATTGTTTATTTACTCCAGAGAATCCTGTGCCCCATTAAAATATATATCAGCCACTCCAAATCTGATGAAAAAGATGAGCATTTTGGTGAGAGGTTTCATTTTAACTCTTATTATTGTTTTCCTTCTCCAAATGCTAATTCCAAAGCTTCCTATCCATGTTATTAGACAACGTCATAGTTTCCAATGTTACTGAACTTGGCCTATAGTTTTTACAATTCTATCTATCATTTTGTTTCTAGGACAAGCTTTCAAGTAAGGCAAATGTGGCAGCATCCCTCAATGACGTGCTCTCAAGTGCTTTAATGCAATTATACAGTACACCAGGCTTATTTAAAAGATAAAACTGGGGGGGTTTGATACATTATTCAAAAAATAAAATGTAAAATTTTTTTCAGAGGGAAATAGTTAAAAATACGATAAATTCTATTAAAAATAACATTCTTTAGTGTCTTGGGTTGAGCTGGCAAAATGCTAACTGCCCAAGAACAGAGAAAAAGGGTTGAAGAGGTAGAGGGAAGAAAAACTCCAAATTAGGTTTATGCTGAAACTAACTACATGTATTTATACAGAAAAGAGAAAATTAAGAGAAAACTACAATATAACACACACACAAGTTATATATAACAAGAAATAACTTCTCACTCTCTAATTAATACAAAGTGTATTACTCTAAATTCATAAGCACTCTAAAAGACACTTAGCAAGAAACAGAAAGAGTAACAAAATATTTTTACTTCTTTGAACTCAAACAAAATGCAAACAGTGGCAACAGCAAGAGCAAGGCCCACTTCAAGGCAGCAGCTGCACCACGTTCGGCTCGCACCTCGGCCATGGCAGAACTGAACTAACACCTCCCACTGCTGCATCATATCTAGGTTTGCATCATCTGGTGTGAAATACTTCCTTGGCTACCCAGTCAGGTGACAGCTGTCTCTACCAATCTACATAGATTCTCTGAGCCTGCTAATTTGAGGCCTAGCTAAAACCACTACACTTGTTATCAGGTTTTTTTGTTGTTGTGGGTTTTGTTGTTGTTTTTTTTTGTTGTTGTTGTTTATTGTTTGATGCAGTTTTGTTAGAAGGATGAAAGAAGTTCAGCTTTCAATATTTGTTGAGTACTGGTTAAGACATTTCAAGCAATGGAAAATAACTTAGTTCTTTATTTTCCATCCAAAGTGAAGGAAATTTCTGTTTACTTTCTCTGTATTAAGAATGTCTTCCCCAGTTACTAATTTATGTCACAGTATATCCAAAGCTCCCTTTTGTGGCCAGAGCTCATCGAGAACAGCACCAAACACAGAGAGTCCAGAGCACTATCTCCACAGATATTACACAGAGATTTAGACTTAAAGTCTAATTTTAGTATTTTCTTCAACTAAAGATTTTGTTCATACACCTGGTAAACCTGTTCACCCTTTTGTGTCTCAAATTCTTTCACCTGGGTGGTCACCTTAGTCCAGGTTATTCACAACAGAAACTTGCAGACATGCCTGATGCAATAGGATTTCCTACCATTTCTATCCTGTCTCCCACTCCATCTATTCCAAACTTTATGGCCCCAATTACTGCTTCTGTTTTTGCAACTTCACCATGGATTCACATAGAATTGGGATAACAGAAAGGGAATATAATTCAGTGCAAAGATGTTAGAGAACAACAAAAAATGTATAATGACCCTCAAAGTTAGTTTCACACTGTGATCCATGATCCCTTGACTACTGCAATCCACCTTCCTCCTCCTCCTAAAAGGCTACCCATGGCCAGGAAAACAAGGGTCCATACCTTAACTTCCTTAGGAGTCTGCCCTTGTCCCTTTGTTTGATGAGTCTATCCGTTACATTTTTAAAAATATATTTTCCTTCATAGCATACAGAAGAAGTTATTCCTATTGAAAGTCCACTGATAGAAAAGTTGCTAGTTATAAAGTAGAAACACAAACAAGGCATGAACCAGTACTGATTTTAAAGTGATGATAAAAAGTTCCTTTCAAAGAAAATTATGTACAAATATATTCCATAAAATTTACAGTGAACAACACAAAACCGTAATCTCTTTACTTTTCCTCTTACTCATGCCCACATACATAAATGTTTCTTCCCTCTCCTACCTGAAAAAGACTGGAAAGCTGCGGCAGGAAAATTCAGGATTAAGCCAATTAAGCCTTGGACTGGACCTTCAAATGTCACTAAGTTGTGCTTTGATTCTGATAGGATTCCTATCTAAATCAGGACTGCAGAATGGGATCTGAAAAAGAGCCAGCCCAGGCTGTCCTGCTGTCTAGACCACAACTTCTTTGCAGGTTGTTTGCATTATTTGTGCTAACTGGGTTTTCCAATGTTGACAGGTACATATCAGATATTAAAGATGATTGATCAAAGTTTGCAATATGCTCACTGTTCACAACTATAGTAAGAGCTAATGTAGGAAGGAAATTCTTTAGAAAAGAATCTTAGTGCTCAGCAAAATTTGGCCTCAAAGCTTGTGTCCTACTACCATGCAAGGTTCTGGTCCCTGTTACACTGTACCAATAATTTATTGCACCAACCCAACTGTACGTAAAGTTATAAAACTGAAGTTTTAAGAGCTCAAGATAAAATATTTGTCTCCTCTCAGCAAGGCAAGAGATATTTTTTTTCCTCTTGTTTGAATCACCCAGTTCTCATAAAGCTTTCATAAGATGAGAAACTATTATTTGCTCACATACAGTAAATGGTAAATTAGCATTCTAGTATGACTTTCTAATTTAAACAGATTATCTTTGATTTCTGTAGTTAAAGTATTCATTAACTGCCATTTTACCAACTAGAAATTAGAAGCAATTATGTATATGAAAATAGCCACAGAGTAGGGGCATCTCTTCATTTAAAACAGAGTTATTTAGTGTTGGCATGAAACAATGCAACCTGTTCCTGTGCTCTGGTAATGTCCCCAGCGCCATTAGCAATTACAGCAGCTATCACAGTTCTTTCAGCACATTATCTCCTATGAATCAAGTGGTAGCATACTAATGGACTTCTTAGACTTGGGAACACTTCATAAAGCTAAGGCTCAGCTTTGCAAAGCACCTAATCCCTTGTCTAACTTTCATTTTATCAGCAGAGCCAGTGATGGTAAAGGGGAAAACTCCTGTGGCTAGCTAGGCATGCATTAAAGTGTTCTGTCAAAGGGTCACACTATGCCAGTGTGCACCTGAAGAAAGGTTACACTCTGAAAGCAGTATTGTATTTGTGTACCTCTCTAGTCATGAAGAAAGAAAATAATTTGTAGCTAATAAACACAGTGACCGGATTAAACCATTTCTGCACACAATGCATCATTACACCTACTCCCTTTCCAAGGGAATATCCGTTCTGTGAGTTTCTCATACTCCAGTGTCCCTGAAGCAGCAAGGCAGATTCACCCAAACCCTCATCTCCCATCACTTCCTCACAGCTGGACTCCCCACCATGCTCCAGGATGACAGCTCTGCACATCTGACACGCTGCCTGTTCTCATAGCATAGTGCAAACACTGCATAATCAAATTTCCTCCTTATTCCCCTTTCCTATATATCTCTCTTCCTTGTCACTGCTCCTCACATCCTCATACAGCCTGTTTTTTCCAGCACTCCCACTGTGCCAGGTCCCCTGTCACCATTCCAACCACAAAGCAGGAATTGTGCAGAGGAAAGAGCTGCCATCAGCTCCCCAAACCAGCTCTGTGTAAGCCCTTTTCCATGTGGAGGGGCAGAGAAACTCAGGCCCAAGGGAGCACCATTGCAGGTGTGCCCAGCAAGAGGAGCTCCAAATGATATCGGGCACCTGTGCCAGCCCCACTGACCCCAGCAGCAGCTGAATAAGGCCCCGATCTCCTACATATGCAAATCCAGCATCTCAAGATCTGGCTCAGTTATTTGAATCCTTTGACTCCAGAGTTTCACACATTCACAGGGACTGGTGACCACAGTTCCTAGATACGGACCCAAAAGTTGAGGCAGCATGGCCTTACATGGAGCAAGCTTCTTACAGGTTTTCTGGATCCAGTTTAGAATTGGTTTTAACAATCATCACATTTATTTTACTGTTGAATACTTTGCAATCTACAGATGTAACATGCACAGAACCCCAGGCTTCAGGGCCGTGAAGCCCAGGGAATTAAAACTGCTATATTGTGCCAGATTTCTTCTGAAACAGTTGGAGAGCAGCAGTGTTACTATCAGTCTGCTGCTCACTTTAACTAGTCTGCACTGTCACTTAAACAAGTCTCATATTTACAATTTAATAATTAATAAAATACACACAATACTAAGTGCATCGCTGTTAAGATGTTGATTTCATTACAGTGAAATACTAAGGTTCCAGCCTGCTATATTAATCAATATGGTTGCCTTGGTTGCACAAAGATAATTAAATTTTAATTGAAATTCACAAAGAGTAAGATTAGCTATAAATATTTCAACAAAGAGGATAAAAAGAGATTAATATTTTATTCATCATGGATAACACTTTATAAACACCTTACAAAAAAGAAAACAAAAGGTAACAAAGAAAAGATAAAGAAAATGGAATGCAACTTTTTTTCTGGATCTTGGTCCTTAAGGAGCAGTGAAAGCGGCACGAAGATAAAATTCTGTACCTAGATACTCAGTTTTTACTTCATGCTCAGCACAAGATTTTTTTCTTATCGCTACAGATGACCTCTCATATTGCAGACTGAGAACAGAAGTAGAAGACCACTTTCCTTATCAAGGTCTGTTTCAGGCAAAGACATGGGTGCCTTAAGGTTACTCATAGGAGCAAGATGGAAACAGAATCACAAAGCAAGGTCTTTTTCTCATTCACTTCATGAAGATCAGATTTATTTCACCTTTATTTACATAAGACGGTGTGTTTGATCTACACTACTTGTCCTGGAAGATCACAGAGGTATTTGCAGAGCATTCAATTCGCTAGCAAATTCCAGTGTTACTATCAGAGATGCACAGGGTCTCTTTGCGAAAACACAAAGAGACTCCAAAAGTTTTGTTGTACACTACGTGCACTGGGTCTACATATATCTAGCTACACAGGCCAAATTCCCACTTGGATTGCCCTGAAACATCAGTTCCTAGCCAGGGGAAAGATATTACTTAAAGCCCACTCTTCCAAACTCAGTGCAGATGTTTCTACCTGATTCTCCTTTTGTCCCTGTGAGTACCTGACAGCAATATTCTGAGGAGCAAGAAGAGGTAAAATAACAAAAGGAAGAAGACACATCCATATTCCTAATGTTTAAGATCAAATTCCATGCTGGCTTAACTTGCCTGGCTTCAAGGGCACTAAAACCTTCATTTAATATTTTTCTGAGGTAATCACCTCAAGTTTGAGTTTGTACCTAGAGAAAAGACAGTGCCATTTTAAAGTGATGTTCCCATTAACACAATTTTGATAGTAAACAGTAGGGAAAGCGCTCTCAAATCGAGTGCAATTTCTACCACAGCACTACCTGTAACTGAAATTATATATACCTGTCCAAATCTCACACTTGACTTGGAAAGTTTACCCTCAATTGTTCACAGTGAGCAGAAACTACTGATTACACCTGCTACTTCAGCTGATCCAAAAGTTACCAGTGGAAAGGGTATTTTAAATCACTTGCACTAAGGGTTCTTGGTGAAAGAAGTGCATGTCAGCTGTTAGGCACATGGATTCTATAACAGCTATGCCAACTGATTCCTCAGAAATGCTTGTAAAAAAATACTGACACTTGCAAACTGATCAAAATAGTTCTATATAATGTTTTAAAATATTGACTGGCTTAGAAATCAGAAAAATCCCCTAGAATCTTACCCCAGAGTTCATATGGTAAAAAACACTATAGAAAACTACCATGGTACACATCTGGGATACACCATCCTAGTAGGAACAGGAACAGATGCTACAAGTTTGCTATTCCCATGTGCTATTCCCATGCCAGTGCCTGGTGCAATCATGCCTGGCCTGATAATGTACTTCATGTGCCTTCTGTGCTGCATACACTGAATAAAATGACACAGAAGGAGAAAACAACACCATCCAGGAGGAAGGGAATTTTTTTTTCCCCTGCAACTCAACTAAAGCCAGTAATGGTTTCCAAAAAAATGAAAGCTGTTGCTGCTGTTATCACTAGGACTGTGTTAAGCACAGAGAGAATCCTGCAAGTAGGATGCAGCCTGTTTGAGCCTGGCATTGAGCCTACCAAAGGACAGTGTGAGAGGCATCTGCTGTGCCTGGTGGCAGAGCTCAAGGAAGAGGTATAGAGGCTAAGAAGCGCTAGGAAAAGTGAAAGGGAAATTGAGGGGTAGAGTCACAGCCTTTTGACCACTGAGGAAGTCCAGCAGGAGACGGTGAAGCCCTGCCCCTCCTGCCATAAGGCAGATGGAGCAAACGGAGTGGATGGGGGGAGATGAAAACAGGTACCCGATCGGAGAGGTAAAAGAACCCCTCTTGACCCCCATGACCTCCCCGGGTGTCCTTAAAGAACAGCTATGAGGCTCTGAAGTCAGAGAGTCAAGTCAAGAGGAAGATCTGTCTGGAGGGTCTCCTGGTTGTTCCCATCTACCAGGCGAATTACAACTACAGCCATAAGAAAAAGAAGAAGGGCTGTTGTAGTTGGTGACTCCCTTCTGAGGAGAACTGAGGGCCCTATGTGTTGACCAGACCCATTCCACAGGGAGGTTTGCTGCCTTCCCGGGGTCAGGGTAAGGAGTATTAGAAGAAGACTTCCTGAGCTAATTCATCCCTCATACTATTACCCACTGTTGGTAGTCCAGGATGGCAGTGGTGACATTAATGGAAGGACTATCACAGTAATTAAAAAAGGATTTCAGGGCACTGAGTAGATCAGTATATGGGACAGGAGCACAGGTGTTATTTGCCTCAGTTCCTGTGCTAGCAGGGATGAATGAGGAGATGAATGAGGAGTAGGAAAGCCCATCCTATCAAATTAAACAGGCTTCATCTATCTAGGAAGGGCTAAAGGACTGTAGCCCATAAGTTGGTGGGGCTGATGAGGAGGGCTTTAAGCTAGGTTTGAAGGGGAAGAGATTGAAACTGGGCTCTCCAGAGATAAGCCTAAGGGTGGAGAGCCTGAGTTACGAGTGAAATCAGGAGGCCAGCTGAAGTGCATGTACACCAATGCACACAGTATGGGTAACAAGCAAGAGGAGCTGAAAGCCATAGTGCAGCAGGAAAGCTATGATGTAGTTGCCATCACAGAAATGTAGTGGGATGACTTGCATGACTGGAGTGATGCTATGCTATGCTATTAAATGGGGAAAAAAAAGGTAGATTTAAAAGCTTCACAAAATCCAAACAAGTCTGTATTCTGCAAGAAAACTTACATTAAGTTTCTTCTGACGTGCTGATCAGTTAAACTATTTACTTTTTTCAAATATATAATATAGAAAAGAATAACATTGTTAACATTAACTCTGAACATTTACATAGCAGAATGGCCATGACACATCTGCCTTTCAGCAGGGATATAAACAAATTGCAAGGGCTGTGTTCTTTCATTATTTTCATTATTTCCCTGTCTTGCAGAGTCAGCAAGGTCCCAATTCCTTAAGTGCTATTATTTTTTTTATGTGGACAAAATGCCCTGATTCTCAAATCAACCCATTATTCAGAATCTGTGAGTTTAGTAAGAATTAAATGCCCCAGAGTATTTGACAATACACTTGCCAAAAGAAACTTCAAAAATTAAATGTAATCTATAAATTTCTCCAACAGTTCACTGAAAATCTTTTTCCATTTCTTCCCCCAAGCACATAGCCCATGAAATTATTATATCAAAATGAAATTTTAAGGAGTGATATCCATAAATTTCTTTTTGTCTTGTTACATCCTAGCTGTACACAAGGTTGAGAATTATTGCCTCTCTTGAATATGCATTTCCACTAATACTGTTGCCTGACTTGTTATATCTGAAGAGCTAGAATATTTTAATTTATGATCATATTAATTATGTCTAGGGTATTAGTCCCAAAGTTCTTCAGTTCTAGGATAATTGTAAATTGTGCTGTCTCCCGTTTGAGTAATTCCTTGAGAGAGCATTATCTCTTCATTCTAGCCTATGCAGTCATGATGGGCACATGTTTAATTAAGTGAAGTTGTAAACTCTACCAGTACCTAACATTCACATCTCTGGTAGCTTGGTAGGTAGCTTTATCCCAGCTTCAATCCATTCCTTATTTCTACAGTCACATTTAGAAGCATCCCCAATATGCAGAATGTGACAATTAAAATCAGATTATACAGCAGAGCTATGGGAAAAGATAAAGCATGGGGATTAATTTAAATATTTTCCATATTTATACAGGAAAATTAAAAATATATAAAACCCCAGAAAAAACAGACTGTCAGGTAAAGCTCTGCCCCAATCTGTCAGACACAGGAAGCAGGGAAGGAGAAGTACTTGCAAGTGCAGTTTGTCAATAGTATCAGATTTAAAGGACTTGAAAACTCTGTATGTGAAAATACAGAAGTCTGCCTGAAATTAATGGGGGTTTGATTAAAAAAAAAAAAAAGAAAACCTTAGCAAACAGTTTTTTACTTAGTAAGTGAAGAAAGACATTTAATGTAAAGTAGGATTAAAAAGGATGCAAAGGAACCTTGGCAAATAGATATGAACCAGGTGTTTGTGACTTAGTGTTTGTGCTGTTCTGTGGGTTTTTTATGGAAATTAAGGCAAATTACTTAGCTTGAGCTGCATCCTATGCTCCCAAAATTCCAGAAAAACTTAAACAGGGGATTTTCCTCTGTGGTTGCCAGATCATTTGGCCACTGCTCCAGTGAACAGAAGAATGAATGTCTGTCTCCATTGTCTTTAGCACTTCCTGTCACAATGGTCTGTGTCAACTTCCTAGGGTGACACTTACTGATGACTTTATTCACACGGAGCATTTGGCTTTTCTGGTTCACTAGTCTTTTGAGTAATTACTGCATTCTCCAAGCCAGGTTACCTCAATACAATTGCCTCAGGTTTCTATTTCACATTCTTAAGAAAATCAGAAAATTTTAAAGATCTTATAAAAAAAGGACCTAACAAAAATATTTAATGCTTCACCAGAGCTTGGGTACAACTGATAGGAATAAAATTCAGATTTAATCTACATTAATTAGCCAGCTAGAATTGTCAACAAAAAATGACTACGTATATCAGATAGAAATATAACATGATTTTCATCATCTGAAACATAAACGGAAGTGGCCTGGGTGTACCAAGGCCTCAGGCATGAGGACAGAGCTCCTAACACACATCATGCTCTTCATATACTGTGCTAACACACTCTAATGTGTCACTGAAATTCTGAAGCTCCTGAATTTTTGAGTATTACTCGAGCTTTCTATTACAGTCTTATTGCATGCTGAAGCTTGAAAGCACTCTAAAGCCCTTGATCATTGTAATTCACCTGAAGCTCAGCCTTTCTTTCAAAATTAGCTGACTTATTAGACAGCAAGGCAATCTTTGATAAGAAAACTTATGAAGTTCAACACAGAAATGCAAAATATATTCCAAATAAATTATTTCTGTCTCCTGTGAGTTAGTATTGGATATGATTTATTTTAAAACTGGAAAAGGCAGAATTTCATCTGCATTTTTAAACTAATTTTCAACTGAATAACAATATCTGGAGCTGGCAGTTGAATGAACTGTCACTTTGCGCTTCCCCCACCTGGCACAGCCGATGACAATCTCGCTCTTGCAGGTGAGCCACATGTCAGCTCTACTGTCAAGACACTCTGAGACACTTACACAGGGAAAAAATTATTGATGAATTGTTTGAAAAGAAAATTGTTTCTTGTTCCTCCCTCTCTGCTGAGCTCAGCGAGTTCTGTTCCTTGCCTTTACAGCTGCAGAGCAATAGAGAACTAGAGAGCTCAATGGGCCACCACGAGGAGAACCGGGAGCACCTTCAGCAGCTGAGGATGTATTAGGTATTGACATGTCATGCAGTCACAAATAGCAGCTCGAACCAAAAATATCTTCAATATCAGGTATGAGTAACCTGAAATCCACCTTGAGGACACTCCAACACAGCTTCTGTTGAAGGCAACATTGGTGAGATGGCAGCACAGGCCAAGCTTTATCTTACTTATCTGAAACTGTGAACAAGGATTCACTGCTAACCACTGCAAATTAGCTATTAATAAGGTCAATTAGAAGCCATTAATGGTTCCTCATTTTCAAGCTGCACCTAACCATAGCATAACATTAACAAATTTTGTGCATTCCTTAACTGAAAGCACATTGTGTTTAGATTCTAATTGCTGTGCTCCATGCAAGATTTACTCAGTTGTTTTACATGTGTCACATGTCAAGAGAATAACAGTGTCCAGAAGAAAGGCAAAACTGGTATGGCATATGTTTTCTACATCTCAGTGAAGTATCATTTTCCCGGGCACTCCCTGAGGCAACAATCGCCAACAAAGCTCTGTGCAAATATTGAAAATGAGAAAATCACAAACGAAAAATTAATGGTCACAGCCACTTGCTCAACATCACACAGACTGACTAAGCAAACCTGACTTACATTACTTTCTCCTTTTGCTCTGACCCAGTGATTTAGGATTTATATCAAAGAACATCGATCAAAATAAAGAACTTACTGTTTTGCCACTAACGTTTATTTGATCTACTGATTCACAATTCTTTTTAGAAGGTAGTGATGGGAATTTCAAACATTTTACCTTTTTCATATGCTCAAGCTTTTAAAACACCACAGTTGTAGTCAATTTTGGTACACAAATCCTGATTTCATCACCAAGACAACCAAGTAACTATTACTTGCTGTCAAGTCCTAAATGCCTTCACATATCAAAGGGTATTATAAAGTCAGTTAACTTGATGACTACAGATATGTGGGTTTAAGTAATTCTTTACTAAAACTTTCTGTCTTACGGGGGTTTGTAGAGCCAGCCACAGATGCATTTTGTGCTAGGCATGGAATTCGCTATGGAAGTTGTCTTTTCATTAGGCCAGTCCATGGATGAGTAGGTAGCCTGGAAAGCACAAAGTGTTCTACTTTTGTGTATAGTCATTTGGTCACTTTTTCAGAAATAGCTTGGGGATTTTGTTGTTGGTTTTGTGCTTGTGCTTGTTTGAGGGTTTTTGTCTAATTTACATATACAAAAAGGGTATGTGTAAAACCTTCAATGGGAAATAATAAAAACATTATGAAAAGCAGAAAACCACATGACACAATATTTTACACAAAGTGCAAGGATTAGAGAAGGAAAGCTGAACTTGACTTTTAATCAATCCAATCAAACCTATAATATTTTCAACTTAAAAAATGCTGTTTTATCATGTTTAGCAATTATTTGCTTGTAATTTCACTTTGCTGATATGAGAGACTACAAGCTAATGGAGTTTCTGCAGATGCTTCTGTCTTAGTTCCTCAAATCCAACTCCACTCCATGCTTCCAGTGACACTCCCACCACTTAAAAGACGCCAAAACTATGACCCATCTGCATATGCATATTGATTATCCAAGTGGTTGCTGCTGAACAGCATTCATAATGGCTGAGACTTGCTTGTCTGGTCACCAGTGGGATTGCTCATTTCCTCTGCACAGCTGCTGAAGGTCACAAAACTTGTAGGAAGCAATAGCAGAGATATTTTTTTCTCTCTAGTTAGATTTGATTTAAAAGTCATAATTAACACAGGTGAGTTTAATTACATAATCTTCAGGTTTTAAAAAAGAAATTAAATAAAAAATAAGTTTCCTTTTCCCAGACTTGTATAGACCAGTCACCATTGTACCAGTCACTTGTAGCTGCAAAAATCTGTACTTTGTGTATTTAAATCAGATATACCAATTTCACTGTCAGATGGGACTTGGCATCAATGGAATTGAAGTTTCTCCCAAGGTAAAGAAAGGTTTCAAAACTCAGAATTGAAATGTCCAGTACTTTCATAAATGAAAAATTCAGCAGCCTTTTCATGTTGTGTATTCTACCCCGTCATAAAAAAGAGGAATCATCTCAGGTTTATGTGAAAAACTCAGGGGCAACAGCATTTTATTCAAACATCCTGAAATGATCACCTTTAAGATAAGATCCACCCGATAATTAGTTTTTCCTCCACTCTTTGGAAATGCTAGCAGAATTCTAATATTGTATATTAAATGCAGTATATAAATTAATTAAGAGAAGGTTCTTATTATATCTTATAATCAACTAAGCCAGAGTTGTAGGCTCCCTTAGGTTCAGTGTTAGGAACAGATGGTCATCTATTCACCTCAGAAGAAAATTGTTGTTTGATAATGAAATCTTGATCACCTACCATCTGCCTGTTAATAATTAGGAGCTACAGGATCATCTGTCTGAGGAGAAGTGCATCTTGAACAACTTTGAGGGCTCTGATGATCTCAGTTCACAAAGTAAATTAGACACCAAATATTAGAAATATTATTGATGAACTCAAGGTCTTGATTTCTTTTGTCAGGTTTTGAATCTTTGCTGAGATCCTAAATGGAAAATATACATATATTACAATATTCCACTTGCTGCAACTACATGCATGCAACTATAGCCACAATTATATAAGGTCCTGGCTTCCCAAGGAGATAACGTGAAACATGAATAACTCTGCAGCAATAAGCAACATATTAAAACCTGTTGATTTCAAAGCTAATATTTGAAAACTAAAAGCTTGTAGCTGACCCTTAATCAGCCATGTGTTTGATGTGGAAGAGCTTGTTCCCCTCCCAGCTGTTTCTTTGAGGTAATCCCTACTTGCAGTTGCCACAGTAAGGTTTTTGTTGAACACAAAAATATCTAACTACAGCAGTGCAAGTTGGCACAGGGAAAACTCATTTCTCAGTGGAAAACAGAAGGTGGTTTTAAAACAAAGGTCTAGTACCCACTGCATCTATAAATGGCAAGACTTTTCCTCTGATTTTCCTTTGTAGTTCAGTAACTTTCACGCTGCTTGAGCTTAACAAAGACCAAAAAGTCATTTCCGTGGATGTACAGGACATAATGTCTCCACTTCTGAGGCTGGGTGGCATAGCTGCCAGCAACCATCCCCAATCCTCTCTCAGGTCTCCTCCCTTTCTTCCCACTGTGTTTAGCTCTCTCCAAGTTTCCATCCTGCCCCTGTCCCTGCCCAAGACTTGGTGAAGCCCAGATGTGGCACAGTCAGACCATGGCAGACAAACAGTTGTCCCCTTGGCCCTCCTTCCGGGACGTGGCTTTTAGTATAGCACATACAGAGCTGAAAGCAAACAAATTGTTGAGTTCTACCATCTGCCATCCATCACGCTCCCTACAGGTCCAGATATGACACCATGCTGTGTCTGTGCCCTAAGGGGATGTTCCTGGACAGTCAGAAGAATCAGTACTTTTGCTTGTCATGTTACTACTTACATGCCATATGTTTGACAAGAACAAATTTAACCTCATACATTTTGAATTCTCTTTCTGCACAGTACCTTCTCGTTTTAGAAGTATATCTATAATAGAAGGCTTCACATACAAACAAAACATTAGTCTCTCAAGAGATTGTACAATTGCCAAACATTTCTCCTTTACCAGATGCAGAAAGGGATGTTTTTTTTCTGAAATACATGCTACAGGATGCAATATTTCTTCTTATTTCTCTAAATGGACCAGAGCTGATTCAATGTATTGGCAGGTACAGCAGAAGGGTTTTTTTGTTTGTGGGTGTAAAGTTGTGTGTCCATTTCATCTGACCTGACCTGAGTTTTCCATACTGCAGTTCTACTGATGGCTACAGTTTTAACATTTAGTACATCTCTTTTACAGTCTTATTTTTGTTTGTGTCTTAGAAGCTGCACCAGTATAAATAAATGTATCTTTTTCTATTATTTTCCAGCAACACAGAAACTGAAATCTGTCCAGTACCCTTTCTAATCACATTGTGCTATATTCCAAAGAGAAATGAGTCCCTGTCCTCAAGGTTTGGGAAAACAGTTCATTTGTTTGCTGCCTTCTGAATCAACTTTCAATCAATATTTTCTGCAGAGCATTCTCCAATAATGCTGATAATCTCCAATAAAGCCACTCTACCACCTTAAAGAAAACTGGCCCCTATTTCTGCCCTCTCTAGGTATATATATTTTTAAGACTATGCATGCTGTTCCCCTTCTAGTGTACTTTGCCTCTCATACTCTTGGAACTATTCCCACGAGCCTTGCTTTCCAATTTGAGGTGGCAAACTTGAATGTTTTTCCTCCATTCCTTCTGCCTTAAGCTGAGAATACATTTTGCTATGTTCCTTTTCTTATTGCAGAAGAAAGACTTCTCTTCAAACTCCCCCAACACCATTTAAATTACTCCTGGGCTAATTCTGTTTCAGCAGCTTTTCCTGGAAACCTTCCTATGAAAGACTTCCTTCCTATTTTTCCTCTTCAGGTTTTCTGTTCCTCTTGGCTCACGATATGCATCCCAACACATTTCTCTAAGAAGGCTGTCAGCTTTCACTCTAATCAGTTACCACAAGGATAACTGATCCCAACCAGCACTTCCCCATGTGCTCAGTCCCACACAGTCAGCCTGCCTTCACTCCCCACAGGGCTCATGGCCATGGCACATAGTCACGTGAATAAGCTTCCAGAGCATGTCTGCACAGTAAGAAAGTATATTTTTGATTAAGAGAGAGGGCAGAGTTCAGTGGATTTCCTCAAAGCACTGAAAAGCAAGATCTTGAGAGAAATCTTCTGTGATGGGAGAATTTGGATGATGCAAGATTTGCAATACACAAGAGTAATGCAAAGAGCTCATTTCAGGGACTCAAAGCAAACTATATGTGAGGAAACTCAGGTTTAAGTTTATTAAGTGAAGTGTCTGGAGAAAGAATAACAAATCTATTCAGTCCACAAAACACTAAAGATACTTTTCAATTACAATAGTGATGGATGATGACAAGACTGATAACTCAGCAACACACTTCACCTTACCGGGTAGATTTCATGTATCTTATTATGTAAATTCTCAGTAGATAAAATCCTGATAGGCAGGAGAGCAGCAGACTGGCACGTGTTCTCCAACATAACAATTATTAATGCCTATGGAATTGCAGGTTATATTCTTATTAATATAAATGTCAACCTTTAGAGAGAAGACATATAAAGCTATTTATGGCTTCTCCTGAAAGCTATTCAAGGTTTTAAAACCTAAAGACAAATAGTGACACATCAATACCTAATAAAATAAGAAAAAATATATTGAAGCATTATATTGTATATTTAAAAAGTTCAGTGATTTCAAAGAATTTTATCACAAACAAGTTATAGAATAAATTTCCAAGGAATAAGAGATGGTTTAATTTTCCTTTTTATACAGTCCTTATTCTCTCTATTAATTCACATTGACACAGACTACTTGCCTTCCATATACCTTTGCAATGTGTTTTAATGAGGATTTGAATCATCTTTCCATCTTTGAATGATTAAAAAATAGTATATTAAGTAACAAGCATGGAATCTACTTTTATTATCATTTTACATATTTCCCCTAAGGCATGGCCACCAGCTTTATGTGATGGAAAAAAACATGACCTTTCCCTTCTACTTCTTTCCATTTTCAACCATATAAACTTATCTCAAACTGTAACTAAGCACAAGAACTTAGAGACATTTATTATGTTTCAAAATACTTATCCACCTATCTTCAAACCCTTGAGGTTGTAAGGCATTCCTTAATTCTTCTTTACAGAAATATAAAATATTTTATGTAAAACTACCTTTAATGGAGAAGTATTGATGTTGTTTACCTTGGAAGGCTTAAGGATTCAAGGTTTATTGGCAGCATTAAAACTATCACACTCAGCAGAGTAGGTAAAAAACAGCAGATTGTTGGGGACAGAACCATTATTTCAAGTCCAGAATGAAAACAGCAACTGTCATGTTGATTACAATTATTATTTTTTTATTTTTATTTTTGGTCCATAAATTTCCTCTCCAACTCCAGCAGGAATTTGCTGATGTTCAGTCTCTGGCAGCTTCCCTCCCATCCTCCCAAGACTACTGCATGTTCTACCGTTTCCAAACACCATCAAAGATGGTCCAGACAAGCAAAGATTACTTAGATGACAGTAACAATAACACTTTCATACTGTGATCCAGTGCTCATTATTTCTGTGGCTTTTGGATCAAGTGTCTTTACTGCCTTTTACTTCTCTGTGCCCTTGATGGAGTTTTGAATCTGGAACTTCCTGTTACCAAAACATAATGATGGCAACAGTAAGTGCTTCTTGGTTAGGTTTTCCATGTTTTCCCCCCAATATTCATCTACAAGTCTATATACCCAACATAGTGGGACTTACTTCCCATTAAACAAATGAATAAAAACAAGAAAAAAACCCTACCAAACCAAAGAAAAGCAAAACAGCAAAACCCCAAACAAAGGATAGTTACAGCTATCGTGATATTTAAAATCTTTGATGTTAACACATCCTGTCACGCAGTAATAAAAAGGTTCAGACTCTCAGTCATGAGAAGAGAGATGAAAATGAGATGGAAACCTTTACAGAAATACTGCTTCTTTCATCATGGGCCATTATATTGTAGATTTTAAGAAATACCACAGAAATAAATTGCAAAGGTAAATAATCAAGAAAGTCCAGATATTTTTACTCCTTTCATTCATTAATCCATAGATGACTAAGTATCAGTTTAGTAGCATCTTGGCAAAGAAACAACAACATACCAACTGCAGCTTCAGAAAACATAGAATTATCTTGCTCTGCAAACTTTTGAACAAGTGCATAGTTTTGTCGTTTCCTCAAGTTATTGCTTCTATTGCTTTGAAAACAAAAGACAGCCAGAAAAATAAAGCCTATGTCTGCTGCACCAGTGTTCTACTTATAGTGATAAACAATTCCCAAAAATCGAAGGCAGTCACAAAGTGATGCCCCACAACACTTATCTGTAAAGTAAGAAAAGTATCTCCAGGCAACAGCATGTGGGAAAAAAAATCTACCTCTTTCAGGACTCCCCCAATCATCCTTGCTGAGATTGATTAACTTACCTGACTGTTTATTAAATACTGCAAAATTAGGCTTACATCGTGCATTTTCCAAAATATGTAAGATAACAAGTTCACCTTCAATTAATAAATTTCGTTATTTCTGCAGGGGTCTGGCTTGAGTCTTACCTGTTGTGTGGCTCCTGACTGCCAGCAGGGGATACATAGCTGTTTTATTAAATTTTGGGTTGTTCATAGCAAAAGTTGTGTTCTACTTATTAGGGTTACATCAACCCAGCAGCCACACCAGGCTGGTGACACCAGTGCTGTGTCTTGGTTTGAGGGAAAACACCAAAATGTTTACCAAAAAGCAGAGGAGAGGATTCCTCCACAATAATCACATCACTCTTTATTAAATTTAAGAAAAGGAACTGTAATTAGAAAATGGATATAAGAAGTATAACTGTTCTTAACTACTATATATATACACATATATATGTAGATGTAGATATAACTGTAAACAGACCAGAGCAAACTACTCCCCCAGCCCCAAAAGTAAAAAAAAAAAAAAACCAACAAAAATCCAAAAACAAAAAAACCAAACCAAACCAACAAACAAAAACAAACAAACAAACAAAAAAAACCCAAGAGAGAACAACCCTCCAAATGGTAGATTCCTCCTGGAGCAGTTATATTTATGGACAGTGTCAGTGTCACACCTTGGCTAGCTGCGGGGTGAATCCTCACGCTTTTCCCAGCAAGACAGAGATGAATGGTGCTCTCTTTGTCCTTTGTCCCAAATGAAGAAGGAAGAGCTGAGAGTGAAGGGATGATGATAGTTCCCAGGAAAGCAGATGTGACTTCTCTCCCTCCACGGTGGGGGTGGGTGGCAGTGACACTGCGGGTGACCGTGAAACTGGGGCAGTGACCGGGGCCCCAAATGCCGAACCAGGAGCATCAGCAGTGGCAGGGGAAAAAAACCAGCTTACTCCACAGTAGCAGCAAGGAGCAGGAGAAACAGCTTCTCTCCCACAGCAGCACACACAGCCAGAGCTGTGTCTTGTCCCCAAAACCAAAAGAGACTGTGCAAACCTGTTCCTCATCACACCTTCCCCCAGTCTGCCCCCACCCAAAATGATCCAAAAGGAATTGGTAGCAGTTAACTACTCCTTTTATTAAGTAATGACATGGGGATTTAGTGGCAGGGAGAGAATTTTTCCTTTAACATCCCGAAAACTACAACATGCTGCTACAGTTCTGCAAGTAAACAGGTGGCAGACACCATAAACACAGCTCAGGGCACAAATAGCTTTCTAAAACTGTTATTAAAGAAAACATCCATGAATATGCTCTATTGCTTGCACACACAGGAACCTAATGCCTTTCAGGGACTCAGTTTAACTTTGCATTCTTTTTTTTTTTTTCATGCACAGAATGAAATTTGGGAGGGCAAGCAAAAAATAGAACATATAAACATAGGAAAAGGGTTATATAATTTTGCTCAACACGGGAAAAGAGATATTTGAATTTGTTCATCTGCATAGATACAGCCATGCAGAGTTGCTTTCTGCTTCTATTAACTCCTGGGCAGCCAGGACTTCCTCACCTTGCCAGTCAACCCAATGAGGAAATCACAGGCGAACGGGCTGGAGCACATCAGCAGTATTATGCATGAATCAATCACTTGAAATACTGCACTGCAGCGTGGAAACACAAACTGGAGAGACAGCAAGAATCAGCATTCCCTCTCCTTTCTGTCAAGTAGCACCAATGTTATCACAAAAGCAGAGAAGCACACAACACATCCATGGGCGAAGAAGTGCTACACCAAGCACAGGTCAGCTATGAAATCCCCGTGACAGACACCACTGTGCTGCTCTGTTACTCTGAACCCTGCAGAGACAGACAACACACCATAGCTGTTAAATAACAGCACAGTCACTGTCCCTGTTATTCTGCTTCTGATCAACAGTTACAACTAATTTCTTCTGAAACTCTTCCCTTCCTGAATGACTTCTGTGGCAAACTGTAGAACAAGGAGCAATTAACAAAAAGTTACCTACAGTAAGTTTGAGAATGACAGCTGACTGAGTGTATGATCTTCTGGAGCACAAATACTCTTTGGCAACAACACCTGACAAACAGCCCCTGACTTTTCTTTCAAGCTGCTGAAAGCTCTGAACAAGGTGACAGGTTGATGTCACACAGTTCTTACTGGAGGGAAGACAGGTAACTGAACAAAAATCAATACCTACTGTTTACAGCAAATGATTTTCATAAATTCTTAAAGAAAGACAGTGAATTATCTGAGGTTTTCCAGAATACACTGAAATAATTTTAAATCATCCTATTAGAAAAGCAGTAAAGTCTTCCTCTATATTTTGTAATAAACGCACCCCTGGTATCTTCAAAGGAAGATTACTTTATGCCTATGACCATACTGCCAGTTCTAGTCTGATTTCCTACATTTAATTTTTCCTTTCTTTTTTTTGATGTTCATCTTCATTCTATTCTATGGTATCATTTAGTCTTGGCTTTGCCATTACTATTTTTGATTTATTACCTACCTTTTCAAGGTATCTCAGTCCTTATCAACCCAAAACACTCCTGCTTATTTGACTTATCTCCGGCAATTGTTTCAGTCTGGCAGTGCTAAAATGTGAGAATGTCCAGAAATGAGTTGTGGTGTTCTTTCCTGAGGTGGACAAGCATGCAAAGAACATGCCTGCCCATCACTACCAAGAAAATGAGTTGGGCTTTATCACCTTAATTCTAGGCCACGTTTATTCACAAAAGATACAACCAGTGTGTGTTATTGGCATAGGCATTATTGTTGACTGGATGTGTCAGTAGGGAGAGCACAGGGCTGGAAGAGAAAGGCTGTTTCCAGTCAGAGGTGAGGGTCGCTGAAGTGAAGCACAGGCAGAAAAAGGCTGTACCATGCAAGCTGCTGCTCCTGCTCTCGTACAAGTGACAAAGCTGTGAAAAAGGCCCAAAGCATCCTGGCCTCTGAGACCTGTTCTCTCACATCCAGCTAAATAAGAATTACAGTTTTTAACTTCTCATGTGTTCCCTTTGCAGGAAGTCACATATTTTTACAAGCACTATACTAAAAAAAAGCCCAAACAACAAACACACACATTAAAAAAAAAACCAAAAAAACAAAAACAAACAAACAAAAAAACCCCCCAAAAAAACCAAAAAGACAGAAACACTTGAATGAGTAATTAACAATCAGTATCATGACACATGGCACAATCTCAATATATTGATGTAAAATTCCTGATCACTTGTTCAATTTTTATGTCTCATTCCTCTTACTATGTGAGAAATACCACAATCACTTTTGCTTACCAGAATTAATCCTCTTCTCCTTTCCCTCGGGACTTTACTTTTTTCCTTCCTCTCATTCCACAAAGGGAGTTTGCCAGTCTAAATGGAGCAGCATGAAAAGAAAGCTCTGTATATGCCAGTATCAACTCCAGTGGATATCAGCGAATGTGATACCACCTTTGATGGACTTCAAAAGGTTGTCCACACACCCCGTGTATGCCAACACAAAGAACAGAAAGCAGCAGCATGAAAAACAAGAGCAACATGCCTAATAGCTGGAAAACCAAGGGAGGAAAGGATGCAATTGCAGTTACACTAGTGGCAGCTGAAACGTGGACCACAGTCACCTCCTCATCAGCCACATTGAAGGAGACTGTGGAAATCAATCCCATTCCACAGAACAGCTGTTAGTATGGGACCAATACAAGTTGTTTGATACACCAAAACAGACTTCAGAAAGGCCTGGAATACTATTATCGAAGAATTTTCTGTCTATATACTTCTCAACTTAAAAATCCTAGCACATTAAAAGGTTTATTACTAAAAAAGAGTGAAATCCATTCACTGAAATGATTGAATACAGGAACAGAAGCTGTGTTTGAATACCATGGCATCAAAATTAATTTTACAACTGATTTTGAATCTGCTTGTTATAATAACATAAAAGTACACACTGTAGTCTATTTCAGTCCTAATATCTTAGAGTAGGCAGTGACTGTGTGATTTGACAGAAGGTTATGAAAGATATGGGTGGGGAAGTAGGATGGTTTCTGTGCATGTGCTTGAGTTCCCTGCTCAGAGGAGAACTCTATCCGCATTGTCATGAGATATTTCTTCCCATAAACTTGAAGCCATTTAGCTATTGAGTGCACAGTCTTTAATAGTGATTACACAATTTAGTATCTTTCCTGAAAGCTGAATTACCACGCTGTTTATGATGTAGGCTTCAACTGCCTGGTGAAAGGTTTATGGATTGTTATTTATAACTCTTCTCCATCTTTCAGAAATGCTTAGAGCAGCATTAGGAAGGATAGTGCCATAAGAGGACAAAACTGAGCACAGGAAAGTAATAAAATTAATTAGATGGTAATGCTTTACCAAAGAAATTGCTGGTTTTCCTTGGAAGACATCTAAATGAGAAGTTCTGGGGAAGAACTAAGTTTCATTTTAAAAAGTTTTTCTACCACAAATAGTATTCTTCAACAAATACCTTTAGCTTTGGAAATTTTAGGCTCAAGATATCTTACTTATCGTGAAAAATTATTGCAAGAGGTTTTGCTTAATAGTTTGCTTACATCAGTTCATGGTTTTTGTTCTGTGAAAATTTTCAGGCTCTTTGGCATCTTGGTAATTACATTCAGAAGATCTGGCAGATAAAATAGAATTAGCAAGAGAAGCATATGCACAGGTGTGTGTGTGTGTAATACACTACACCAAGGGCAAAAGGAGAAGGAGGAGAAGGAAATCAACGTGGGGGAAAGAAGAGGAAGAAGGCAAGATAAAAAAGATTAGTGGCAAGGAGCTAGGAAAACAACCATCCCTGTAAAGTAACCCATGAAAGAAAGAATAAATGTAACAGTAATTTGGTAAAATTTGATGGTATAAATGTTTCAGTTTAAACATAATGGAAACAAAACACAAGGAATCAATACAAGATACAAAATAAGGAACAATATGAAAACAGTCCAAAATGAAACACAGATGTGCAAAATAAGGTAAAAGATGGCATAATGAATCCATCTGTGTCAAAAATGTTTCACATGAGGAATCAAGTTTCTTCCGTGTTTCAAGTGCATTTAGACCAGTATATGCTTCTGAACTGGCTATTGGACTTCTACCAGAAATGGATCTTTAGGTAGGCCAAACTCCACAATTTCATTACATGCCACACATTTAATCTTAAAGGCTTCTGAGCACTGTAAAAGAATTCAGCTTTGATCAATGCTCCCAACTTCAGTGGACAAATTGCACAGTCAGGCATTTTACAGGATGCCTTTGAAGAATTTGGGATCTGTAGTGCCAAGTCCATAGGAATGGCTGAGAAAATATGGAAGTATTATAGACTTAATAGTTGATTACCTTGGAGATCCCATTTTGGTATAATACACGTTGATTACTGACTAAAAGGCTTTTGGAATGCCAGGAGCACTGGGAAGTGACAATGAATGAAAGAGGAAATAAAGATTTCACCCCTCTGGGAAACTACACCTCCAACTGAGTGCTTTGTTGATTACACAAGAATATTTCTGTGTTATTAAAAAATGATAACTGAACATCTGATAGGTATGTTTGGGGATGTGGCACTCCATCCCCACATTCTGTGGTGTATGGTCTTTGGCAGAGCCAGCGTGAAGATTCCTAAGTGCTACCTTATGCCTCTTTTGGTCCATTTTTGGATTAAACCCAGGCTCTCTAATTTCCCCTCACATTAGCTTGCTCCTTCAGGCAGAGCTAATGGCATCAGAGGTGATCCATCATTCCCACTGTACTTGGTGAGTGGGAGGGAACATCTGAACTAGTAAATGACTGTCTCCCACTCCTCTTCAACCCAGCACACACCAAATGGGAGCAGTTCTGTTTATAGCTGGAAAATTACAGCTTCTGATATTGTTAGGAGATTATTTATGGCAGATTTCCTTCCACCTGTGATGCTAATTGTGAACATTTAGAGCCATCATTCAGTGCAGCTACAAGGGATCACCAAGTAATGAGGTAACACGCAGACAGTTGGGCACACACACTGAAACCTTTGCATTTCTCATCCACGTACTCATGGCTTACAAGCGCTGAACAACAAACAGTTTTGATACAAAAGTACACGGTACCCTTAATGATATGAATCCAAATATAAAGGTGATCTTGCTAAATATTGCAAAATATTAAGTCTTCCTTGATTCATGATTATCATTTCTACCCTAGTCATATGTCATCTGCTTTCATGAAATTTAATGGCTACATTTTTTCTTTTCTAATAATTTACCTTTGGACACAGGCAAGTATTTACCTGCAGATACTTATTTTTTTGTTTCAAATTTCACAGAAAAGCTTTACATATTATGTATTGCTATGTTTATTTTTTTATTTATAAATTTGCTATTTCCATGTGTAGACGAACTGCAAGATGATTAAAGGTATTAGAGCAGACCTAGCAATACTCTCCTAATCATATCAGTTAGCACTGTGAGCTCTTATTTCCACAGACATCTCATTACCAAGACCACATGGTGACTTGCCACTTATCTTTTATCAGCAGTACAGAAACTGGGAAATTGCTCTTCCAGTGTCCAAAATGATTCACTTGCAATTCACCTACAGTGGTGAGCGTAACTGTTTCACATACATTGAATCTTACAGATGACACAGGTAAATAGAATAGTTTACACTTTTAGTTTTCCTTTTTAATGTAATTTTTTGATTCAGAGACATAAATTTTATTGATGAGTTGAGGAAAAAAAATTCCTAAGTGAGTCAGGGCATCAGCAGTGCACAACCCCACACAGAAGAGATGCAGACCGCCCTTTTGGAATAGGCCCAGTCTCAAATACGGGTGTAACACATCACAAGACAAATAGTACGATTCACTATAATGAACACATTTTAAAAAGAAGTCTTTCTGCATGACCCTTGGAGACACACAGTGCTCTCTCACAATGAGATAGTCAATGACTTGGTTACAGAGCTCAGCAACAGGCTGCTTCTCACAGCTCCTGTGCCACAGTTCACTACTGTCACTGCAAAAGAGCCCTTCCAGATGAAATAAAAGCAATGCTCCTCATGCCAGTCCTCTCTGGTGTTTCCTTTGTCACAAGGACTCCATTGTATCTTAATTTCTGTGCATATATTTACAAATATGTTCATTAGTTTTGCACACAGAGAAAACCTGTGCCTCTACAGTTTCTCGTATCATAAAGTCCTTAAGACTACAAAGCAAGGGGCACAAATCCACCTGAAGATTTCCAACGCGTGCAACAGGCCTAAGTGTAGCTGGGGGCAGTCCAGGACACACCACTTGCTTTCCTGAACCCAGGATCTAGGTACATTTAAAGCTTAAAGCTTTGCCAATAGTTAAATATAAAGGAAAACACATCTGAGAAGGGGAATAGTCTATGTGTGTTTATAGATGCTTGCACACATAGTATGCGAACACCGGCTCAGGCACCATCAAAATAGGAGTTTTAGACTGATAATTAAAACTACTTCAAAATCTTGTTGAAATTATTATGCATATTGAAGTTTTTAAGAGATTTTACTATCTTGAGCCTCTGTATTATACACAAAAATAATGATCTCTACTTCCTCATGGGACAATTCAACAGAAATTCAATTAGACCACTCACTGTTCCACTAACATAATACTAATGAATTGGGATCTTATAGTGAAATTCTGTCACTAAGCCTGCTTTACTCAGCAATATTTTCCTGTAAACGTAGATGCTTAAAGACGCAAAATGACAAATTAGAACCTTATCCCATTTGCAAACTTTTAGCACTGACACTCATTCTGCTAAGAAACACTGTTCACAGTGGCCTTGCCAGGCACAAGCACTTCCAACACCAGCTCTGAAGTCTTTCCAGATGGTGCTTCAATCGCAGTAAGCATTAACAAGGCTATGGCATCACAGTCCCAATCGTTAACAAGGCCACGACAATGGCAGTATGTGTTTTCCAACAACTCCATAACCAATCAAAATCCATGCTAGAAAAAGCAACTAGGAAAGAATTATTATATCAAGAAATACCTTTCTATTATCCTTTTCCACTTGAGGACTTTGTCCTGAACAAATGTGTGCTCTAGACACTTGTAAAGGGTTTCCACACATCTGGAATAGTACACTAAACTGTACACCTGGAACAGCTGGCCAGATGTGTTACCCATGTATTCCACCTGTGTCAGAAGGATGCAATGTGTCTGAAGCACTAGGGACCCATAGGATCAGCACACAGGAGCCCAGTCCTGCCTAGCTGAGACAAGTTATGGTTTGGTAATTCACAGTGACTGTTCCCTTCATCTCCTATTTTGAACACATTCAAAGGCAGCATCAAAACACTTAAAAAGCTGCCCATAGTATCTGAAAGTCTTCGCCTCTCTACCTCACTGAGACCTCAAATATTTTTTATTTCTTTTCTCCATGGTCAACAAAGTCATTTTAGTTTATTTAGTATTTAAATATGTAATAGAAGCGAAGTCACTGGATTATCAGAGTGATGTTTTCAGCAAAGATCTAATAGAAGAAACAGACCATAAGGATGGCCAAGGGAACAGCTGTAAATCAGGCAGGAACAGGCAAGTGAGAAGCCAATATGAAAATGGAGAAATCTGGCATGTCCTCCAAGGGGAGTGAACATCTCATTCTGTTCAGGACCTTGACAGGCCAATGCTGTGCACACACTGCCTATACTCCTGACACCAGCTGGGTTGTATGTTCCACTCACTGATCTCAGCACTGAACATGCCTGCAGGAAATCACAGTACTAAGGAAATGCCAGGAGATTTTGATTTCAGATTTATTTCTATTACATTTTGCAGGTGTGAAAATTCAAAAAACTCAATTGCAATTTCATACTCCCTTTCCCAGGATTTTGTGTATGTATGGTCTAGAAAACAAAGCCCAGCAAATCTCTACTTTTCAGCAGTGGGGCAACTTCTCATCAAGACTGTGCAACAGCTCAGGCTGCATTTTGCCATCTCCTCTCTTGCTTGGTACTGTACAATTGCTGTGGTTCTGTTACATAGTATTAGAGGAAAGTTTCTTTAAGAGGTAAACTTGATTTTAGT